>CM060842.1:65030000-65630000 GCA_030762175.1 Metallyticus violacea
CATTTGTATTCTAATTTAGTTCTACAGTTCCCATCTAAAAGAATCAAAATATCATCCTCATATGCCACCATCTCTAAAGTTTGTTAAATGTTCCATACAAGGTTCTGTACATACATCTCAGAAAACTAGGCCACTAATTAAACCCTGGGACAATCTTTTTACCACCGTCGGGATAGTCTCTGTTCTTCTATATTATAATTTACATATCGTTGGTTACAATAATGTTTCAAAGTATTATACACATTTTTTGAACATTCTCATACTTTAAATTGTACAAATAAGCTGACCACCATAGATTGTCAGATATCAATAAAAATCCAGTATTATTACATATTTCGCCTGAGATTCGGATACTGTTGCCAAGGAATGGTTCTTGCATCTTCCGCATATCTTCCTAACCGAAATCCAAACTGGTGAGGATACCTCCCATTTAGATCTCGGATGATTTCTAGTTTCTCTTGCACTTTAGTTAAGTGTCCAGGAGACATACTGATTTTGGAAACTGAGGATTTCTATCCGGGTCTTTACTTAGGAAAGACCACACTTGCTTCCACACCTGTGGTATTCTACTCTTCTCTAAGCATTCGTTGTACAATGAGCCAAGCGTTGGTGTTAATTTCCCCCTTAGGGCTCGGAGAACCTCCACCGGGATTCCACCAGGTCCCGGGACTTTCTTGAGTCTCAACTCGTATATGGCTGAGGCAACCTCTTGTTCCGAAAAGGTTGGAACCCCCTGCCTGTTTGGGACTGTAGACTCCGCCTCTCTTGGAACATCCTGTTGATATGCACGTTCTGAGTTTAATTCGTCGTTGGATTGAAGTGTATATAAATACTCTACCGTCTCTGCCCGGGATGCTATACACGTTTCATTCACCTTTAATCAGGAGGGCCTTAATCCACAAGTTGGATTTTCTCCCCATACATTTCTGATTAAACAATCTTCCCCAAACTTATTCCAGCTTGTTTTCTGGTCCTGATTAAGATAGTTTCATATTCCAGCTTCTTCTTCTGTAAATCACTAGACGTATCTCCCTTTCCTCCTGTATTACAGGTCTTTAATACAGTCTCTCTGCTTTTCGTGAATATCTATAAAATCTTTGCAATCATTCATTAAAAAATCTGGACTAGTCCCCTTATACTTCGGTATACATGCCTGCATTGCCGAAATAATCGGGGCGGTAAGGTCTTTGGGTGCCTTGTTTATTTACCCCCCCCCCCCCGGCTATGCTATTTAGTGGAATGAAACTACCTCTAAAACGTTGTCAATTGGCCTTTCTATAAGTATACTAGGGGGAACTATGTTTATCCGCGTTATTTACCCAATTTAATTTAAATTAAAACTAATTACATTATGATCAATCTCAGTCTGTTCCTGAGATATTTTCCAACCAAGAATAAGGTTTGTCGTGTGGGAATTGTACACTGTAATCTCAATGTTACATTCCACACCCTCTCGTCCAACGTGTTGGTGGGTTTCCCGGCCTGTTTGCAGTTTCTATCTGTAATTCCATTAACGAACTCTCCATGTGGTCCCCACGTTCATCCACAATCCGGCTGTTCTATAGGCGACACTTGGCATTAGAATCTAGACAGCAAATTGTTGCCCTATTGTTCTACCTTCACTCGATATCCCTAATTTGGTTTAATCCTAATATAATATCTAAGCTTGGTTGGAAGTATAAGCTAAAGAGTGCCAATGTCCTCCTGGCGACCAGAGTTTCTACTCATACACAATGAGAATTGGCATACTGTGAGATTTTGTTACAGTAAGATTTATGTTCAATATAGCCACTGCTGCCATTGGTATATTGGCTCCTATCACTACGCATGAGGAGGCAGGCATATAGGAGTTTTCCATTCATATGGAATGGTTCTTGCAAGCATAGTATATCTAGCCTCATCTCCTCGGATAGTCTTCAGATATCTTACATAACTAATCAGCTTCTGCCGCATTTAATTGCCCTACCTTAAGTGAAGTACCTAGGGGGAACGTAAATGGGCATAACACCGCGGCCAAGGCAATCCTTCCTGGGTACGCGAGAGGTCGTTATAAATTGACTCTAGATCGAAGGGCTCTTCTTTTCTATTAATTTCTACTTCCAATAGATCTAGTAACTGTCCAGGATCCGAGAGTAGAGCAAATGATTTCAGTTGCATCCTATCTACAGCTTCAGGACTAGGAGATGTGATCGTATTCCCCCTAAGATGAAGCTTCCTGACTACATGACGCAGGGCTGTTAATTTCTTCTAGTCCAGATAGTTTGTGGTTTAATTCGGTGACGGGTATATCATGTTCGTCTTGTTCAAGTTCGACGTGCGAGTCTTTCCTGTTCTGTCTTTGTGTCTGTGTGTTCAATCGCCATAATCTCTCGTGACTTCTGATGAACTCTACATCGGAAATTATACCGCTTTCTACATTTTGTTGAACACTTCACTTTCAAAATTTTGAAGCTAGTTTGTATGGAGGAGTCAGATTTGGGTGTACTCAGGCTGCTGTTCGCAGGTTTTGCACGATACCCCAAGGACCTTTTTGCATACCGCCTTTTCTGGAGAGGTGCTTATGCCTCTCCACACAGCATAGGCAGATGTTCAGGCCGGCTATCATCATAGGACACCTAACTTCGTCCGTCAAACTGTGGCCATCCTCGAGATCATGTCACCCGAAAATTCACTTGAAGGGAGTCCACTGTCCGTCTTTAGTATAAGTCGGTTCAACAGAAAGTCGTGAGTCTCGCAATCGTTGGAATTTGGTTTTCTACAATTCTTTTTATCTCTTCTAGTGCAAGCTGTGCAGACCGCCTCTAGCTTGGATGTTTTGCAATCCTTGCGGAAATGATCTTATTCCCCGTAATGAGCGCAAACCTTCTTTTCCTCCGTACAGTGCTTTGCCACATGCCCTAAGTCCTGGCATTTATGACTCCTGGAGACGACTAGTTTTTGAGAGGGAAGAGAAGCCTACATAAATCCTACCTTTTGCAAACAACGCATTCCAAATCCTAGGGCTAACCTCTATAACATGGTGGGCGCTTTTTTAAATATGGGATCCGATTAAAAACCTATGAGTGAGTTCTTGTTGAAACTCATTTTCTATCATCTTATCGTCCAAATTCTGGGAATACACGAGCTCTGAGAGTTTTTCTTTTGAGATCCACTTTGGCATATCATAGATAATCATCTTTGGACGTGCCACTGTGATTTCCTTTGCCAATTTAAGGAGTTCCATCAGTTTCTTGATATCATCCTCAGAGTGTACTTCTATCAGTACTTGTTTTTCTTCTGGTCTAATGGCTTTGACCTTTATCTTGTCCTTTGCTGGGTTCACTAATTGTTTCCTCTAAACCTTTACCTGTCTTAGAGGAACAGAAAACATCAGTACTTGTCTGTTCATTTCTTGAACTATTCTATCTTCCTTGCCGGTTTTGCTCTTGGCACCAACCGGTCTTGCAGTAACCGGTGCGAAAGTCGGTTGGGACTGCATTGCTCTCCCTTGTAGATCTAACTCTCCTTCCGAAGCCTATTATTTTCTCCTTCTATTTCCGCCATTTTTACATAAGCAACGTTTATTCTTGAAGTCATCAAGTAGAACCTCTCCTTTACCAGGTTGAACTGTTCCCTTGTTGTTCTGTCACTTGTACGGAGGGTGGCCATGAGGAAAAGAACGTTACACAGGTCAATGAACTTTACTAACAAATTAAGCATTCAAACGCATTACAATATAGCTGGTCAATAAAACAGTTCTCACCGCACAAACAGAAATTACCTGGAATAAATGAGATACTTGAAAAATGTTAACTGACAAAATTTAGCAGTTCTGGAGCATTTAATAATACATTGGATAGAAGGGGTATTGATGTTGACAGCTAAGGGAATGATTCTATATATATAGAGAGAGAAATGAAAATATTTAATACATTCTAGATGTGATCTGATAATTCAAATAAGAAATAATTAAAAGGCATATTAAAAGACATGAGAACACAGTTGTTCCGGTTTCTTCACGCTCTTTTTATGAGCTTGTTTTGCCACATTTTTTTTATAATTAATAATTTTAACCGTATTCCATATTGAGATAGTGTCTGACATTCCAGGGTTGGGGAAGTTTGAGGGCACGTGCTATTGGGCCTGTACACACTTCAAACCGGTTTGGTATGAAGGGGTGCGCTCATTATGGACACAGTTCTTGCACTACTTAAACTGAACTATTGTTAATCATTCAGTAGCAACTTACGCCTTTGCACCTACGCAAGCAATAACGGCAGTGTATTTGTTTTTATCCTTAAGGAGTGTTCCTATAAATTATTAAAATAAAATATTTCGATTTTATTTCGTTATATCAAATATTTACATATGACTTTTTGTTTTGTTTCACTGATAGTTCAACTATAAAGCATTGTACATGTTTGGTATTTACTTTAAGTGCGTATAAATAAAGGTTAAATGTAAAATATTTATTAATTTTTTCATTTAAAATATTATTTTTTATTTATTTTAGGTACTTTTATTAAACGCTAAAACTTTCTCAAGAAATACCTTAGGAAGTAAATAGCAATATCAGATACAATCTCCTAAATGGAATTGTTGCAACGTAATTGCGGTCGCATTTTGACATTCAATGCACAATAAAATGGTACTGTGGGGCAGCGGTCACATTTTCCCTCCACCGCGAACTTTCTATCCATAACACTCCACGTGTATACTAGCGTCATTTCAATAAATATAAGAAAAAGGCACGGTTATCAAACATTTCTTTTTCCCGAAAATGTTTTTTTCTACAAATCTATTAAACATCAAAGAAGAGAATTCATAACCTATTCCGTTGTGCTTATAGATATCTCTTTCTATACTCCTTTTTCCCGGTAGAAACCTTAATAAATGACAGATTCTTGTCATGTTCCAAGAATGAACAACAATACATATCTAACAGCAAAGAAAGCAGAACAATATAATTAATTTAGATATATTTCTCCTCCTAGGTGTTAAATTATACAAGATGGCATAGCAGAATAGAAGCCAAGGAGCTACATAAGATTTCCGAAGACAAATCAACAAGAGCATACGTGTGCTCAAGGAGTTTCTATGCTGCCTGCAAGGATCAACCCACCTGCTGATTGAGAGCCAGCGTCCGAAGAAATAGACGATCTCAAGTCCTATGGCGAAAATCGATTTCATGACGGTGGAAAATTTAAATATCCTTCACAAGAGGTACTGTAATTTAGAAAGCATACAGTTTGCTTGTTATTTTTCTTCAAATTAAGATTCATGGTCGATTAAATCAAAAAGTGGCTTGATTTAATGACAAAAGCAATACAAGTACCTTTTTAAAATCCTGCAAATGGCAAATTGAATTTAGTTAATACCCTACATGTTTTCTGACAATGCAGAGTAAAGTTAAATTGCTGTTGTGGAATTGGAAAAAACCGGAAAATGAAATGGTTAATTTGATTCTATAGACTGCGTTACACAACAATATATGTCTATCTTAATTTCACCAAAGTCATATATGGGCTTTTTATTTCTTAACCATTCAATTTTTAATCAGTTTTCCAAAAAATATGCAATTGCACAAAATAAGATCGAAGTATTTTCTCTCTTTCTTTGAACCATCGGAAATAATTTTAGATAAAAAATGGAATTTTGCTAATCACAAAACCAGCAAAAGTAAAAAGCAGCACTAAAAACGAATAGACACATTATTTCGAATAATTTACGTTTTACATAACATATGTACATGTTTGTATGTTACTGCAATAAATGCCGTATTTACGCGAATCGAATCTAATGCGCCATCGAATGTAATGCGCACCGCAAATTCGAAACTTATAATCATAAAAAAATGTCATATTGCACGCTGTCTTAGAGATAAGCACATTCGCTTCATAAAACGATCAGAACATAAAATTTATAAGTAGACTTTTGTTACATCTTGGAACACGTAGGACAAAATTCATCACTCGTGCTGTAGCCAGGACACTTGGCATAGGTCAAAGAAGAAAATTTTATTTCTTATGGTGTCACTAGTCACAGGTTGCCCGCTCTTTCTCCTTTCATGTACGAATTCCAAAACCTTTTCTTCAATGTCAGGATATCTTCCTTTGCGAAGATCAGTGAATTACTTCCTACTTGCTTTAGTTGCAAATAATGCCAACTTCTGTTCCGCCCCAAGCGAAAATTGTTCTCTCTTCCTGCCATTCTGTTACTTTTTTTTTTTTTTTTCAGATAAAGAATTACTTCGTTTGAAAGTAGCATTATAAGATGTTTTCTCTGTTTGCCCTGTAGGCCAACAATAAATATAACAAAGTCGAGAATTGTAGCAACACTTTATGACATAATAAGTTAATAACGATAAATTAAATGAAATTATAGGCGAACTACGGAACAGTTTTATACAAGAATCAATGCGCAATACAATTTTCAATATTACAATCTGAACAAAAAGGTGCACATTAGATTCACGTATATATGGTAATTAACAAAAGTTTAGAAAAAAATAGCAATTGATTATTTTACTGGTAGTTTGGACATCAAAAAATAATCTTCAAAAACATAATAAATTGATATGGAACTCTTGGGATAATATAAAACAAAATACAAAACAAACAAGAAATATGAAACAGTTAATAAGGGCAAAACTAAACTGAATGGATTCAGAATGTGTTACACGCAATGAAAGTGTTAAATATATAATCGGTTTTAACGAGAAAAGTATTAGATATCTATCTAAGTCTTTATCAAATATGATACTTTAGTGTCAAGGATTTTTGTGTGAAGACCCGGATGTAAGTTCAACAATGTGAACCGTTTTTATCGTATATGATCAAAGCATCAAAGAATTCAATGACTAAATGCGTTGCCACGTGGAACATGTGCCGTCCGATACCATAGCAACTGTGGAAGTAGAAAAAACTCTCCTCTCCCGTTCTTTGCTCTCAGCGAAACGGCAGAGATTTGCTCTAATTGATCGGATGGGAAACGCGGCGGAGCGTACAGTGCTGGACATGGAACGTCACTTGGAAGAGCAACTGGCTGTGTTGTGTACCACATGATGATAACAGCTCCCACCAACCACCTGTGAAAACTGTACTGAGCTGAGATTACGTATTTCCAGTTCATTTCTTAAAATTATTCTCTAGATTTTTGTAATACCGACTTATGGGTTGTATATCAACTGAACTCTCTTTTTGAGTTTAGTTCAATATTAACGCATGGGAATCATTCAAATAAAATCGAGCCTAAAAACGATTAACAAAATATGCCATCCTAGCTTAAAAAGGTGTCTGCAGGTCACAAATCGTCCTCCTGTGCTGTCTCATGTATAGAATGTAGTGTGCTGCTTATGCCAGTAGAGTCGGAAAGAAACCGAACTTTGTCTTGCTACTTTTAAGCAACTTTTCTGCCTTGGCTTTGTGATGAGTAGTGTTATCTTCCCAGGAACACAGGGTGTTAATTAACTACACCGAAATAATTTCAGGGAGTGTAGAGATGTTGTACATAAGCAATTTGAGCTTGGCAATGCATGGTCCACAACTAAACATAAAGCATTTTTACGGTGTTAAACATTTTTTCAAAAGATAAGTCGATGTTAAAGCCAAACAGGGTGAAAAATTGGTGTAAAATATGTTTAACACTGCCTTGCAAGATAAAAATATCGATTTTCCTAGCTCGTTATCAACATTCAAGATTTAGTGCCATAAAAATCCCTCAAATCTCGAACTAATCATTTGACAGTGCAATACTGAAAAACAGCTACAAGAATTGTAATTGTATTAATTGATATGTTAACATTTTAGTGCGCAAATTGAAACATCAATTTAAAACACACGTTAAAAGCCCTAGTTTAATTTCATTTCTGTACAAGTCGACGAAACGACAGATATCACACGTGTGTCCAATTTTATTGCGATATATCAACCAGGGTAAACCGATTGAAAGTTCATTGTTGTTTCTGAATTGACTGCAGAAGGCATATGGCGTACTTTAACAGCTCAATTAGAAGAGTTCCATATAAACCAGAAAGTTATAGCACAATCGTACGATGGCGCTGCAGTTATGAGAGAATGTCGGGAAGGAATGTGTCTTGATAAAAGACATCTTGCCCCATGCCATTTGGGTATGCTTCTGGCCCACCCTTCTACAGGGACCACGAGCCGCCACTGGTGTACACTTTCAAAATATAAAATGTGGGTTACTTTGTTAAAAATAAACAATTTGACTTGTGTATATGCAAGTTTTAACCAATAATTATTACTGTTTTATATTTCTAGACCCTATAGAGCTGTTTAAGAACTTATTTTAATCAGTTAAATTGTCACTTTTTAGACCCTAAAGCTTTGTCAGTTTTTTCGCGATGCTCAAATTTCTAGCGTTGGCAACAATTAAGCGCACAACGAATAATGTTATAGCGGAAATGAATTGCTTCCGAGGGTTAAGCTGTTAAACTGGTACATTCAATTTTCTTCGTGCTAGCCAGTATTCCAAGAAGCGCTGTCAACTTATGGTTATACGAACTTGGATGCTCTATGAATGTAAAGAGAGGAACAGCACAATTGCAGCGGCATACAAAATATGCCAGGCCTTCGTCTTCATTCTCTGAGTGAATGGACATTGCAAAGAGGGTTCACAAATTTCCAGGAACGCAACAAAATCCTCGAGGGTGAGCCAAGGAGAGGAAATCTAACGAAATCTTAGCGACAGACAAACAACCAAACTTGTGAGGACGTGCCCATCAATTCAACGTCAGTGAAGAAACCATATGGCTCCATCTCCATCAGCAAGGAAAGATATAAAAAACTGGTCTGCGTTACTTACAAGTTAACAATTGCTCAGAAAACGACACGAGCTGGCATTGTTGTACGTCAGATACATCGACTTGTTAGAGGAGATTTCTACATAATAGCCTATTTCATCAAGCTCCTCTGTTCAAATCCGCTTTTTTTTTTCTCCCCACTTCCTCCTATCGGCTTTTTGTCAGTGAAACGCCTTGGTTTTTAACTTTGTTCGCCAAACTGTAAACTGCAATTCCTGATGGATATGTTTAATAGTGTTTAACACCCGTTTTTACTACTGAGGCACCACAGGCGACCGATGCCGTGGGTCCTGTGTCGTACATTTACGGCATGAAAAAGAACCTCAAGCCTGAAACAGAGGCCTCTGAGCAAAATTTGTCGGCCGTTTCACGCCCGGAATTGAATGGGACGCTGATGACCTGAGATGTTAAAGAGCTTCCGTAAATAAAAACTAATCAAAAAAAAAAAAAAAAAAAAAACAGGCCCCTGATGGATGTTACTCCTGGAAATTTAGCAGGAAATTCTATCTTACAGTACTTATAGGGTTTCTTTTCAACATAATAATTATAAATGAATATTCTTTGTTCTAGCACATATGTTACTGCTGCATATTCCACAATACACATGTGTATACACAATAGAAATGTATCACACATTTCCTACAGGAATATTACCGAAACAATTGGCGTGATAAAATGACTGATCAATTGCAATTGCTTCCGTCAGCAGAATTTTAACTCCAGTCTCATCGAGAATCACGCGTCCACTAACAGTCAATAAGTTTCCATTAGTGCAAACCAACCCGTGTCATCAGAACCTGCCCTATATGTGCAGAGAAAGAATCTTGGGGACATATTCTTGCTTCTGGCGCACTACAAGGAGACGGATGAATGCAGAAAGAGATATTTACCGTCCCCGTTTGTTAACGGGGGAAGAGGGCAGTGACAGTGCTGGACTTTGCTGTCAGGTAGGAAGGAGGAGAAGGGAGTAGGTAATTTTTTAAACACAGTGAGACAGCTCGGATCGGAAGAGGCAGACATCCGAAAGGAGGATAGGGAAACATGAGTGACGATATTTTTGTGAGGGAGTGTATGTTATTTACTTTTGTACAGTTTACTTTTCTTTTATGTTTATTTTGTTTACATATTTAAAAAATTAAATATTGCTTTTTGCAATTTCATGTACTCGTATTTCTAGTGTATAACACGTATGGTTCCAGGGCCCGTGCGGCATGGATGAGGTTAGATTTGTAAAAAATATATTTTGAAAATAAATCCAGTACTACTAGTACTACTACTACTGCTACTATTACTACTACTACTACCTCTACTACTAGTACTACTGCTACTAGTACTACTTCTACTACTACTATTACTACTACTAGTACTACTACTACTATTATTACTACTACTACCTCTACTACTAGTAGTACTACTACTACCACTACTACTACTACTACTACTACTACTACTACTACGATTGCGTGGCGGAATGAAGGGGTAGTATGTGCATTGGTATATAATGTACTGGATATTAAATAATAATGAATGCAGGAAAATTACTTAAATATAAAGCATGCCATCAGATTAAAAAGTTTTGTAGTGTTCTTAGGTTAGATGCTGTGCAGTATTGAAGCACTTTTCAACGAAATGTTTTACAAATCGTCCATTCTCTTCCTTTCTTTCCATTTTTTAGGAAAGGTGCAATATAATGATTTTTTATGGGATATGTTTTGTGTGAGCTTTTCTTTGAAACTTTTGTTTGCTTCAAACAAATTATTCGTTGACAATGTCTGTTCTTAACACACAACTTCTTACCTTAATGCGCGTGTTTCCCAAGGATTTTAAGGACGCAGGTGCGCAGTTGTTTTCTATATGTTACCCCCTAGCGGACGAAAGAGGAAACAAAAGCTACATGTTAGGAAAAGGGATAATATGTTATAAGGCTAATCCCTTTAATTATGCTTGCCATGCAGCGAACTTAAGCCCGCTCTATTATTTTGTCGTAACTGTAAGCTTCTCTTCGTTGCTTGCCGCGCCAGCCATGCACAAATACAAACCGTGGCAGAGAGCGGAGGACCGTTTTCACTAGACGCCTACTAATGTGTCATTCGGTCCCTCTGAGATTCAATCTCCATTCCTGATTCTGTGTCTGCTAGCCGGTTTGTTTAAGCAATGTCTGTCTCTGACACATAAGCCATGGATTCCATGACAAAGAGAAGGAAAGGTATACTCCCTGGACAAATGCTCTCTATGTCATTCGGCTTAAGGTTGCACTCAGAGTACACAAACAACCGCTGCACATCTAGTTTCTCACTGAAATGTACCTGCCTGCACTCAGAGCCATTAGTTTACAAACATTACGACTCCTGTTTCCTACAAATGCATCATATTTTAACGTACTTTTGTTTAATATTGTCAAACTTCGTAGACTTACATATCCAGACTTTTTACGTTTGAAATTACCCAATTAGCTATTTCACCTGCTATAATGTGCCTCCTTATTTCTTATATAGTTTTAGTGTAATACCAAAATACCTGCGCACAAATAGTTGGAGCGTTTTCAAAGCATTACTATAGCTTTATTGTTTGACGTATTATTTCAAAACTGTATAGTCAGGTAGAAGATTTCACAAAGTGTTTTACAGCGCTCAATATGTGTTACATGAGTGACTTTACACACATCAATTCTGTAGTCAGCTTTGTCTCACACTCGACTTAGCATGTCCCTGTCAACGTGCTGCACAATGGAATGTGCAGACTTTGTACAGAACTCGTCATCTTCCACATACTCCTGGAAACGTGTACGAAACTCAAAGTGCTTTACTCTGTCCTCGGGCGACAATGCCTTTGGCAGCTGCAAACTTCCTTCGTTTACTCAAGACATTCCAAACTTACGAACACGGGCATGTTCCGTTCGCTGTTCGCTCGACTAGTTGACTTTTGTGGACTACGTGTGAAATTGGCTCTCACACGCTCAACAGTTTCTTCAGGTACACTCGGCCGACCCTTTAATTTTCTCTACACGGGCATGCCTTGGTTTTAAACTGTTGACACCATCGACGAATGAAGTTGGCACTAGGTGGATCTTTCTCCAACTTCGTTCTAAAATTTCGCTGCATGGTTGCCGCAGATTGACTGGAGTGCAATTCCAGAATTCCAGTGTAAGCTTTATCATTGTTAGTCGCCATCTTACAACTGTTGAGTAAGAGATACAACTTTTGCGATCTCGAGGCCGTAGGAAGAAGCATTATGTCTGCCGGGGAATTTAAACGAAACTTTGAGGAATATTTATCTCATAGCATCAAATACAATCACCATATCTCTAATAATATGACCATAAACACATCGCGAAACCGCTCCAAGCATTTGTGCGCACCCTGTATAGTAATAACGAAAGAGTTTACTACAGTATAAAAATACATGATTGTTTTATCATTTTACTAATCTGAAAGAAACATAAGGGTGTTTCACTCGCTATCAGCATTAGATTTTGTCTTATAACTTTCAAACTATGAATATAATTCGATTAAATTTAACACGAACATAGCTTAATATGTACGAAGTGCGGTTAATTATGAACAAGGACAGTGGCACTACTCTCTATCCTGCTTGTTGCGCATGCTCGTGAAGGCAGATTGTGTTCACTGTGCTCAGCAGTAACATGACATGTTTGACTGCTGTTGTTGCGGGATCGTCAAGAGTCGTTATATCTTGTGTTAAGGTAGTAGAGTACGTCCAGTATATCAGTGCGTTGTTTTGACGAATTTTCATAAAAAATAATTGCATGTGGATGTAATAAATGACTGCGATAACGTAGCAACGATAAAACAGCTATGATTGTTGCAATTTCTAATAGCCTTACACTGGATTGGTCACTGATTCATGAGCTAAATAAGGTCAACAAAGAAGGAACAATCGTCGGTTAAATTCTCTCCTTTCCACAAGAAGTATAATTATAAATATTGTCCTTCATCTAAAACTCCTTTATTGGTGCCATTCATTACCTGATAAAAAAAACTGAAACCCCTGGGAACATTGTTGGAGGTTTACGAAGGAGAAATCCCGAAACAGGCAGAAACAAAGGTGCAGGAGTGAAACATTGACTACAGACCTCCACACATAGTCCCAGCAAACTGTCGCAGGAGAGGAGTTTTCCACAAAGAGCTGCGAAGAGAAAGCAAAGCTGCATGCGCTTTGTGTCATATCGCATCATCTTTAGATCGTGCACTAGCTGAATAAGTAAAGCCTGGCGTTATTACTCTTTTAACTGACATTCTTACAAACTTTGTTTAAAACATTTTAAGGCTTTAAACAATTAGTTATCAGGCAGTCCAGTAAGAAATATTATGCTCTGCAACAGTCCTTACGGCCCACCCCACTGAAATATAAATATAATATAATATGTATGTCGCAAATCTATCATAATATTTTATGCTTTATAATTAGTATTGTAGATATCATGTATGTATGTGTGTACAATATGATATAACTTAAACATGCTATTTTTATGTAGTCAAAAGGGAAAGTCTATGGTGTTTTCTGTTTACGGTAGCTTGGAAAACCAAAGAGGCCATAAAACAAAAGGCAAGAGTAAACCCGAGGGTCGAGAGTGATGTCACTTTTAAAAGGACTGCCGTTGCAGGGTTAATAAACCCAAGGACTTTTAAATTCTAATGCTTTGAACCCGACAGGCTGTTGCAAAATTAGCCTTTAAACTAGCCAGTTCAACAAGATTTTTAAACTTTCAAATAAAAACGAATGGCACGTGCTGGCAGGTAAATTTAAATCAGCCAATTGTACATGTATATTTTGAAATTTTAAACCAAGGCGCTAGACGTACGCTTGCTTTGGTGAACTCCTCGTGTATTTTCAAATTAATGTTGATAATTTGTAATTTTAGTTTTAAAAATAAAATTTTATGTAAATTTTCTCAAAGTCAAACAATTTATAGCAGTTTAAATTTCTTATGCGTACAATTACAAAGGTTTTGGTAAAATTACAGTAAGGTTGGAGCATTTGTTTTGGCATAAAGTGTTAAAGCAAAAATGTTATTAAAATCTTTTATCTAAAACTCATTTTTACAAGCCCAACATTGCACATCTTTTTCATGCTATTCAAGCTTCAGTAACAAAGCTTTTGGTAAAATTACAGTACGGTTGGATTTTTTTAACAAAAATGTTGGTGCAAAAAAATTATTAAACGCTTTTATCTAAAACGAATTTTTCAAACAAGCTCACCTTTGCACATCTTTTTATTTCATGTTATTCAAGCTTCAGTAAAAAAATATTTTTTACTTATTCTAATGAAAACTACATTTTCCAAAATTCTTCCCCGGCTATGAATCAGCACTAGTACAAAAGGTCGTCACAATTTCTTGTATGGATGGCAAGGTACAACACTGAAGACAGCACATTGCTCTCAGCACTATGTGAATGTCATAGAAAAACACAAAATATTGATCAACATACAAATTGTTAGGTTGACAACAACTTCCATCCTCTATTAACTGGACTGACGCAATGTAGGCATGTTGATATTGAACCTAAATGCCTTGACCGTCTGCCACAAACCCGGTTTCACCGCCAAGCCCTTTCACCTCTTTTCCAAACTGAATAAGGTGTTAAAAGAACTGTCATGTTACATTAAAGGAAAAATATACTACATTCAAATGTTTGTGCCCCACTTTATAGATGTCAACACAGATTTTACAAATGATTTGGTGCTGAAACTTGTATTTATATGAAAGAAGACTGCACATAGAAATATTACAAATACCTGTATTCAGATACAGGTAAATGATATAATATCCTATTAGCACTTCTGACAGATAGGAGCGATAAATCACAGTATACACAAATAAATAAATGTCCATGTCATTTAAACTATTGGAAAGTTCTGTTTAGCTTTGTACAGTGCCATTCTGTCATTTCACATTGCGAACTTTCCAGTCTCTTAACGTTCAGTTGCAAAGCGTAAACTTTAATGTCAAATATTAACTTTTATTTCCCTCGTGCCAAGCTATTTATTACACTATAGTCGCCGGATGTTAATGTTGGCAATGTTGTTCCCTACCCCTCACTCTCACTCCGCTTTTCATACTTTAAGCGATGAAAAGATTAAAAAAGCTTATCTGAAGTTTGTGAGTGAGCTTGCCTCTTTACACGCTAAATTCTTATTCTTTGAACGTCCATCTGTATTTTGGCCTTATCTTAAATATAATTAAGGTAGGTATTATTAATATGCCTCTGGACGCTACTAGGGGGAGGAAAAGGGATGCAGTATCCTTAAACAAATAAACAGGCCCTTGTCTTCAACAGATTAGTGGCATAAAAAGTCTAACAAAAAGTATAACTATCAAAACGTCGCCTTGAATTGCTTTTTTGCTCTTTGTTCCTTTAATTTGTACTATCTCACATACACTTCATGTGTGGAAGATTCGAAAGGAAAAAGCTTTGGTATATAAAATAGTGTAAATGGCATCATAACGTCCAATTGTATTAGACTATGATAGAGAAAAGTGCAAGCAATATACTACAGGTCTAACACTTTCTATACTTAAAAATAACATTCCCTTGCTCACTGCTTAAACTTGGCCTAACCACTTGTTAGTAGATAAAAAAACCCGTTGTTATATACTTGAGAGCTTTAATTTCCAACCAATGTTGAAAAGGTAACTGACAGATTATTTCGAATTGTTTGAAATATTTAGAAAAATCTCGTAATAGCCAAAAAAAATTAATAAATAATTTGTTCCAAATGGAAAATAATCTTGATCAAAAAAATGTTGAACAAAATGTTTAAGATTTTTGTAGTCCTCAACTTAATAAACTATAGTTGCTGTATAGACTCGATCCCTTGATCTAAACAATTGTGAAAACTAGAGCTAACATACGAGTTGGTAAAGCGAGCAAGTACTTTTCTAACAATTCATTTTCAGTAGAAATAAGCATTATAGCCGCTAGCCATTTCAGACTCTTGGGCGTGAGGGCACAGTTCGCAATGGATGAAAATGTATTTGGAAAAAGAATACAACTCAGTAAAGCAGAGTCGGTAGAAACCTTTCTTTTAAATTACCTTTTTGCTGATTACTAACATTGTTATGTTCACCTACCGCCTTAGACGTGTAAGATGTTATCAGAAATATCTACTTGGAGCAAAAGTATAATTTGTATTTTCTGCCTTGAATGAAAGAACCTGTTTCTCAGGTAAATGAATGAATGAATGAATGAATGAATGAATGAATGAATGAATGAATGAATGGTGTTTAACGCGCGTTTTTTGCTACAGAGGCACCACAGGCAATGGACACTGATGATACATGAGATAAAATTATATATTGGGAAAGGATTTATTTTTAAGAATGGAATCGTTCCAGGCCTAAAGTTTAGGGTACCTCCCCGGCATTTGCCATTTATGAGGACTGAGGAAAACCTGGAAAAATCCTCAGTCAGGGAGGACGGTCCTGTCGGTATTCGAACCCAGACCTCCCGCTCACGAGTCCGTGCCTTAGCGACCTCGGCCACCCGTGGCGGTTTCTCAGGTAAAGGAACGTGTATGAGAGTTATACAGATTTTTGACCCTAATGTATAAAAAGATGTTTTTCAACTATTGCTTCTGAGCTGAGCATACTGGACCTGTGTTTCAATATAGAAATTGGGAGTTATGCTCAAAGAAGTATTTCTAAATCCTGCCATAACAAAATCGACGCTTTCATATGATTTTGAGACTATTTTTCTTGAACTTTGGAATAAAAGCTAAATTCGATAAATACGGTCTGTGTGTCGAAATAAACATTATGGACAACTTTTAAGGAATCGAGGGTCTCGTGCACTGTAGCATTGTTCCGATGATGCGATAACCCCCCTCTTCTTTCTTCAATAAGCAAACATTAACTTCGGTATTGAGTGTATAATGCCTTGTTACTCGTACATGCAGCTATTATGACTTTATGCACTCATACTGTCTCGTTGCGGTTACTAATTAAGGGATCCAGGGACTTAATTTTGGAGAATATATTTTTTTCATTAGAATAATTTGACATTTTTACTGAAGCTTGAATAACATGAAACAAAAATTATGCGAAGTTTGGATGTATTTAAGTCATATTTTACACATTTTTGCTCTAAATGTGTACGCTAAACAAATTTTGATTTATTTTTTCCAAATGTGTACAATTTTACATAAGAAGTTTCAACTATTTCAATCCTTTGTTAATGACAAAGTTTACAAACAGCTTTATCTTTAACAAATAAAAATACTATAAGAATCTATATTAAACTGAAAAATACATTTTACATAAACAAAAAATCTTATGACGTAAAAATAGTTGCATTTTGAAAAAATTGTTACATTAGTTTCAACATTATCTCTTCCCAAACAGGGGTAATTGTTCATTAAAATTGGATGGTAGAATGGGAGCAGCCATTTAAAGATCCAAATATTTAGTTTTAAAAAAATATAACTTTGATAAACGGTGTCATAGATTAACCTAAACAACAGAATGAACAGAAACATTTTAGTACTAAACAATGGCACAATGCGACTATATTTCAGATAAACAAATATTAAACTTACTTGAGCATCCTAAAAGTTTCAAAATCCTAAATTTACAGAGTGGAGATCACCGAAATTGTCATTGCGTGCTTTGAAATATTGACTCAAGATGGACTACGTAACCGATGTTTTATAAATTGTATCAGAGTGGTCCAGAAGCTTTATGAAGTCCTAAATAATGTTTGATGGTGGTTTTAATTCAGCATCGGACATGTCTGGTATTTCTACTAAACTGTTCTTTGATCAATCACAAAAACGACCAATTATTTTCTTGAGTGCATACAGTTCGTCCGACCAGCATGTTTTGCGTGTCCACGAGTTGTACTTCACCTCTAAATTCACGAGACCCATTTTATTTTCTACTTTAACATTCATGCGCACTATTATCATATTGCATTCCTTTTGGTGTTAAATCTTTTTAGCAAAAAGTTAACAATAGCACCAAGGCTTGTTTCCACATTTTTACGAATGTTCACAAAAAGTTTAAACAAATTATCTGTTTATTTCGCTTTATAGATAAACAATGCTGTCCCTGCCTGCAACCTGTGGTGTGGCTAAAAAAGCAGAAGTGGTGTTAAATATTTGCCTTACAGCAAATGCATCTCTGACTAGGATTAGCTACAATTGATTTAGTTAATTGCAAGTATTATTTTATTGACGTAATGATATTAAAATTATGTTTATTCGCCGTTCCTGCTAATTTCTATGAAATAATCGGCGACTGGTGCAAACGGCCCTAACATCAACAAACCATTGGTATTTCCAATAGCGGTAATTGGTTTTGGAATAATAATTTGAGGCAATTCTTCAGACAGTAAACATAAGCTCAATCTGTAAAGAGAGGGGGGGGGGGGAGATAAAGGGAGAAATATACATGAAGCCAAATAGAGCGAGTCGTTCAGATTCTTTGTTATAAAAATTAAGATGTTTAATAAAATCCTATTCATCATCTACTATTAGTGGACTTCTTCCGTTTTAATTGTGAAAAGTTCAAAATAATATGTCAGTACGTAATATAAATGTACATGAAAACTGTTTTCATATATCATTGTCAACTCGAAAATGCTGTTATAAAGGTATACGCCATAGACAATAACATGTTTCTATGGAAATTAAAAACAAAACAGAACTATTTAAGATCAACTAACAGCAGGACTTCATCTCTCATAGCTTTTGTTCTCCAGGTGAATTCTCGATACTGCATGGTGTTGTTGAAACAATTATTCTATTCAAACTCTTTGTATAATTTCAGTATAATTGAATTAAGCCATAACGTTTATAGGATTAATATTAACATATTGTGTTTGTTCCGCTAATATGTAACTGCGAAATAATGTAATAAAGTAGGTGTTAAATATGCTTGTCAGTCATGTTTGGCCTCATGAAGTTAATTGAGCTTATGTTTCTATCTGTTATGTCGAATCATATCACATGTTCCTCTTTACCAGAGCCCGGAAATTCAGGCATTTATTTTGGTTAAAATGAGCAGGAAAAAGGCATTTAAAATACTGAAAACAGACAGTAATATAATTTAAACAGGCATTTACTAAAAGTAAAAACAAACTGTAATATCACACATTATTAATTAAAAAGGGATTTAAGCTGTTTAATAACTTCTTTATCACACAATTAAAGTACTTAAGCTAACTTTTATGGGAGACAAGCAACAATAAGTTTTTACAAGGTATCAACTGTCATACTGAACATTTTTCATCATGGCAAAGAAAGTTCTACTTGCACTAAAGTTATTGGAACATATATAAAACAAGCTGTTCGGAAGGATTCATATCAGTTACAGTAGAACATTCACCTTTCAGGACATCGTGGAAATGTAAATCAAGACAAAGTAAAGCAGTATTGAATAGTCCTGGCGAATGAGCGAAAGATGCGCCGTGGTTTCTGGTCGAGTTTATTTTCTGTTTATGCGTTTATAGGGGAATCAGATTAGTATCTCTCTTACTTCTGTACTGAACAAATTGTGGGGACAGTTTATTACACAGCTGCACCGCTCTCATCTTTCTCACTTGCAATTGTCTGTTGCATTTATGCAGCTGAGAACTTATCCCCACCACAAATATCTTACAATTGTCTCGCGCAGATGAATACAAGGTCATTTTCCAGGACTATTCAAAACTACAGTACTTGCCTCATCCTCTCTATTTCCTGGTATTCGTAGAACCTTCATTCCTTTCACTAATGAAGGTTCTGCTATTTGAACAGCTTAAGTGAATGGGTAGAGGAGAAATTTTACTACTTGGGAAGAAATAAATGTATAACAAGATTCTCAATGGATATTTTTGTGAAGTGAACATGTTATATAATTTTATAGCGCTTTTCACTTCGATATTTTGAAATTATTTGTGCTTTTCAAAATGCGTAAAATGCAGAAAAAGCCGATCCAAAACAGGCAAAAAGAGGGTTTTCATTCTTAAACTATGCAATCAAATTAGACAAAAAAGGCATCGATCCAAAGTGTACGGAAACATGTTCATTTCTATTTTATTCTTAAATATATCCAGCTAAAAAAAGAAAAGAAAAATGTGCCTAAATTTCGAGCTCTGCTCTTTACCTTATTAATTTATTACACACTTATAGTGTTTCCTGGAACATAATTAATATACATGGCCTTAAATAGAGTTTTCCGCAAGATATCCTGCTTTAAAAGGTTTTGATCTAACCGTGTAAACGATTAAAGCTATAAATTATATGCATTTACATATACTAGCAGTATAATGTGTTAACACGATTCAAACAAAATTCAAAATATTGGTTTAGCTCCATTCTACAAAGATATAATATCTATGCAAGGTAAGGAAGCTCGTATAGCCCCAAGAAGAAGTTGGTGATGGCTTCGAGTTTGATATATATATATATTATAGATGGAAGACCAGTTTCATCTCAAATAGAAGAAATGTGCAACTATCTAGTAAAGCAGGCGCTGTCCCATAAAGCCTCTGCCACTGAATAGCTCGTCTTAGAAACAACTCTCTAACTAACTGGTGGGTGGTGCGTGATGTACATAAAATTTTCAAGCTGCTGGATGACCTGTAAATAGCCCTCTGCAAGCTTCCATCCCGGAGTACAAGTCGTGTTCAGGTCGTTGTTGAACCATCACTTTCCACATCGCTGCTGTTGTTACTGCCGCAATTAACAGTAAACGCTAATCATAAAGTTATTCTATAAATTTCGAGCAATCGGACGACAGTACTGCACAGACACGCAACTAGTTAATACTCGATAAAGTACATGCTAACCAGTTTCACTCGTCTGGAAGAGGAAGCGCATTGTCTGTGTCGCAGACTCTTGACAAAAGGCTCACCCGTTATATCTACTAACTTTTTTTTTTTGGGTAGTGTTTAACTCCTAGGCACCACAGGTGGAGGACACTGATAATACACGAGATAAAAATATACTTGGGAAAGAATTTTTTATAAAGGAAGGAAGCGTTCCAGGCCTAAGTTTAGGCTACTTTCCCGGCATTTGCTATTTATGAGGACTGAGGAAAACCTGGAAAAAGCCTCGGTCAGAGAAGACGGTCCCGATTGGAATCGAACCCCAGACCTCTCGCTCCGAGTTCGAGCCTTAATGACCTCGCCTACCCATGGCGATATCTATTACCTTTGCCAGGGACTTTATGGAAGTACGCCTGCCCTAGACTTTTACATTTCAGAATGTTTCCACATTATGAAAATGAAGCTAATTCAAAGTGCAATTCAGGCCAGTTTTCTCAAATAAAATATGTAAAGATAATTTCACATCTGAATAAATCTATTTAAACTGACTTAATAACGGGTTAAAGAATTAATATTTTATAGATAATTTCTTTGGGGATTTTGAAGAATGTATCAAGAGGATAATTTTAATCACACCAGATTAATATACATTCACAGTAACTGTTACTACAACATTATATGAAATGTGATGTTTTCACACAAACCGCGTGTTAAACAAAAGTTTGAGATGGCATATTGTGCTCCAACTAGATCATGTTATTGCCAACCGGAACCAAACGGACGAATATTATGTACTTAGCACACAAGCATTATATTTTTCTCCACAGCATGTCAGCAATGTTGTTTAGAAAGAAGATCGTATGTCGCTGCAGATCCGGAATATCACGGCTTTACTTCCCTTCAGAAGGAAGCCATACTTTTACGCCCAAAAAAATTCATCCACCCTGGCCGGGATTGAACCCGCGATCTTGAATCTACGAGGCAAGTATAGCTACCACTTGATCACCGGGACCGACGGAATATTGACTGGTAAAGAGGAACAAAGATTTGCTCCTTGGTGTAATCTCAGAAATAATAATAATAATGTGATGTTAAATGTGGTGAGTGAGTTAACAAAGACTGCTTTATTCTTTACACAAGCATCTCTCTACAAATTGTGCATAAATCTGCGAATGGAATAGTAGCTAGCTCCATTTTGCTTACATTTTACATACGGTAACACGTGCCTAACTAAGACACAAACACTGAATGATGAGCGAAAGATCAAGTTTTCAGGATCTCCACTCTATCCATGAAATGATAATAATGTATGTTAATGCATTTTTCGGTCCTGGTGGTGTAGTGCTTACCATACTTGCCTCCTAAACCCAAATCGCGGATTCGAACCCGGCCAGGACCGATGGATTTTTTCGGGTGTAAAAATCTTAAGTATGGCTTCCTTCGGAAGGGAAGTAAAGCCGTGTGTCCCGTGTCGTACATTTACGGCACGAAAAAGAACCTCAAGCCTGAAAGAGAGGCCTCTGAGCAAAATTTGTCGGCCGTTTCGCGCTCTGAGTTGAATGGGACGCTGATGACCTGAGATGTTAAAGAGCGTCCATAAATAAATCAATCAAAAAAAAAAAAGTTAATGCATTGCATACAGAATATTTGCAAAATCCCACTTTTTGTATCATTTTAAATTAATGTTAATTTTTATCGAAGATTCCAAAGAGAGCGATAGAACAGTTAAAGATATATAAGGAAATTATAAGAAAACAATAGAGTAAAATTAGGAATAATAGGTAGCAATGGGCAAATTATGGAGAGAGTATATAAATAGTGGTTTAGAATTGGAAATTTAGATGAACATGTGTTTTATAACAGTGTTGGTAGGCCAGCAAAAGCTTAAGTAAGATGCTATTTGACTTAACATTGTAAAGGAAAGTTTAGAAAATTTTGGTTTTGGAGATATGTAGAGAAATGGGGGATCATTAGGAAGGGGTTTCTGGAAGTAAATTAGGTTAAGAATTGAAGATATTGAAAGGCAAGAAATGTTTGTTTTTTTATTTCAAAACATCATTGAGTGTATACAGAGAAATAAAAGGGTTTTGGAGCAGGGAAATTTGTGTTGAAATGTGTGAGAAAGCAGTAAGAGAAGGCATGGGCAAGAACAGGAGTTGTGAAATTGAACGGTTTAAGAATAAGGGGGAAGCTGAAAAAAATGTTCATTATGTAGCCATAAAGACAATAATTGGCATATAATATTAGAATGTGAGGAAACTAAGTTTCTTAGGGAGAAGCTCGGAATACAGGTGCCCCAATCTACCAAAAGAAATTACATGGAAAAAGATGTTGAATGTTAAACAAAGAAAAGAATAATGGAAATTGGCAGTGCTTATTTAGGTAAACTGAGAGCAAAATTACTGAAAAAAATTTAGTAAGCAAGGAAAAGAAAAGAGTGTAGAGTGTAAGGGTTTAGATTTAAAAAGTAGGATGGGCCCTATAATTCGATAGCCGCAGTATTTGGGTATTTTGGGCTCCGGGAAACAGTCGGTCCTGGTGGTGTAGTGGTAACCATACTTTGCTTTCTAAACGCGAGATCGCGGGTTCAAACCCGGCCAGGATCGATGGATTTTTGGGGCGTAAAAACCCTAAGTATGGCTTCCTTCGGAAGGGAAATAAAGCCGTGGGTCCCGTGTCGTACATTTACGGCACGAAAAAGAACCTCGAGGGTAAAAGAAGAGGCCTGAGCAAAATTCGCCCTGAATAGAATGGGACGCTGATGACCTGAGATGTTAAAGAGCGTTTATAAATAAATCAAATCAACAATTCAGGAAACATAGTAACATAGGGTAGTGAAGTACAGTGATTTATAAGCTGCTAAATATATGGCTTATTACATTTTGGTGGACCTAGTGCCTTCTGGAATTGCCGAAGACATGGATTCTATTTGTTATATTCTAGTTGGCTTTTTATGTTAATTTTGTTATAAATATTTTGTATGTAAAAGTATGTAGATGTAGTCTGTAAGGGTACATCCATTTAAATATTGATACAGTGCCTAAACCCAAGTTTTCCGGATATTCCAGCAGGAAACGGCTGATGAGCCGATGACTAGGGGTCAGGAATTACTTAAATAAGTCAAATTAAAAGAAAATGTATTGAAAAGATATAATTTTTATTTGAGTAGTTTATGAAATTATGAAACGAGCTACAAAGATAGGGAGGGAAAAAATAAATTTAAATGTGATGTTGTTTGTTGAAATAAATTCATTCATAGAAAGCATGATTGAATATTTTGTGATGATCTCTACAACAAAAGAAGAGAACCAATAAGTTAGTCCAGCTTCTGTGCTTACGCTAAGAAATCACTCTTTGGGCTTCTAACTGCCTGCGATTTCGAGTTTTATGTTAAAGTATGATGACCTCCAAAAAAAGAAAGAGCTTTGAACCCTGTATGAATAATATAAATTAACAAATCCATCAAGAATTGACCAACCTGCTAAACGTCTCTTTAAAAATTCAGGCGCATGCTCTTACGCTCGGTTTTATTTATAATGTTCTTTTTGCAATGAATCATACATAGGATTCATATCTATCTAACAATATATGCCATTCACATCAATAATCCTGATCTCCTAATATCCAATAAATACGGTTAATGGCGTGCGGTTTATGCATGCCCAAATAGCGAATCAGGCCATTCATTATTCAAGCATTATAATGAAATCTTTCTTATTATATATTAATCGCTGTGTTAGCGCATTTGCGTATGATGGGGATAAATTTGGCCGCGTTCCCGAGGTCGAGTTCCGTTTGATATATATTTGTTCACGAACTGGGACGATAGAACTGTTCTCCAAGCAAATGGTCAGGAATTCCGCAAAGGCACCACTTAGAGCTCAATAAATTTGTGTCTCGTGGCCGCCATGGTTTGGTTGCGGTTCGCGGCTTTAGGTCGTACCTTCTGAATTTTATTACTTCTTCCGCTCTCTTTCCTTTTACAGAAGAGTGAGCAAGAATTTTGCTGTGTCAGTAGCACTCAGGTATTTTTTGCTCTCTTTAAGTTAATAATAATAATAATAATAATAATAATAATAAATCATATGTACAGAGTAGAAATTTGAGATGTATCAAAAGGCTGGTAGAGGTTTATTTGACACACTTTGTCGCGTAATCCTGAGTTACAGTAAAAGCTCGCCGAGAGGTGGGGGAATAACAGAACTGGAAAGAATAAAAATGAAAGGTATAATATTTGAATATTTGAATTTGAATTTATTCACCAATAATAATCTCTACGTAAACACTTAATAATTTCAATTCACTACCCACAGTACCTTGGTCTTCGGCTCATCAGTGATTGATTATTCACTGAAATTTCCCGAAGACTCGAGCACACCTATACAAATATACCTACACAACACAAACAAAACAAACCATTGCTATTTACCAATTTTTAGTAATTCAATTTACATAAACAAAAACTTAACAATACCAATGCTAAGGTTCTCCCGTACCTTGACCACCTGGTTATATGTATGGTAAATGAACCCCTACAATAAATCGTCATCCTAACAACTGTGTTCGTCCTCGGGCTCCTTCCTTAAACTTCTCCTCCACTTATTTCTTACCTTTCCTAAAAATTCTCCAATCTTGTTTATTTTCTCTGCCCTCATGTCTGACATTTTAATTGCACTATATCATATTGTAGTTTATCCCATTTTTCATCCCAGGTGCTATCACTCCACCTTTTAACCATTTCACATTCTATTAGAAAATGGAACACTTTTTCCATTCTCTCGCACATACTACATCCTTCTTTGTATTTTTTTCTTAATCCTTTTAGAAATAATACCCTTAAACACATCCATGAAAGACCTGTTCTTCCGAATTGATCACAATCTGTTCATTTCTCATGTCCCCAATTTCTTTTAACTATTCTATATAAATCTAAAGAACTTTTATCCTCTAAGCTAGCCCATATCTCTTCTTCCTACATCTTCTACCCTCTGTCTCACTTCTTTCCAAAATCCACTGATGTTACTTTCACCCATTTACTTTCACATCCCCCATTCCAATTTCTTCTAAGAGTTACCCCGCCTCCCCAAACCAACTCTCAATTCCCAGTACATCTCTTTGGTATATAAGACATTCTTTTAGTAATTGTTATTATCTAATTTTATGCATCTGTGCCAACATTTCAAGGTTCTCCCTGCTATTATACTTTTCCTTCCTACTCTTCCTAGTTCTGCCAAACTTGCCCTTCTCGACGAACCTTTTGGTAACCCCAGAACTTCTCTACAAAACATTCTATATACCACATCAACCTTTGTCTACTCCTTTGACACTCACCAAATTTCTACTGCATACATCATCTTTAACTCAACCACAGCCTCATATAGAGCAAAGGTACAATAATACATAGCATTCTGAAATATTGATTTAAATGTTTAGACTATAACATGTACTCAAAGGTTGTATAAAGAGAGATATAACGGGAGGTGGGTTTTTTTTTGGGGGGGTAGGAAAATTGTTGGTGTAGGTTAGAAAGATATTGGGTGAAATTAAGGGTGGATTTTGCAAGTAAGTGAGATAAGGTGGAAAATATAGAGAAAAAGCGATTTGGGATACTTTTGAGGATAAAAGTTTTTTTTTTTTTTTTGAATTGCTTAGAATAATTTTAAAAATAATGGAAAACGAAGAAATATGTAGGCCCTTTTGATCAAATTGGGATAATAGGTTTTGCACGAATACCTACAGTTCTATTTCTAAAGGGTATAATGAAAAATTCTGAATAAACAAGCATTAGGTGTGGAATATCTAAAGACTTATTGTGAATGAGTAAAAAGTAGAGAGAGAGTTTTAGGATGATATTTGGGATTATGGCAGGATATTGTAGTTGATATGAGAGTAGGGAAAATTAATAAGATGGAAAATATTTCAGGAAGATTGAGAGATAAATGGTTTAGAAATATTTAGAATAGATAGGGTAATGTGTATTAATCATTTCAATGTATACATGTTGTCCCAAAGTCGCCTTACTTTTTTTCAAGTTATGCCCTCATGTACTTTCATGGCGCGCATGCCATATTGGTTGCATTAGAGGGGTTTTAGGAATGGACAAAATTAAACATTATGTACGTTGCCTTCCTTTAATTTGCGTTAACGTTTCCAATACCGAATAAATTACAAAATTAATTTTGAATCAATGCATAGTTATTGATGTAGCTATATTTTCTCCTCTACTTCTGTACCTACATTAAGCATAATTTCTTTTATCTAGTAATGGTTCTAACAATAATTTAGTGAGTCAAATACGCAATGACAGGGAAACAAAGAGGTCATTTTCAAAGAAAATATGTTTGGGGTATCTGCAATATGTTGCCAGTAGTCAGGTATTGATAATTGTTAAATCGCTGCTGCTTTTACGAGTACTTAACCCTTATGGCATAATATGGGTTGTCTATTTCATAGAATTATACGGCGATTCTGCGACTCTGTATGTATGGTCATCTATTTTAGAGGCTCTAATCCATACATGCAACTTGGAGTTAAGATATAGCAGAGCAGGTAATTACTCTCCATTCGCCCTTAAAGTGGTCCCGATCAAAACAATGTCACATGTCAGTAACATCACTGTGTGCAGCCAACACAGTGTAATGCACGCAAAGAAAATAGTTCCAAGTTAGCAATCTAAATTAGAGGATGGGTTCAGTAATAAATAACATCTACTATACAAAAAACAAATTTTGTAACTTAAATTTAACTATTGCTGACCTAACGAAATTGAATTTCGAAGTTGCAAATTGGTGCACTGCAAATCCCAAGATGCAGCTCGCCTGCTTCAACGGCTGTTTAAACAAGGCAAGGCGCAAACAGTTTGCTCGCGTTATCATGGCTGACGCTGTGAACACGTGCTACTGTTTCTACGGAGACATATTATGTAAAGTATAAACTGGGCAAGCCTTCAACTAGTGGCGAGAAAAAAATATTTTAAACTTTTTTCCCAAGTTCTGCGAAAAGTATCTGTCACCCTCAGTAAAGAAAGTAGTAAACCTAACCTCAGAATATCAGTCTCTTGTCATTACGTCGCTTATGCTTGCCACTTGTTTGTGACAAATGGGCAGTATTCTTGGCGTAAATTGCGGAAGGATGCATTATATTTGTTGACGTTAGAATCACTCTAAGAGTGAATAAATAATAGCATTGCTATATTTTTAAATATGTGAAATTATGGTGTATAGTTTTGTTTGTTTATTTTCCTAATATATTGTCATAAAAATATGTATAATTGTAATGTGAAATAATATTTAGATGTAGCCGAAGCCAAATCTTCTTTCTGGATATTCCAGTAGGAAACTGCTGATGAGCCGAAACAGGGGCAAATTAAGCACAATTAAAGAATTTGTACATTTGTTCATATAATTACTATTAATAAAATCAAATAATAATAATAATAATAATAATAATAATAATTTTAAAAAAGCCGTTACTATAGCCTCTTCTGATACAAAAGCCTCCCACACTAATCACAATGTATAGGCAGCTTCCGAATTACCAACGTTTAAAAAGAAAAGTGCAAAGAAGATTGAATTTATATGCGTTCATTATTGAAAATATTTCTATCCAAGGATCGCCATTGGGATTTAGTAGCATTATATCTGCTTCCTAATCCAACGCGATAAAGCTTTACTGCAATCCCACAAAGCAGTGAAAAAATAATTCATTGTACTTGTGCATAATTCCCATAAGCGAGAAACCCTACCAATAGCTGATATGAGAGTTTATTGTAGTAATTGGCATTACATCAGTTGTATTGTTAACAGTTTATTGCTGTAAGAATTAGAGACTACGGTAATAGAAATGCACTCATGCTTACATGTATTTAAGGAAGAATAAAAGAGATTTTTGGTTAAAATTTTCTTTAAAAGGGTGTTTGAATTATTTATACATCTTTATTGGAAATGTCTTATTTATATATATATATCAAAATGTTATGAATAGATGCATGTTATGACCGAACATACAATGCTGGACTTTTATGATGTTTCAGCTTTGAATCCCCTTTTCCGCAAGTTTGATTTTTAATACATAAAGAAAATTTTCTCTTGTTTTCTCTGAGATCTACAATTTCAAGAATTATTCATGGAAGTATTGTACACAAGCTGAAATAATATTTTTATAATTGGTGTACTTTTAAGCAATTTTAGACTCATTTGTAATGTAAAATGTATAAATAACTTACTAACAAAGAAAACAATTATTCTGCAGGTAGTATTGTAGTAAATTAAAAACGTTATTTCAGATTATTTTTTAGTATTGTTCCCATCACCTAATAACATTTCAAACCGATGTTTGTTTTTTTTTTTTCAGAATGTTTTCCGATATGCTATAATTACATTGCCAAGTTAGGGCATTCCATTCCTCTTGAATTTTGGGGTTTCTATTTTCTGCAGTTTTTGAGTTGATTTAGTTTAAAAACATACAATTTTCAAAATCTATCCCCAGCTACATATGTGAAGCAAAATGTTTGAATATTTTTACGGCAATATTGACAAATGGTCATTATGGAATCATGCAATAAACACTGATTTATTGGCAGAAGGGGAATGTTTTACACATTGGAATAGGATTTTTATTATACTGAAAATAATTCATCCTTAACATCACCTTGCTATATAACCCTTTTAAGAACAATTTGTTTTACATGTTCTCAACCTTCAATTGGCAAGAATAAATGAAAAGGTGACACATTTATATTGGTGAGTTACGGGCCAACAGAGCGCGTCAGTCACCAAAACCGTATAATGCATGTGCAGGTAGCAGCTCATAGTTAATTTAAGGGAAGCTATGTCGGCGAGTGATTTTGCGTTCCTCTGTTGCTCAATGCTTTATGTGTGTAAATTGTGTGCTAATTGTTGTGCTAGTTATGCCACTACATATTGTCTTTAAAAGTGGGTTTTTATGTACGATGCATATGTGAAAACAATTTTTTGCAGAGAAGTGGTAAGGCGATTGGCAACAAAATATCTTGGTAACCCAGTTTCTCTATCTGGTGTTCCAGGTAGAGAAACTGTTCGCTAATTCATTAAAAATGTTACGATAGATAGAATTTTTCATGACAAGAAACGTGTTCTTACAGAATAAAAGTTAAATGAAAGTAATGCAGAAATTTTACAAGTCAACAATGTATTGGCACTGATGGACATCGTTTTCAACGTCTCTTCTAACTCAGGCTAGCGCTTATCATCAGTTTTAAGTAGAGTATCATTTTGTTGCTTTGAATAAAAGTATAAATACTAACTTAGCGCGGCGACTATCTCCCTTTTTCCGGTTGCGTTGGCAATTCTTTTCCAATAAGCAGCCGCATTCAGGTGGTTCATAACTTAATAAGCTTACTGCACAATAACTGCGTTACAAGGTATTAGGAGAAACAACAAGGCAGTTCATTGAATTAATAATCAGTAACATGACATCGTAAATATATTCTTCTAAGTAACTGAAGAGCAAAATCTGTCTTGAGTGAAAAGCTTGTTATACCTGTATGGGGAAAATTATATTCGTATATTTAGTAAAATCTAATAATGTCAATAATTCACTCAAACTCTCATTTCAGACCATACATGGCAAAAATATATGGAATTAAATAACTGATTATACCTAGACTAAATAAAGATTTTTTAATCAGATTCTAATTCAAAGTGACCTGCACGACCATTTCAGTGCCTTCGGCGGTTAAGAAGGTAATTTTAGAAAAGTCAAAATAATACACTTTCAGTACTAACGACGCTTATGAAGGTATATAGTTAAATTCTTTAAAAGTGTCGAAATATTTGTACCAGAAAAAACAGTGTATGATTGCACAGATCAATCTAATCTAAAAATCAGGATAATTTAGTGATTGTTGGGATATTGCAATAAAAACATTGCTTACATTATCAAAATTGTCTGTCCTTGTTTTCACAATATCAGAATGATTACAGCATAATTATACACAGAGATCCAAATGCACGAAGGTAGACCGCCACGGTGGCCGAGGTCGTTGACTCGTAAGCGGGAGGTCTAGGGTTCGAATCTCACCAGGACCGTCCTCTCTGATTGAGTTTTTTCCTCTCTGATTGAGGTTTTCCTCAGTCCTCATAAATAATTCCGAGGAGGTATCCTAAACTTAGACCTGGAACGCTTCCTTCCTTTACAATTTATCATTTCATCTTATGTGTCATCAGTGTCCACTGCCTGTGGTGCCTCAGTAGTAAAAAAAAAAAAAAAAAAAAAAAAAAAAAAAAAAAAAAAAACCAAGGTGAAAATATAGATAGATTACGGAAGCATGGGAATATTATGTACATTTTCATGGAAATAAAGGAATTCCTGGAGATGATTTTCAACACTTTCCAAACATTTGAAAAGAGTTTATTAACCTGAGTATATTTTCTTGCATAATTGCACTCACTTGTAACATTAAATATTAAAAGGAAATACGAGGAAAACTTAGCATTACTAGCAAGATGTATCAATAGTTTTGATTATTGCCTTAAAGTTCCGAAATGCATAATATAAAAAAATAATAAATGAATAATTAATAACTGAAAACATAACATTAAATACTTTTTAAATGTCAAGTAACAAAATAAAGCATAAATACAGTTTTTAAACGACTTTTAGACTTTAGGCCATTTTTAGGCTTTCACGGCCGGCGTTTTTATTAAAATGGAACATTGTCGTCCTATATTCCTGTTATCGTTAGTTTAAATTACATTTAAAAACAAGCTTTCGCCGGCTTTACGGTCGGCATCGTCAGTGGACTGAAAGTGTCTGGAGAGAAAGAGGAACCGAACCGTTAGCAAGATATTGAATTCGTTACTAATCCGTACCATAATTCTTCCACCACTTCTACCACCTTCCACTTCTAATGGTTCTGACCTTCTGTTTCTCCATACACTTTCAGCCCACTGATGTTATCGACCATAGAGTCAGAGAAAGCTTCGGCTTTAAATTTAACTTAAACCAATGATCACTTCAAAATAGGTCGGTAAATATGAATTGTAATAATAAAACAAATTTATTATATTATACATACGAGTATACTAGCTATGATATCTCAGGAAAAAAATTCACATTCAACAATTTCTGACTTATAGAGATTTTTGAGATTGTTGACGGTTGCATATAGCTAACAAGTTACATAATGCCGACATTATGATAGTGATTTACTGGTAGAGTTCTCTTCAGCCTGTGAAGATTAGTTGTAACTATCCTAAATTTTCCGTCATTTTATAACAACTTTATCGTTTGTTTGTTTTTTTTCATTTAACCCAAACATGTTAATTAATTATATCAATAAATTAAAAAATAAACGAAATATAATCATTTACGCTTAATATTTTCTATCAACACATATTTAATAGAAAATTTAATATATACTTCATTCTTGTCGCATTTATTTGGTACCTACAAGCACAGCAGAATGTAGCATAATTTTGATAGCTCCATTGCGGATTCCGTGTTTATGTGGATGAGCATCGTGGCAGTCGTTTGTTTGAGAGTTTCTAGAAAACGATAAAATTAACTTAGCTGTGCCTAGCATCCAATTTTTTTGCTGATCAAAGAGAAAATTTATATATTGAAAATATACGAATAAACTGATAGTATAGCGATTTTTCGTACTTTTGTTTTCCTTGCTTAAAAAGCAAATAAAAGGCGCAATAATAGTGTAAAAGTAATATAATGACGAATGCACAAGGCTTTGGCTTGTGTATGAAAAATATAAAGCAAATGATGGTACCGTTTTTATATTAATATAGCAATGCAGATTACTGCTTCCTTTCAAGCAGAGTATCTTTTATTGCAATTTCCTGATCTCCACAATACTCAGGTTATTAACTTTAACTATACCTATCTTTCACTGGTTATCCTACGGTTTACCTATCTTAAATGTGCTTTATTTGCTTTTCGCCAGTATTAATTCCTTTATTTTCCGAAATACGTGCCATAATTTATAATCTTCATTGTTTGCGTGTATATATTCAATTTTTTCCCACTAGGGCGACTCTGATCGTGTTCATAGGTTCCTCCAGTGTTATAAACTGCTGTAAATATTTACCATATACAATTCGCAACAGTGATGAAATTGTTAAACTAGGAATATAACAATATCGTTAAGTGCGTTTATGTCACTAGTTAACTGAAACTGAATCTAGGGATTACAATTTATTTTTTTAAGTTTGGTCTAAGAAATTTACCATAATTCAGCTTTACCTCTTTTCCCTCCAACCTTTACCCTGCTCTCTAGCACAGATGTTGCGGTTGGAGGTGTAATAATCGCGACATTATCATGCAATTTTCTTATTCTTGATCCGATTTCTGCTGCAATATGCTTTACCTAATTCAGTCTAAACTAACCTAAATTAAACTAATATAACAAATATTATATCTATTATATCCTTGCATTAAGCTTGAAACATATGCCAACGATCACGATAGTATTGTAAGTAAAAAATTAACACACCTGCGCCGAGGTCTAGTGGTAGGATTTGCGACTATTAATCCGGAGATTCTGGCTTCGAATTCCGGTCACGTCAAGCTATCTGGGAAAGGTTTTTTCGGAGTTTTTCCTTACTCTGAGAAGGTGAATGCCAGTTTACTTTTAGGCGCCAAGGAATCCAAGTTCATGTGTGTCATCATTAATTCATTTCATTTTCATTCCTCCCTACAGACTTATGCCCAAAATAATCAATACACAACCACAGATGTCACGCGAAGATCAATGTAGTTAAAGCTACAATAAATAAAACATTTACAAATTTAACAATTTAATATATTCAATGTTTAGGTTTTGCCATGGTTCATTGTTTACAACTGGCAGACATTATGGTAACTATTAAAAGTACACTTAAAATCAGAGTATTTAAGCTGTTAATAACAAACGGAAGGTATTTCAATAATCCGTATTGTTCACGCGCTGCAAGAAAACTCGCAGATCAGCAAGGAAGAGAACTGTAAGCTAATGTAATTGCGCTTATTTCAAATATTAAAAGTTTTGTTGCTGTAAATGCTGGCAGCAGCCAACATTCTTCATTACGATTTAAGAACTTAACACGATAGTTATGCCGCAAAGCCGCATACTCTTGGTATATCTATTTACTACCCTTTCCATTCAAAGAAACCACCTTATATTATTTAAACTGCAGTTATTATTCCTTTCTCTTTAGGTTTGAAGCGTAAAACTTATACTGTGCCCTTTTTCTTACTCTTGCTTTGTTCAGTTTGAGGTAAGATTTTACATATAGAGCCAAGTGCGTGTACTATATGGCTCTCAAAAGCCACAGTCTTAGAACAATGGCTCTTTTATTCAATACGTTGCTTTGGCAAGAACGTTCCCCAACCAGGCAACCTCGAAATTCGATGAGTCGATTTTCTCGATTCACGCTTCAATAGTAGTCCCATTTGGTCGTTTTGAATAGTGCTCAGTCAATTATTTCTTTCTACTCTATATGAACAATGTGTCCCAGAATTCGGTCAAACAAGATGTAAGTGCAAAACTGAACTATATAACGCTGAGGAAATAATCGCACCACAAAGCGATATAGATTTTAAAAAGTTTTAGCTAAGGCTACAACAAACGTTAAAGAGTATAAGTGACTTTCTTGCACATTATTAATATAGTGTAAAACAATAGATTGAAAGTTAATTTTATGATACAGTCCAGTAACACACTACTGTTTCTCCCTTTCACGATACGAGCGATCAGCAAGACTGATGGTTACAAGTGACAGTACACTCAATCCGATGTTTGGATCATCGTTTTCATTACTTTAATTTCCTTTGTAGTTTTCTCTATCTTAGGGGCGTGATGTAATAGAGAAGTATGAGCACAATGCAATTACTTGTACCAATGGAAGTGTGGATGGATGGACGGAGGAGAATCGTTGTATATCTTTGTATTTTCTTTGGCTTCATGACATTTTACACTTCTGTAATTTAAACAGTTAAATACAGTGAGGTTATTTGAGTTATGGGCTACCAGAGCGCAGCTTCTGCTCACTGAGAAATGCAGCCGCCACCCGATAAAGGGAGATTGCTGAATCAAAATTCATAACGTGCAGTTTTTTCAATTGTTGCAGAGTTTAAAACACCTACTGCGCTCCTTTCTGTTCAGGTATGGATTTACCGCTACCTCGTAAAGCCCGTTGATTGAAATAGCGTATCATGGCCAATAGCAATGCAGCTGTCCTTCTGTTTGAAGTAAACTCTGGAAGCAGTACACGAATAAATAAACAAGCAACATTTTTGGAAATCGGTGCAAATGTAGGTTTTTTCAAGACATATAGTGGGTATACGAGATAAAGATATTAAAATAGGCACTGTTTCACGAGAATAGGAGTATCTGGAGTCCCCAAAATCATGGTATGTCGAGAAAGTGATTTAAATTATAAAGATTCAAAACAAGCCACAATATAGGAAAAGAGAATTATAAAAATACTCACATGCGTCATTATTTTGCGAACTTGCAGTGACTTAATATTTGTTTTGTATTAAAAGACAGTTTAATAATCTTTTGGCTTAATTTGAGTGCCAATTCATCGCTAGTGAATTTCCGAAACACTTCTTTGTGCAATCAAAATAGTTTCGGTGGCTCAACCGGTACTGAAATGTATTTCCCTCAGCTGTAGTAGATAATAGGGTGGGATCGTGGCCGAGTCGTTAATATTTACTGCCCACCAAGGCGACACAGGTTCGATCTTAGCAGCTGTTTGTAGATGTGTCGTTTCAGCAGCTTTTTTTTTTTTATTAGGTTTTCCGGATTCCGTCATTTCATTTTATTCGTTTCTACTTTCATCTTCATTATCATCCCCAAGTAATTTACTCACTTTGACTCTTAAAGAGAACATAAGAACAATAACAAGAACAACAACGGGGGTGGTTCTGGCATTTAAGTTTGGGATTTGCATTCGGGAAATCTCGGGTACAAATACCTTAGGGCCGGCCATCTTGACCTTAAGTTTTTTTTCATGGTGGTCGCTTAGGCGAATACTATGATAGACCTTTCCCTTGCAAGATTTTTCGGCTTTCCCACTTCATACCATGTCATTCCGTTGTTTCTGTTAAGAGGTTGAAGGTGCCAGGGGACTGATCTGATGCTATGTACTGTGTGATGATGGCATTTGCTTTGGAAAGGTTTCTGCCCCGACGTCTGGTATGAAAGCAACCTTTCTTGAGGGGAGCCTCCGCTGGTGTAGGTCGGGGTATTCTATCTGGGAACAATGCTAGGGACCCCGCCTGTTCCTCACCACCCACAGGTGTCTCCCACACCTCGTTCTTTCCTCCAAGTCCTTGAGCAAGGCTGAGATGTCGAAATATCCTTTTCCGTCACTAGCAATCCAATAGTATCCAATTCAAAATTTCTCCTAACGTTCGCTGCAGGAAAAGCACCACATTTTCAGAAACACGTGGTTAAGTATAGGTGACACATAATGTAAGAGAAAGGTAACATGTTCAGCAATGTGCTATGGGTACTTTGAAGTTCTATTTAATTAAATTAAGTTTATATCAAAAGTATTGTTATTTTTGGATAAGGTATGCTATTTAAGGACTTCCGCTTAAATTTAGATAGCTGTATATTTGTAAACTGTGTGGCTTCTGTGTTGTTTGGTGCACTGAGACTCCAGGCAGTCACGCGAGCCTATTAAACTTGCTTTGGTCGGGATCACTGTAACGCAAATTTTAAAGTGACTGTTGATTGCTGATCATATACCTCTCCTTAGTACTGCTTTCTTGCCGCAATGCTGCGTATCGATAGTAGCAGGTGAAATGGCGGCCGTGCGGCATGCCCCGTCCCATCATGGTATGTCATGCCTCGAAAAGTTTCCTTTGTCTTTTCTCGCTATTTCTGTTGCATTATGATTGGGGGGGGGGATGTGCTCCGGTGCGATCTCTGCGGATCTCGAGCCCTTCCCTCCTTAGGAGAGTGCCCGGATGAGTTGGTTTCAGCGGGGCATGTGGTTCCCGCGACTCAAGGGAAATTGAATATCCTGCGGTGACATACGAGGGAATGCCTCAAGCATGTACTTTGATGGAGGGGTTAACTCCTCAAGCGCTGCTGTTGCGGGGGGTGTTGAGTTACTTTAATATTGCTCGGGCTACTCACCTACATAGCGAGGGGCTGATGGTAGATTAGGCTGCCTCACCAGAGGTGCTGCCAGTCTAGCCGGAGGGCGAAGGCGCACATAAGCAACATAATTGCTTTCACCCTAAACTGGGGAATCTGTTTAGCTTCTAGGTGCCGTTCTAATGGAAAAGCTCACCAAGGGAACTGCAATGGCTTCGGCCTTCCGGTAATTTACTGGGTTGGAGAGGGATTTTCACTGAACACATGTATAATGAATGCTTCCTTCATATGTTTGTTTATTTTGTTCTTTTATTATTATTATTATTATTATTATTATTATTATTTGTCTTTCATAATTTTTCACTTTGTCGTTATACTAAACTCTTTTTCACTTCAGCCATATTATGCATTTTATGTTATTTTCAGAATATAAAATTCATTTTTTGTTTTTCTATCTGTATTTCATTTTCAGTGATCTGTCTCTGGTCATGAACCCATTTAAAAACATCAATGAACTCCCCCTGCTAATTATCAATAAGAATATATCAAGCGTAAAAACTAGTTGGAAGCCGATAGTTTTTAGTAGAAATAAAACATTGTCTGTCTAGTTTAACTAGTATGTGTTATCCAAAAGTATAGACCAGTAATTTTTAAAAGGGAAATACTGTGGCAGAAAATTCATAGCATCGATCACTTTGGTTCCCCTCGGCATTCCCAGAGGTGTTATAGTCTGTGACTCGCACGAGAGCGCTAACTCGCTACTAAAAAGAAAAAAAAGTACATGGCACGTTTCTCGTGTGTATTGTTAGCATAAATTAGCAAAACGCTAGTACTTGAAACAAGTGAGGGGAAACGGAGTCGCCATTGCTCAAGATGCGGTAGTTGGTTCAATGCAGTGCTGTTACAACTTAATCTAAGCAAGTTTCTGTTTAAAGAAATTAAGAAGAAAGAACTCTTTATATTGGAATAGATATAGTAACCTGCATGTGTGAAGATCCTCTATTATACTGAGTTCCAACAGCAACATAAACTCGAGGTGCACTATTTTACTACTGCTGAATACAGATAGCAAGAATCAAGCACGTAAATAACTAGAATTAATATTCATGCGTAATTGGCATAGAAACAAACATCGTAATATCGCAACTATTTAAAAAACCACTCTCATATAACAAACTAATCGATGATATCCTATGATTAAAGTCTGACTCTGCAGAAATCATTGTATGTTTTGAAGTCACACTTTGACTCCAATTAACACTTAGTCTACTCAGTTTTTTAATTTCATTTTCTCGTTCAATGGTCACAAAGCTTTCATTCAGCAACAATTTACTAATATCAAACGACTGATTATCGTTGCTGGAGAGTGTCTGCGTTACAGTATTGTTACTTCAAATATAATATTGTTTGATACTGAAATAATTGCAAGTTTTTTCCATATTTAATACATATTTCACTATAATTATCTATTAGTCTTTTAAAAATTTGTAATGCAATAACAATCAGTCGTATAAAACTCGAGTTTTTCCTAGGAAGGCACGTGCCGAGAGGTGACGTTTTTGGTGGTGCATTTGTTGATTTTTTTTTTTATTTGCGGACGCTTTTTAACTTCTCAGATCATCAGCATCCCATTCAATTCAGGGCGTGAAACTCCGATAAATTTTCCTCAAAGGCCTCTTCTTAAGGTTCTTTTACGTGCCGTAAATGTACGACACGGGACCCACGTCTTTACTTTCCTTCCGAAGGAAGCCATATTTAGGATTTTTACACCCAAAAAACCCATCGGTCCTAGCCGGAATTGAAGCCGCGATCTTGGGTTTAGGAGACAAGTATGGTTACCTCTACACCACCAGGACCGACTTGGTGTTGCATGCACACAATAGTTCTTATGAGCGAGAAGCTCCTCTTACCACATTCTCTCATCTCCCTCGGTCAAAATACTCCACAAGCTCATCCAAACATTATTATCTACAAATTGTAACTGCAAATACAAACATCAGGTGCAAGATAGAAATTTCCTACAGATATTGCTGTTCATTTTGATTGTTTTTAGACTCATTGTGCAATAGTTACGGGAAGATATAGGAATTTTTTAGTGCAGCGCAGCAACCTCCTAGAAGAACCGCCCATGCTGAGCTCCTGTTTGATAGTTATGTTAGCGAATCAGTTTTCTTCCTAAAAATGCTAACGTTTCGAAATGTGCACAAAAGTTAGGTTATCATAAAATAAATATTTTCATTTTTTAATAAAATAGTACTATGTTGAAATAGTACAAATTACATATTTTAATTGTTTATATTGTGCATATTGAATAGCATGTAACATAACAAAAGCGGTTATTGCGGCAAACTTAGGCCATAGCGCGCACTTTTAAAACTCTGACTTCAGTTTCTTAAAAAAGTTTTTTTTTTTTTCAAATTTTTCAGCATATAAAGAGCTTCACATAAAGCACAAATCTTTACTAAGTATTTAAAAAATATATATTAATAGCTGTTAGTTTCGCTTTTTATATCAATTGTATTTTTAAAAGTCTGTTATTACCATGAAAAAATTACGTGTAAAAATATATTTTTACAAATGATTCTAATAAAGCTAACAAAAAGAGGAATTTTGGCTAACATATATGAATATAAAGTATCCTGTGGGCATAAATGGACGAGGGATAACATGTTCCAAGATGTACAGGTGAGATCGATAAATTAATCAGAGAGGGGCTTGAAATTATAGATTAACGCACATTTAAGAACTTCATCCTGAAAAAGAGGTCCTTGGACAAAATAATAGGCTGTTTCGTGTCCACAGCTGCCTATTAAATGATTATTAGAGATACATATGTCATTAGCTCTTAATGGACATTGTTACTCTGAAATATTTTGTACATGTCAGTCTTTTCTTTTGTGACTGAAGGATACATCCTGACCACGAGATTTATACGGAATCTTAGGATACAATACAATATTATAAGTACCCACCCTAGTTCTTCATTAATTGTTTAGGTTCCTTTTTGGGCTTTCCTGAAAGTACAAGTTTTTATACATGATTTCCTATCGGTTTGATATTCGTCGATGTGATTCAGGACACTACGTTCACTGTATTACACTTTCACTGTTCTCTTTCTCTCCACTAGTTAAGCCGGAGCGAGGTCACTTCCACTTATCACTGGGACCTAAGGCATACAGTGCATTATAAATTACTGCTTAACATAAAAAACCACACTTGACCTTAATTATTATAATCCTCATTCCATAAGATATTTACATCACCTTACAATAATGTTTACGTGTGTTGATTTATTTCTTATATCTACTTATTCTTTTAACACAGTTATTGACTTACTTCTTTTAACACATTGACAACATATCCTTCGTTTTCTTTGATTATTTTATCATAGTTGCATATTACTATGTGATTCTTTCATTTTTACAATAATATCTTTCAACGACTGACTTAACCTTTAGTAGCAATATTAACATAATGATCTTATTCATTCTCCCTATTACATTATTTATTTTATTCACTGCCATAGAAGCATCTATTTCTATAACTCGTTCAATTTTCTATTCCTAGTAACAACATCATTACATTAATCTAACGGCTTCTTTTATGCGATTCCCCTATCACCCTACTACAGAAATATTTCATCTTATATGTAATGTCTTCCTGACAACAATATATTTAGACGTCTTATATTTTCTCTTTCTTAATCCCTTTTATCAGCCGTATTGTTTCTATATCTAACTCTTTCGTCAATAAGATCTAACATTTTATATGAATGCTTCATCACAATTTACTTATTACAGTATTACAGAAACATTTACCTTACATTTTATTTTCCCTCTACAACATTACCAATTTAATTTGTTTCTGTAGCTTCACGTTAACAAACTTAATATCACCTTATTTATCTGCTTCGTCGAATTCGTAAATCTATAATATTACATTTATTTCACTGCTACAATAACATTTAACTCGTTTATTTTTCTTTTAACAATACTGTCAATTTAACTTTTTCATTACTTTATTCTAACCATTACTATCAAAACCTATTTTCATTGTTTGACTCATCACTATTTTATATTTTTTTTAATTAACATTTCTCTCTTTACTTAACTCCTTGTTACGCAACATATATTTGTATAAAATGACTTTAAATAACTATATTTTATAGTTAATTTTTAACCATATCACTTGTTATTCAGATGTCACATAGCATGGCAGGAATTTACATTCTGCAGTCTGTCTTTAAATTCATCTTTGATCAAAATATATTTTCTAGGACATTTAGCAACATTATATTTTATGATGACGTTAACTATATTACTTTTCAGTCAGATATCATACAGCAGTTAACGAGATTTCATTTTGCAGCCTATTTTTAACTTTATCTTTTCTCAAAATATAATTTATAGAACATCTAATAACATTACATTTTATAGATGTTTCTAATTATATCAGTAGTCAATTATATATCTGGGAGCAAATTCCATCATTCCTTATAGAGAATTTGCAGCTGATTTTAACAATATTACTAATAAATTAGATATTTTGGGTCATTTAATAAAGTTATATTCGTAATCATTATGGCGCAGGGGAACTATTTATCGACGTATTCAATATTTCTTTTCTCTACTTAATTCGTCATTTTCCTTCATTACTATTTATATATTATCTTTTTTCCCTTTATTTCATTTTAATTCATCATTTTCTCCTTACTTTCACAATATCATCATTAATAAGTTCTTTCTCGTCGCATTGTTCGGTTTTCTCCATTTTACAGCTATTTCCCTGCGTCGTTCCTTTCTTAACGTCACTAAGGTATTTTATTTCTACTATATATGCTTTCATTTTATATCGAATTTTCTTTAGCATGATTATAATTTTTCCATTATTCCCTGACTCTATTAATCCATCATTATTCATTTTTCCATCTGATTCCCAATGTAATGTTACTAGTATGTCTTATTCCTGATACTTATGCATTCATTTTATATGGAATTTTATTTTAATTAATTGCATTATTATTATTATTATTATTATTATTATTATTATTATTATTATTATTATTATTATTATTATTATTTCTAGACTCTTTTAATTCACATTAATTTGTTTTCCTATCCAATTCTTATTGTTATTAATGTAACTTATTCCTCCCATTTATGTTTTCATTTTCTCTTGAATTTTTTTTTTACCTAATCACAATTATTTCATTTCTTTTCAACTGCATTTACCTCTTTCCCTGACTGCTTCTGTATAAGTAACATGTTCTTAATACTATAAATATGACTATATATATTTATTTTCCTTAATTTATGTACTTCCTATTTACACTTACACTTTAACAATTTCATTTTTTTTCAACTACTACTTAATTAATTGTCCTCTATAATTTATATCGTTTATTTAATTTACAGCTAAGTTAACATTATCTGAGGGCTCATCCAATTTCTTTTCACGTTCTGCTGCGGGTATCTCTCTGATAATCAAATCGATGGCTAAATTGCCATGGTGACCTCCAGAGTCGCGGTTCGATTCCCGATATCTTCTGTTGGAGCACTGCTTCCTTCGCATACGCACATCTTAACGTCCTTTCTAATTTGGGCCCAGCAAATGGTATCTGAAAGGTGCTATCATGTGTTCGTGATTTCTGCCCCAACCCCAAAAGAATCTTGGTTCGCATCACTGATAGGCATCTGCGACATTTCTTTCTTCCGATCAACAAACTCGTATTTACTTTTATCGGAGTCGTCTCTTAAAGTTTCTAAATCGTGCTTGCTGTTCCTACATCTAGTTCTCCCTGATTCATTCGCTAATCTATTTTGACCATCTGCATTCTCCCCTGCTATTTCTTTCTGACTATTTTCCACTTTTTCTGGCTACTTGCGAGTTCATTATTTAGTTTACCCTGGTCGCTAATTGCTCTTCCTGGCCGTCAGCTGATCCATTGTTCAGTCCGTGACATTGTCTACAGAAGTTAACTTTCCCTATCTGTTCATCTTTAATAACCTTTTCCTCTAAATTGTCTTAGGTATTGCTTATTTCCTGACTATTTATTCCACCAAACTCATCGGGCTTTTATCTCGCTTCTCTTCTAAAACTTTTTCAGCATTAGCTATTTTGTTTCCTGACTCTTTGTAGCGTTTGGTGGATTCTCCTACGTCATTAATTAATTTATCACATTTTCTATCCAATTTCCATAATTTTGCGTCCATCTCCTTCATTTTATCCATCAGTCGATTCATCATTACTACTACTTCCCCTATGCTACTCTGATTGTCCCCCGCAGGCTGTTCCAGGGTTCGTACCCTATCTTCTCTTTCTCCTATGGTGCTTTCACTCTCGTTACTCTCAGCCATTTTAAATACTTTTCCTTTCCCTAATAACACTAATCAATTTGAAACTTCTAATCCCCCTCCTATATAATACAAAATTCTAATGCCATTCCCTTACACCAGTAAATTTAATTCTCTTTTGCTGTACATTCTTTAAATCAAAATCTAACCTACCTAGCTGCTCAGGAGGTATCACATTGCACATCTACATTACATCCGTCCTTCGCCCTATTTTTGTGGCTTGTTCCCCACCTTTTCACAGTGATCATGTACCAAAATACTTATAAATCTACTTAAAACTATCACAATAAACCACAGTTTCCCTGCATACAATAAAAATGCTTTTCCCTGCCTTTCGTCATCTTGAAACTTGATTCTCGGGCGATGTCTCTTGCTTCAGTGGCGTTGTTTCTGTTCAGCTCCGGTCCCTGCAGTCTGCTACAAGTCTGTGCCAGGTTCACACCTCAGCAGCGTTGTCGTGTGGCGGAGTTGATGCGCAGCGTTGCAGTAAACTTCCTTCGGCTCGACTTTTCACTTCCAGTGGCGTTGTATGGCGTCGGACGCCTCCTGTAACTCACTCAGCAGCGTCGAAGTCCCAACGTTGGTTGCGCCAGTTTGAACAAAGATTGTTGTTAAGCGACGACAAATAAGCCTTTCGCGCCAAAACACTGGTATTACAAATTTTGACTGCGAAGAAGGAAAGTTGGTGGGGGACGGGAATTGGGCTTTATGGGCGCTGCAGTAAATAATTTGCACCCGCGATTGCAGTTCTCGCCACGACTGCTGCAGATCACCCCAACTGTTCTTCGATGAGACTCTTTCGAGGGCATTTCGCTGTATTTGGGCGGCTGTTTGCTAACCGCCGGGCCTTAGTGGAATGGGATTCCGAAAATGACGACAAATGATGTTTCATTATTCACTTTGCTGATGTAGTTTATTCTTCTAACGTGAATATTCGGGTGAACTCACATGTCTCGTCGAACCACAGCAAGGTATTCTTGGCAAACGTGAATATTTATGGCGCTGACCAAAAGGTGCCGATACTTGTTACTTAGGTCGCTTTTCCGCTGATCTCCGCGTGACGGCAGCCACTCGTATCTGAGCCTGGAAAATTCTGAGACTGCCCCGTTTTGGGATTACACAGTATCAAAAGACGCCATCCGCGAACAACGGCGCGAAATATTCCCGCCAATTTTGTGTTATCGTGTCTGATAGGTGAGTGCTTACCTCACTGAATTTTATTTCTGTTCGCTGGAAAATTTTGTTCAAGGCAAATGCTTCGCTATTCGAAAGTGAGATGAATTTAAACAGATTTCATACGTTACGTTAACGACTGTTTTACTCGGACACCTGCAACTTTGCCGCGTGTGTGCCCTGAGGGATACGAATAGGGGTTACCTATTGTCTGACTTTTGCCAACATTTTCTGCGTTAGGAGAAGGACGAGAGCTTTCCCTTACCGGTTACATTTTATACAAGTTATTCCTTAAATATTACGAAAATTACATTTTATGAATTCAATTAAATACTATACAATATGTCATTAAAGTTCCTCCGCCGAAAGAAAATGCACAACATATTTGCAGAGCTGCTGATTCTAAAATTATAAACATTGATTATTTCAATTATTCTATGATTGACGGGGAGCCAGCTTCAGCTCTATGTGGAAACATTGTTAGTAATTCCGTCTACGTCCGTATCTCAGCTCTCTGCCAGCCTTTGAGGAAGGCTAAAGTACCAACATATACTCCTCCATTCCTAACAATGCATCATAAGAACAACAAAACGTGTAAATTACACAGCTACTGTTTATATTTTGTTTGTACTTCTTTCTTCCCAATTCCCATACTAATGCTATGTATCACTTGACTAAGATGATTAATTCTTCTTCATTAAGTTTCAGGATTTAGTACTCATTGATGCTTTTAGATTCTCATTATGACACATTGAAGGGACGGAGTAGGTGTCTGGTAAGTTTCGGTTTCACTGCTCCGTATGGTATTAGATATTTGTTTTGGATTTTGATTAGGGGTCAGTCTCAAATTTGTCTCGAATGCGTGAAATTCTTACTCGCTTAGGCGGTTCTGTTCTGTACACACGTCTCCATTGCCTTTGGATTTCAACAACATTCTCGGTTTTCCAATACCACTTCAAAATTGATTTTCACTGTTCAAACGATAATCTTGGCTTCTTTTAGTGTAGCAACGCTAGCGTAACGTAATGTGAGCCATGTCTGTTTACAGAACATCATACGATAATCTTAGCTTCATTTATTTATTGTTAATTTACCTGTCATATAGCAACGCTATCATAATGTATGTGAGTCGCATATGTTTACAAAACATCATACTACACATTACTGTTGTTTTTCGACCCAACTTTGAAGTCTGGGGTTCGAATCCGCCAGGACCGTCCTCCCTGACTGAGGTTTATTTTTTCCAGGTTTTCCTCAGTTCTCATAAATGGCAAGTGCTGGGGAGGCACCCTAAACTTAGACCTGAAACGTTTCCTTTCTTCAAAAATCCTTTATCAATTTATCATTTCATTTCATGTATCATCAGTGTCCACCGCCTGTGGTGCCTCAGAAGTAAAAACGAGCGTTAAACACTATTAAAAATAACATATCTCTGTGAAAGTGTGTATGCATTTTTGGCACCCTAGGTATATTAGATATTTCACAATAAACTATAAAACATTTATATTCAACAATAAAATAAGATAAAACAAAAATAAAAAGAAAGGAAAAGAAATACAAGAAAATTAATTATACAAATATTAAAAATGCATATGAAAATACAAAGAAAACTCATTGTTAACAACACACAGCTGGATTCAATCAATTGGTTTTCCCTCAACACCTTCCTCAGTTGACAACTGAACTTCTTGCTTTCATCAGAAATTTAAATTTACTTATCTCTTCTCCCTTTCCTTGCCTGCTAGCATAGCAGCCCAGAACATCTCCCTCTATTCGATCCCGTATTGGAGGTGGTAGTGGTAGATACTTTTTCCTCTGTTCTTCCGTACCTTTACATTCAGCCAGAATATGTGTGCATGATTTTCCCTCCGTTCATATTCGTAGGTGATCTTGATCATCCGACATGCCGATAGTTTGAGCCACGTGTGCCCTGGTGAGTTTAGTCCCTGTTTTTTTTTCTTTTTCTTTTTCTTTCCTCTTTTTTGTGTATTGCTTCATCACCCATTCAGATTTTGGCATCCATTATACTTCCAGTGAAATCATCTCTCTGCATTGCGCGACTGTCGCAGGGAGGGTGGTCACTAGCCGGTTAACTTCGGTTAACGAATGAGTAGGCCTTTGGCTGGGTGAGACCGACTTACCAGTGAATTTGGAAGCTATTCCGTTGTCTTGGCTTCCTGTATTTTATGTTTAAGGTTGTCGGTGGTCTGGGCAGATGTAGCTTGGAGCAGTGTGAAGGCCTCCTCCAAGTGGTCGAGTCTGGCGGAAGTTGTATCTTGAGCTGCTTTTACCTGGTGGATGATGAGATCTGTCTGCTGCTAGACGTTGTGTTGGAAGGTGGTTATGAGGGATGTTAATTCTGTGATGGCGTTGGTGATTATATCAGTGAGGACTGTATCCGGTGCAGCGCCTGGAGTCGTGTTGGTCTTCGGTGGAGCTGGCTGACTCTGCGTGGGTGGAGGCTGAGGGGACGTGGCGCTGCGCCGGAGTGGGCAGGCGGCCTGACCCGTGAAGTGGCTGGCGTCCCCTCAGGAAGCGCAGTATCTGCGCCGGCGGGTCAGGTCGTGCTGCGTACACTCGGATGTTGAGGCATCAGCCCCGCAGTAATGGCATCTGGATGTCCCGTGTAATCCGGGCTTGGTGGCCGTACCTACAGCAACAGCGGCACGGGTAGACGTGGCTGCGCAGGCTTTGTTCAACTGCGAGGCCGTTAAAAGGAAGACCGTCGGCGGTGGCGGCGTCATAATCCTTGGAGTCCAGAAATACCACCCGCAGTAGCGGCGTGGGGTCAAAGAGGGAGAAGATCCGTGATGAGTTGATAGTTTACCGTCAGTGTCTTGCAATTTTCGGAGCGGTATGGTGCAGGAATGTTACATCGAACACCACGTATAACGACGCTCCACTGGCCGCCAGGTGCAGATGCAGCGGAGGGGAGCAGGTTGTGTGTAGGAGCTGGCTGGTCCTGGTGGTTCTGCGTCGGAGCTGGATGCGGCTGGGATGGTAACCTCGTTGGCTGAAAGTGCGACGGCGGTGGCTTCAGGTGGTGAGGATAACGACTCGGCGGTCGACGAGGCAACGGCGTTGGGGTAAGAGGTATTGTCAGGCTTTTTTTCTTCCCGATTGCCATTTCAGCGAAGAGAGCTTTGGCAATTGAGCGGAGAAGCGCGGCTAGTTCAGAGCATGTAGAGCCGATGTTCCGTACTTGGCGGCGGGCGGGTTAAACTTTAGGTACCGTCCAAATGGAAAACACTCATCGGCTCTTCGGTACAGCTGGGGGCACTACTCGGTGGTCTATGGGATGGGAACCTCCTTTACGTTCCCCTGACTCACCATCCAAATGCAACTCAGTCCAATAGTTTCTGGTCCCTTTCTTAATTTGGATGCCCATATCATGTTTCCCTCCTCTCCCCCAATCCCTAGCTTTTCATGGTAACACAATGCTCTAAAGTTCCGTTCCCATACATTATTCACAGCCAATACTTGGCTACTCTGATTATACACTGTATGATCTCGCTGTAAACCTCGAATTCTTTCATAATTCCGCCATCGCTGTGTCCCTCCCCAGCCCCATAATTTCTTTCAGAAAAAATGTCCTCACTGATTCTAGGACCGTAGTTTATTCCCATCTCCAAATCTCTGTCCCATGTGTCATTCTACTACGTAAGCTGCTTTCACTCCTGTTTTATGCTTTGTCTAGTCAATAAGCTTCGTCCACCTTCCGTTCATTGTAACAGTAATGCTCAAGTATACGAAAGTCTTAACGTTGTCTAGGGTCTGTGCCATCTACATCTATGTTTCCGCCCTACTACTAACTGGTCCGTTCTTGAAAGTCGTTGTTTTTGTCTTATTCACATTAACGATGGGTAATCATTGTTCGTAGTAAGACTGTCTAGTTCTCTGTATAGGCCATTAATCGACATAGAACACAGTTCCATATCATCCGCGTACAAAAGCGCTGACACCTGCATACCTCCTACTACTGATGCCTCAATATCCTCTCGTAACATGGCGTCAATAAAGTCATCTATATATAAATTAAAAATTCTTGCCTCACTCCCCTCCTTTTACGACACTCTCTGATACTCAATCCTTGTACTTAATGCAGAAGCCCACCTTTCAATCTATATATGGCCTGTAGACCTCGAATCGTTTTCTCCAACATTCCGTTTATCTGCAATTTGAATCATAGGGTCTGACGATCAAAGAACTTCTTAAAATTAACAAAAGCATTTTGATTGACATTGGCGCTAGTCTTAGGGTGTCTAGAATAAAAGCGCCGTCTAGCGTACAGTGTCCTTCACAGAAATCAAGTTGAAATTTTGACATTTTACCTAATTCTCTCTCACACATGCTTTTATTCTGTTGTACAGTACTCTACAGTATATTTCTTCCTTAATTGGTAAAAGAACGACCCCCCTATAATTGCCTGGAGCTCCCATCGTTCTCTTTCCCTTATAAATAGGATGAATGATTCCCTTGCCCCAATTCATCAAACAATTTCTTAAAGATTCGGAGCATCAAAACCAAACTCACTAACACTCGTCCAGGCTTTACGTACCTCTTATGGTAGTCTATCCCTTCCAGGGGCTTCCTCACATTTTAATCATTCTACGATGGTCTCAGCAGAAGAAAACCCTGCTCACGAATTTTTTCTTTGTTCTTTAGGACAAGAAGTTAATTCGATCAGGTCAGGTGAACAGAGTATTTGTGGCAGTATTCACAATTGCTTCTTCTCCAAAAAGTGTTATGTGACTGCCATGTGTGCTGAGGCAATTCATGAACCAATAAAAGACCCGCACTACTCGATTTGGGTGCTCGATGGTATGCGCGTAGCTGTCTACACTGCAAGAATGGAGGCTATGTTAATATAGCTCCAGTTCGCTCCTAACGTAATGCAAAGTATTTTATCGATGAATTTATTACGTTTAAAAGTATTAAATATTAGTTATTACATGTATATTTACAACTGTAAAAGCAATTATCACCCAAGCCTCCCGTGAATGCATGTCTTCATGTTTGACATCCATAGAGGTGAACTGTAAGAACATAAGATTCTATTACATGCTTCTTTAAAGCCAATGTTTGGAATCTGTTTATTGGAACGAATATTTAGTTCCAGGATTTCTTTTATATCAAAGTAATTGTTTTTATTTCCTTCTCCGTCATATATTATTTGTTCTGGAATATTCGCTTATGCTGTACGAGGGTTGATCCATAAGTTTTCGGCCTAACCATTTTCAAAATATGATAAAGACAAAAATATATTTCACTTTTCAGTATAGTTATCTTTTATTGCAATACATTTTTCACATCTTTGAATTAATATTTCAATCCCCCCCTCCCAAATAGTCAGAAGTCTTGTCTGCTAAATGGGTATAAACACCATCCATCATTTCTTCGTCACACTTAAAGTTCCTTCCTCTAAGGTCTTTCTTGAGTGTTGAGAAGAGGAAATACTCAATGAGAGCTAAATCTAGGATGTTCGATCTCCTTGAAGCCACATTTCTTCACAGCTTCCTTTGCAACAAGAGCTGTGCGTTGTCGTGAAGAAGTCGCACACAACCACTCAGCTTTCTTCGCGTTTTCTCTTTGATGGAAGCACATAGTGTGTGCAGTAGGCCAGTATAGTACTCGCCACATAGACCTATGGTATTGCTCTTCTTGAAATCAATGAAGAGTATTCCTTCACAGCCCCAAAAGATTGTGGCCAGGATCTTCTTGTTTGACTGAGTGATCTTGGTCTTTAGAGGCGGTGCTTCGCCAGGTTTATGCCACTGCATTGATTCTCTTTTGGACAAGGTATCCCATATTAGAGGACCATAGTTTCATCTCCTGTAATAATGGTATGCAGAACTTCTCCCTCGTTGCCGCAGCAGAGCTCCAAAATCCTGACAGCAAATGGCTCGTTGCTGCTTTTGGACTGAGAAAAGAAGTCAGGTACCCATCTTGCACTAACCTTATTCATGTTTAAATGCTCATGAATAATTCGAAGGACTTGTTTCAGAAAGGCCCAACCTTGCTGCTTATTCTGTAACTTTGAGCCGCCGGTCTTCCATAATTTCTCCTTCCACAAGAGCGATATTTTCAGGAGTGAACACCTCCAAAGGCCGACCTGCATGCTCTTTGTCTTCAATGCTTTCTCGACCCATTCGAAAATGTTTGGCCCATTCTTTTACAGTAGAATATGAGGGAGATGCTTCCCCACATACACCATCCAATAGCTGTATAATTTCATTTGGAATAAGTCCTTTTGTGAAGAACTTAATAACAACCAGATACTCTATTTTGAACATGTCACAATCTTCTACACATAGTCTTCTTTATGCAACTACATCCGAACAACTGAACACAGTGGAGTGGAAGCTACGGCTGCAATTATTTACTTAGGAGATAAGGTATGACACCAGATAAGGTTTTGTGAAGGCGATAATCCCTATCGGCGAGGACGGAAACATATGGACGTACCCTCTTTGTATTTTGATTTTGTCTTTTGCCTATTCGATTTACTTGTGTTTACATAATGAGTTTAACACCCCGCTGAATACGCCAAAGTTGACAGCAATCTTTCTAACACTAGCTAACCTCAAGTTTGTGCGTTTTCTTTCTTTTATAATTGACTCCTTCAATGTTAAAAGGTACTAAAATGCAAGTTTCATTTTTCTCTTAAAAACCATTTCTGTTAAACTGGGTCAACTATGTTAAAAATAACCAAGCCTCGCTTCCCCAACACAGTAATTCTGCACGGTCCGATTTACAATACAATGTTAAAATGCACTATGTCATTGACTCGTTTGCTTTTAACACTCATTGCTATAGGTTGACAGTACCTAGAGTATTGTTCCCTTCTAATTATTTTGTTTTCATAAGTAATTTGTTTCTCTGCAGTGTTGTTATAGATGCAGAAGCTTTTAATGGAGATAAAATACTATAATGGGGAATAATTCCGAAAAGCGTCAAAGAAATATTATTTAGAATTGCAGAGTTTCTGGAGAAGAGTACAATACTGTTTTTGTGTGTACAATCTGAAAACTCAGTTAAATGTTTTATATGTTTATCATGATTAAGAAGGAATGAATTACCTTCATTTTTGTTTGAATATACAGGTGAGGCATTTATAATGTCGCGGCCATTTTACTGCGAAACGAAGGGAAAAATCAAAAAATGCTTCAGACAAAATTTGAAGTGCTCTTAGAGGGACATAAGATAGCGACCATAACTCGTCCTTGAAATGCCATTCTCAAGGGTGTTTCAATGTCAATTGGGTTTATTTAAATGGAAGTGTGTATTTTTCCCCGGGAATAGAAAGAGCATTCAATTTCCAGTATAAAAGTTCCAGTACATCTAGGGGTGATAGATGATGAGATATTGGACAAAGAGGACAGCAAACACTATTCACTTTAACTTCTCTCTCTTTTGTTTTGTTGTTACTATGAAGGAAACTCGTTTGTTTATAAGCAGATGCTGGACATTGGTACACAAACGAGTGCTCATCATTGACAATTCAAACCTAATGGCGCTGATCAACGTACATCAGACAAATTTCATACTACAGTTCCCTATTTCATGTGTTTAACGCCCGTTTTAACTACTGAGGCATCACAGACAGTGGCGCATTACGGGAGATACCCTAAACTTAGGCCTAAAAGGACATTGTTCCAGGCTTAAGTTTAGGGTACCTCCCGTCATGCGCCATTTATGAGGACTGAGGAAAACCTCAAAAAAAAAAAAAAAAACCCTCAGTCAGGGAGGATGATCCTGGTGGGAATGGAACACCAGACTCCTGCTCATGAATTCGCGCCTTAAAGACCTCGATCAACCGTGGCGATACATTCATGTCTAAATGAAAATGAGAACTGAACTGATTTGCATGTTATAATAATTAATATAGTAGGTAGGAAGCAGCAGATTTATTGCCCCATTTGGAGCAACTAAAGGCTGTAGTAATGATTACAATGTGGGATTCTCCGAAAATTCAATGCTTAGTTGTAAAACTGTGCATGTGCACATGAGAGCTACATTACAACAGTATAATTCGCAAATTCAATTTATTGCCGATTTTAGAGTTATGGGGAATTTTATAAAAAGGGGGGGGGGAGTTACCATGGAGAGGTTTGGTTTGTCAAATCACCAGGAGACATGCAAAGTGAGGAATCTCTGGCAAGTGAAGTGGAACAGGATAAGTTTCAATTCAGCATTGAAACTTATCCTGTAATCATGGGCAGACTGAAGCTGTAAATTGAGAAGTTACTAGATACTATAAATACTTCCGTGATAACTTTTCATTACTGATATGCTCAGCAATTCAAAAACAACGAGTTAATTGAAGTACACAAAGTTATTTTTCAGATAATAATGAGACAAATTTTATGAATATCGAATTTAGTTCCATATAGTTTTAAGCTTAACTAAGGACTTAGAAAATTTGTGGAAATTAATGAGCACAGTAATGTACAAAATGCCTTTCAAAGAATTTTAACGTTAGACTAACATTGCGATTAATATTTTATCTGCATCTCGCCATTATAGGCCCTGCGGAATTGTCTTTTTCGGTAAACAACTGCCGTGCATAAAATCTAAACAGTGAGAGAGACTGCAATGTGTTATTTTTAAACACGTTCGTGGTAAAGAGATTCGAAATTGCTTTATCACAATTTGTGAAGTGTACGCAAGTTGAACGAAATGTATTTAATGTAAAAGAAACTGCTTGCTAAAGGTATTTCAGACATACATTTTAAAAAAGTGCATCCTACAACATAGAAAGGACTGAAAGCAGACAAATATTACATTTATGCTTAGTTGTCGGGAATCGATTAACAAGTGAGTTCAGAATAACCTATGCGGCTTAAATAGAAATTACTTAGGTAAATACAGATCTAAATACAAGAGTTTTAATTTTATTTTATCGCTAAACTACTGAGCCAGGACTTTTCTATGGCATTCGCAAATAATTTGGATACCATTTACCTTCAGAAATTTAATTTGGTAACATACCAATTGTTGTTTTAAAGCTTTATGTCCATTGGCTTTCCAACAATATCTTACAAATTAAACTAAGTATGTTGTAACCATGTTGGAAAACAATATTGTAAAGGTCAGTGAATAAAGCTCCTAGGCAGTTGGGGTAAGTTGTGCTCGTAAATTATCTGAATAGCTTTAGCAGCAGAATCTATAACTGTATATGAAGCTTTATTTAACATGCATTAATGTCCTGATAATATGAGACTTGAGATCTAGACTCTCTATACATGTGAGATAAGTAGTAGTAGTAGTAGTGGTAGTAGTAGTAGTAGTAGTAGTAGTATAATAATAATAATAATAATAATAATAATAATAATAATAATAATAATAATAATACTGCAGTTATTGCCATTCTCGTGTTATTCTAGAGGTTGTTAAAATACAATCATTAAAATTATTTTAGGTGCAAATTAAAAAGGATACACTGATAAATATCAACTGAACAATCTTATATGCCATACAAACTAACTAGAAGCTTTGTAGTTACAATTTCCATATGCGTGTAATATATTTTTAGAGACTGGCTTCTTTAAACTGATGAGTAAAGCATCAAAATATGTTTTATCATCTTGTTATATTATGTCACACCCACTCTTGTCAATTAGAATAGAGCAACCCAGTAAATACAAAGGTGGTTTTATAAAAAACTATGTAATGGAGATCCCAGATGAATTATGTAAGAAGAGAAGCACAGATTTCATCTAATTTTTGCTACTTACGGCTATGGTTCCCAACAACACTCACTCGTTGGCTTGTAACTTGAATTTTTGACTGAAAAATATTAAGTGTTTTTTTTTTCACACTTTCTTAGAGTGCACATGCAAGGACATAAATTCTCATTTGCATCATAATTTTCATACATAAATTAACACTCATGTGTCTGAGTACAGCCTTTCTGTTTGAAATAATGAAACTAATACAGAAAAAACGTTTTCATAAAATGGATAAACTTTTCTTTTAAAACAAAGCCCTCATTATAAAATGAAAAAAAAGGAGCTATTTGCTTAGAGCAGATAAATGAGCAAATCATCAACAAGCTTTAAAATGTTATTCAGAGTTTACTTGTGTTGTACAAAAATGAAATATTTTTTAAGTTTTATAATCATATTTAATCAGAATAAGAATTTAAGATTTAAATTGCTGCAGTAACTAGAGGATGAAAAAATATGAAAAAATATATTTAGTCCTTAATATTTAGTTTGCGGAAGATTGCAGTGTTAGACTGCAAAAGCTTAAATTTTGTACCAGTTTAACAGGTAAAAACTGGAGAATCTTTCATGTACTCTCTATCAATTTCATAGTAAGGAAGCATTCTTAGCAATGTGTGAAACATATCAATATTCCAAGTTCACAAATATTCAAAGCAATTAAAGTAATAATATTTTTAGCTATAAAGAATTTTAGTTAGCTTCTCCTCTTCAAGTGTCACAGAGAAGCATTAGCAAAGGTCATAAATTGTTTGTGCCTGTTTTCAATAGAACTAATCATTCAACAAATCTCATAAAGTAAATTGAAGCACTGTTGCAAAAATTGTACACAACCTGTAGAAATTTAAGACATATACATGTCATATCATACAAGGTGAATTAACTGTGATGTATTCTTTGTCTCTGTAATTACCTTTCATGAACAAGTGATGCATTAATACAAAATAAAAATTTTAAACATGATAATGGTTAGTGATATAAGCATGAGTACCTCTGGACAGTTAATGGATAAATGTGCATACAATATGTTGGGAATTCCTCTGATTTAATGAATTTAATCCATTGTTGCAAGAATATTTTTTACTAGCAAGGAAATAAACTGTATTCTAACAGTAAAACCAATTTTAGTGCAAATGATTTAATTACTGATACCTCAGCTGTTACAAGCATTACATTTATAACTACCTCTATAAAATTTAGAAAGAATATTCTACAAATACATAGGCTCAAATTTAAATATATGAAATAAAATTTCTATCCAGGCAAAAATTAAAATTTTTCTTTGAAAGGAACAATGATAATTTTGGTAATATTTGATCAATTATTGGTATAATCTTTATGCACTATCAAATTGATCATATGAGAAGTGGTACATTCATAAAAAGACTCTTTATTATCAACTCAGATTAGCTGATTTAAAAACAATAAGTGTAAAACCCATTAAAAAATCCTTTTCAACCTATATAAAATACCACAATAAAATGGTATTGAAAAAAGTAGGAAAGGAATTGGAAATATAGGGAATAAAAAATGGTATAAAATTAATTTTATTTTAAGGTCATTTCACAAGTTAATTTTTGAGTATTCTCTGGAATGCAGATAATGCAGCAACATTGAAAACTGGGGAAAGTTCATGTTAGAGAATTAATAATGGAGAAAATAATGAAATATTGACTCCATGTAAACTCTTTAAAATTCTGCTTGAGATATAAAGAAAAACCTCTTCAATAGTAACAATTGGTTTGTAAGGAATGAGGATCAATTAGAGAAGAATGGCTTAGAGATATTTAAGGTATCAAGAGATGGTACGTCAAGGGGATTTTGGAAGAGTGTTCACTGTAGATTTGAGGATATATTAGGCAGACTTTATGCTGAATGATAAATGAGAAAAGGTATTTAATTTTTACTAAGGCACTCAAAACAGAATTTATAGGAGGAATCACATAGACATGCAATAGAAATGACAGGGAAGTCGTAAAGTTCCAACTGGGTGTTTGGAGGCTAAGAAGTCTCAGGGATAATGTTCCAAAGGGCACATGCCAATATGTGGAGATGAATAAAATGGAATTCACATTTTGATGGAATGTGGGAGGAATGGAAGAAAAGATTAATAAGAGAGAAATGACAGAGTATTAAAAGGATTATAATTTTAGCAACCGGAACAAATAAGGGGAATTTCTATGGAATGTGAAGATAAAATGGAAATGGTCAGTGGATAATGAGCAAGTAAGGATTTTATATCATAAAAAGTTTATAATTTTGGTGTTTACTAAAAATTGTAAATTTTGCATAATTGATGGTATAAATTAGATAAAGGATTATAAGACTAAGAGAAAAATGGAAAGAGATAGGAATCTAATAACAAAAGATATTGCAGTAGAAAACTACTGATAACTGGAGACAGAGGTATAGTGTAAATAAGAGAATATTTTCCTTTGTTCTTTGAATTATAAATTATGAATAGATTGTAATTTGTTGTGAAAATGTTGACTGCAATGTATTAACTGATCTGTGGTGGCCATACCTAAGAATGACCTGGCTCATAATCAGGTAGAGACCACTTTATATGTTGTATTTCACTTAGCATTTCAATAAATTTCAAATATAGTAGAAAAAGAACATAAACTAAAATGATGAGATTGACTGGATAATTCACTTGCTCTTAAACTCTCATTATCAGTCTCCTTGATATAGTTAAAACAAAAAATAAGCAAAAGCTGAGTCTTAAAGTTTTATTTAAACATATTTTTCTTTAAATTTAAAATTAATTTCATGTCAGAATTAATACAGTGAAGCAATTAATTTATTCTTAATTAGCTAATTAAGAAGATTTTTTTCTCTATTTTCTTTTTATATTGTGTGCCTTAGAGTTTTAAGCAAAAATGCAAAATAATTTGTATGCATGGTTTACAATAATAATTTCACAAATGAATAAAATTTTAGTAATTTCTCTGGTAGTACTGTCAAGATGCTCACCATCAATGTACTCAGGTCATCACTTGTATTCAGTTGTTGAATTGATTTATTTACGGATGCTCTTTAACATCTCAGATCATCAGCATCCCATTCTACTCAGGGCATGAAATGGCCAACAAATTTTGCTCAAGCCTTTTTTCAGGCTTGAGGTTCTTTATCGTGCCGTAAATGTACGAAATGGGACCCATGACTTTACTTCCCTTCTGAAGGAAGCCATACTTAGGATTTTTACTCCTGAAAAAATCCATTGATCCTGGCCGGGTTCAAACCCGCGATCTTGGGTCTAGAAGGCAAGTATGGTTACCACTATACCACCAGGACTGACACTTGTATTCGGGTTTTGTTCCATTTTAATTTGTGAACTAGTTTCATAAATTTAGAAACAAATTGCATAGGCCCTTAACATTTTCTCCATGTAAAAAAACAAAAGCAATGTGTATTACGGTCTTGGCCATTCTCTTTTTAAGTGATATATTTTCTAAAATACTAGCAATTTGGAATCTGTAGATTCATATAATAAAAAATGACTTTTTTCATTGAATCATAAACCACAGACATGATATGATCATCAGAGAACATTAAAACTGTGCATTATACTTTCATTATCCTAGTCACCTAAAAACCAATTATTTTCTAATGAAATACATTGTTATTACTGGTAACAGAGAAAACCAAGGTTCTGTTTTTCATAAAATAACAGAGGAATAAACCAGTTAAGTTCTTATTGGTTTTAAAAATATTTGCAGACCATTATACTTGTAGAAAAATTATTCCTGATACTGAAATATATGTTCCTGAATGTGTTACTGAGCTTCAAATCTTAATTTCTAATGTGATGAGTAAGACATTATGTAAAACCTAATTTCAGTCTGAAGCCTTTTAAAGTCATAAAAGTAGCACTCTAACACTTGTAAACTGAGTACTGGAACACATCCTGTAATAAAGCTCACTGATTAATGTGCATAATTAAATGTTTTAATCTTGAGATTAAATTCTAATGCTTAGTTATAAATATTTGTATTACATAAAATGCATTGTTTATGTTATTGACATCCAGTGACAGCACATCATTTTTCTCCCATCCTTCCGAATGCAATCCTGCTGGTATGTCATTGTAAGTGTTTTGCATTCTTAAAATGCTTTGCAATAATAATTTGGATGAAGTAAATACTCTGCTCACCTCTTAAACATCTAAATCTTCTTATTTTCATAACTGTTGTTAGACAATTAATTTGGCAACTGTCATCTCCAGCTTTTAATCATTATATTTAGATCTCTGCTTGTAAAATTACTAATGCCTTTTTGTCGACTGGCAGTCCTCCTGATATGCCTAGGTAAGGCTTGCTCTGGAGGTTGCCTTTGCTCTGAGAAGTCAACTTTCAGATAACATAGAGCACTAACAGACTGCAAGCTAATTTGTTTCATCGTTCATCACCTAAAAGTCCTTGGCAGTCAGCAAACCCCTAACCTTTATGCTCACCATTACTCATGGAAAATAATTAAACAAGTGAACAAGCTGGAGTCATATTTTTTTATAACTTCCTGAAAATTTAAATCATCAATAATTTAATTAAAGACTACTGGCTTCTGCAAAGATATTATATTCTCCTTAATACTTTCCATTTTGTTATAGTCAACATAGAATTGACTGAAAATTCGATATCAGTTTCTTTAGACGCAATATACCATTATCAAAAATCTTCAACAACAATAATAATAATCTGATTTGCACCTATATTCCTAAATTGTAGTTTTTATCATTTAGCATGCTACCCTTTGCTAACCTCTATCTTCAATTCATCAGAAGTTTCCCACTGAAATCCAAAAGCCACCACTTCAGATTTCTCTCCTGATTCCAGAGAGCTCTCTTTCAATATCCTTTCCTTATTGTGTCTTTATTCTAAACTCATTTTTCTGTTTATCAAATGTTAATTCTTCTTGAATTTATTAATAATATACCTTTTATCAATTGATCTTGTCATTTGTTATTTTTAGTATAAATATTCTCCTTAAGTCTTTTAAATGGTGTTATTACTGTTGCTGGATTTTCTTTCTCTAGTTTATACTCCTAAGTGCAGCAGAAACAAATGCCAAATCCAGAGGAGAGGGAATTACATTGTTAGCAACTCAAGTTAAGAAATATTGCTGGTAGTGATTTAATGAAATGTCTTTTATTGACTGAGTATCTTATTTACATTCTCTCTTTACCCTTTTCTTCCCTGGACATATTTGTCAACGATGGAAATATTTTGATAGTTGGCCTGCTGCAGATCAATTATTTTTATTGAAACTAGTTATACTAACAACTAAATTTACTTTGCAAGGTAACAGTACCAGTATTTTTGCATTATAGTTCATTAATCAAAGGTTGTCCAAGAAATAAACAAAACAGGAGGAATGAAATGCACTCATGATGATACAACTGAGCTGAGGAAAATTTGGAAAATTCTTACCTAAGAACATTGAGGAATAAAATGTGACTTCTTGGATGGGAATTAGATAAGCCACTGCTTAGCCTAGAGCAGTGGGTGCAAATAAGATAGGTACATTATTTAGGATACAGTATTATACAGCATTGCAGTTTTGACTCCAAATGTTGTGTTTTGTTTCCTTTAAATAATATAAATGTAGGATTATTGAATGTGTTCATCATTGAATTAAAATAAAAAATGTGTATTCAACTACATTACTGTCAATTTTCTTTAAAATTCTGCATTTATTTAAGGTGGGCTACAAATATCTATTTATGATGATGGTTCTCCATGGTTATGATTATCAGATGTACTCTTTTATTAAGGCTACACAATTTTGTCCTCTCTCTTTTTTCAGTAATGTACCCTTTTGGATTCCTTTTGCATAAGTTTGTGAGAGCTATGAGTTGCAATCCCTACATTCATTGATATTCATGTTTCATCATTTAATCCAAGCCAAGAAAAATGAAATTCAATTTTAAAAATAATATCAATTCATACCTCAGAAGAAAGGAACAATAACTGAAAGAAAGGAAGCAGAAGTTTGCTTTATTAAAAATTAAGCATGTGATTAAAAAGAGTCAGAAACAGAGCATCAGCTTTTAGCTTTAAGAATATTATTATACATATTTGAAAGCTGTTTGCAGCATGTAAAGAAATGGACTCAATTTTTTTAATAATTTCCCAAAATCTCACAATAAACAAATATAAAAAGAGAAATCCCTTCTGTTTGATAAACTTTCAAATTTGTAAAAAACTATGACAGAAAAGGAAAGTAATAAAGAGTTTCATGAAACATTGTCTTAGTGTTAATATAACATCAGTTTATCTGAATTTTTGAAGATATGCAAATTTTTATGTCATACCTACTCAAAATGTCAATGTGGGAAGATTTTTAGTTTAGTAAAGTAACATGAATGCCCTAAAGAAATAAGCTTATTTTTTAATTATTATAATTTCAGGACCTATTTTATGAATTTTTTTGAAGCATAGGAATCTGTTTCAAAAATTAAGCTAAAGCTTATTATTACATTAATTATAGTTAAAATACTTGGGAATTTCTTTTTCTTACATTTAATATTGTGTTAAACTTTCAGTTCAAAGTTGTAATATGTAAAAACATTTCTTCTAGTGGAAAAATTATACAGGATTATTGTAATTATTTCCATTATTAATATTATTACTAATAGAGCTTTAAAAATTTGTGGAACATCTGTTTAATTTAATGTGATCTTGTTCTCAGGAGTCATTGCTAGGGCCCATATTTCTGTGACATTACATCTTTTTCTAATGACACAAAGGGAGGCTGTGTTTAAAATAAAATATGACCTATAGCACCATGAGTGAATTAACATATATCTTTTTCTAATGGCACAAAGGGAGGCTGTGTTTAAAATAAAATATGACCTATAGCACCATGAATGAATTAACAGCCAATTTTTATAGTTTTTCTTTCTTTTCTGTTTCCCTTTTCTCTCTCTGAAATAGGGCAATTATGAATTTTATTTTGAGCTCTAGCCATCCTTAAGTGTATTATTTTTTAGTTTTACAATCTCATAGCTCTATCTGGTGGTATGATTTTCAAATCTTAGTTTGGCAGTCTCCTCTTTCAGTAGACCTAGATCATAAGCCTCATAGGATAAAATCATTCATCATTGGGAGCATTATTAGAAGGAATGGCAGAATTTCAACAAAAATATACTGAAGTTGAAAGTGCATTTCTAACACTTAATTAATTTAGGATACATTCAGTATATAAAATGTACATTATTTATATTTTCATTACTCTTTGATCACTTTGCATAGGCTGGGTACCCACTTAAAATATATTTTTTTAAGCAAGTATATGCATATTTTTATTGTTCTGCTCTTGTGGCATTTCTTGTACAAAGCCAAATCTGTTAAGGATCTCACTTTTTTTTTTTTTTTTTTTTTGGTAACATTTCTTATACAGCATCTACTTCATTTCAACAATTTTTCAGTTTTATGCACATTGTTACCAGCAGTTAGTGATAATCACTAGTTGATTTTTTTTTATCTAAGACACCTTTTAGTGCCCAACACAATAAATAATAGATGATCAATAAACCCAAACCATTACTGAAGAATAAGAGTGGAAGAGAAGGCTATGTTAAGGTGAATGTGCCAATTTTGCTAAATAATTAAAAGGTTAGTTATCCAGAAGGTGCTTGCAACTGAAGAACAGCTGAATAGGTTTCAATAGCTTCCTTTACAAAAATAATTGATTTTTAGTTAATTACACGTATGTTAATCAGCATTCAAAATGCTGATGAACATATATAGCTTAAAGATTCAATTTATCCATCCAGTATTATCTTTATATGGGAAACATCAAAAGCAACAAGTAAAAGAAAAAAAGTTACAAACTACTTATAATGTAATAAATATTAAATTAATACAAAATAAATTAAAGAAAGTTACAATGTTTATGAAGAATAAACTTTAAACTTAAATATAAGGCACACTGCTGCGTAAATCGTTTTCTCTGTTCAACCTTTTTTTTTTTTATCCTGATACATAAACAGTAAAATGGAATGTTGAGACACAACCTCTATAAAAGGGGTTAGCTATAAAAAAATGAGTTCATATGCTTTAATTTAAAAAATGCAGCACATTCAAAAACATATGAATCTGCCTAGCCTTTAAATAAGTACAAATAAAAATCTGAACTTGCCCTAAAAATAATTCTTTTTATATATTGGTAATACATTAAAATATCAAAATGTTTCCTCTTTAGAAGTTAAAAAAAAAACCCACACACACATTAAAATTGTAATTTTTAAAAAGCCCTTAAACATTTTCTTGCTACTGTAATTGTATTTTTTGTCACTGTTGTGCTATGCAATTTTTTTCTCATTGCTGTTTGCTAGTGGCAAGCTCTACTTTGCATGCTGACCTATGAGGATAGGTCCATAAGTTTCCTGCCTAGCCATTTTCTAGGTATGATAAAGACAAAAATTATATTTCACTTTTCAATATAGTTACCCCTTATTCCAATACACTTCTCACATCTCTGAATTAAGATTTCAATTCCCCCCCTATTATGCCCATTTACCATTTCAATGCTAAATGGGTATAAACAGCTTCCATTACTTCTTCATTACACTTAAATTTCCTTCCTCGAAGGTCCTTCTTGAGTTTTGAGAAGAGGAAATAATCACTGGGAGCTAAATCTGAGTTGTGGGATAGATGGTCGTTATCCTTGAAGCCACATTTCTTCACAGCTTCCTTTGCAATAAGAACTGTGCGCACAGGCTCATTGTCGTGAAGAAGTCGCACACAACCACTCAGCTTTCCTCGCGTTTTCTCTTTGATGGAAGCACATAGTCTGTGCAGGAGGCCAGTATAGTACTCCCCACATAGACCTATGGTGTTGCTCTACCTGAAATCAATGAAGAATATTCCTTCACAGCCTCAAAAGATTGTGGCCAGAATCTTCTTGTTTGACTGAGTGATCTTGGCCTTTAAAGGCGGTGCTTCGCCAGGTTTACGCCAATGCATTGATTCTCTTTTGGACAAGGGATCATATTAGAGGACCATAGTTTCATCTCCTGTAATAATGGTTTGCAGAACTTCTTTCTCGTTGCCACAGCAGAGCTCCAAAATGCCTGACAGCAGATGGTTCGTTGCTGCTTTTGGACTGAGAAAAGAAGCCGGGGCACCCATCTTGCACTAACCTTATTCATGTTTAAATGTTCATGAATAATTCGAAGGACTGTTGTTTTAGAAAGGCTCAACCTTGCTGCTAATTCTGTAACTTTGAGCCGCCGACCTTCCATAATTTCTCCTTCCACAAGAGCGAAGTTTTCAGGAGTGAGCTCCTCCAATGGCCGGCCTGCACGCTCTTCGTCTTCAATGCTTTTTCGACCATTCGAAAAAGTTTGGCCCATTCTTTTACAGTAGAATATGAGGGAGATGCTTCCCCACACACACCGTCCAATACCTGTTTAATTTCATTTGGAGTAAGTCCTTCTTTTGTGAAGAACTTAATAACAGCCAGATACCCTATTTTGAACATGATACAATCTTGTACACATAGTCTTCTTTATGCAACTATATCTGAACAACTGAACACAGTGGAGCGAAAGTTACAGCTGCAATTATTTACTTAACAGATAACGTATGACACCAGATAAAGATTTTGTGAAGGCGATAATCCTTATCGGCAAGGATCTACCCTCGTACATGCTATAAATGGCATCATGATTTAGAGTATGTGTGTATGTATGTGTAACACACAATTTTCATATTGTGCACTTTCAAAATAGAAACATTTTGACAGAAATACTTACAAAATTATTTAGATGATAGCATCCGGTGGTTCGGGGGGAGGGGGTTCAGTTTTGTATTTGGAATGACTAGAGGGATAAAAAAAGTTGAATAGGCATTTTAACAAAAAAATAAAAATAAATAAAAATAAAAAGATTACCTACTTGCTTTATTAATTTGATAAAATGAATAGTTAAGTATTGAGAACACAAAATCTGGAACAAGCATTTATGTTTTAAACAACATTTGAAATGTAAAACAGTAGAGATAATTGAAATAATACAATATCGTGTAATCATGAAAAATGTTGGTTGGTTGGCTGCTAATGACAATTGGGGATGCTGATATTTTATAGCTAGCTTCATGATAGGTTACATATCAAAAATATAAATCCCCCTTTTTTCCCATTATTTATTAGTATGGTATAATAAACGTCAACACGAAAAATGTTTGTTTCAAATGGCAAACTCTGAGCTCTGGATTTAGGCCATCATTCTCTCGGATTTTTCTTTTTCTTTTTCTTTTTTTTTTTTCTTTTTTCCTCCGGTTTTTAGTAATGTATATTTTTGAATGCTCACTATAACATACTGAACTCAGTAACCGTTAAATGCTTAACCCAAGCTCCCTTTCCCAAGCATTTTAGTACCTTGGGAAAAACTACATAAATTGCCCCCACCTCCACTCGCAACTGCCGGCGCCTCCAATTCTCTTAGCTGACAGCCTAGAAAGCGTTTATTTTCACAGATTTTGTCACACAACATATAAGAATAATGTACATGTATTAGTAGAAAACTGGAGACACAGGGTGCGGATACGCCATTTAAGTTGATTAAATTAGTAATTAATCATTCAGAATAAACCTTTAATTTTTTTTTTTTTTTTATTATTTTTATTTTATTACAATTTTTTTTTTTTTTTTTCGTGAATGTGGCAATGTTATAGATTAAGATGTCGCATAGTAATTTGTTTTTGTTTACCATATCTACCATTAGGGGGTACGCAAATTGATGAAGATAACCACCAATGTCAAAACATGAGCTATATTCAATATATAGCGTAAATGTATATTAAACAAACAAAATGGCGTAACAGCTACAGATTATCAGATCTAAGGTAAATCAGTCATACAAAATTCTTAGAGTTACAAAGTTATCAAAATCTTAACTGAAAGAAATATGTTGAAATGATAGTTGTAACTGTGGTATTCTTCCGGGCTGTTTTTCCGTGGTCTGCTGGAGATGATTCCAGACGTTTCGTCTGCAACTAAGGCAGACATCTTTAATCGCGTGGACAAGTTCCGCTCTTTGGTAACACCGCGTCTAAAGCCTTGGTTTGATTGATTGATTGATTTTTTATTGGAGGAATATTTCCTGTGGCCTTACAGGGTACACTTTGCGTTTTTATACAATTGTTTAGTTTTGCATTTAAGCTAATGATAGTTAATAACCCATACATATCCCTTATTTTGGGACATGAGAAACAGTATTATCAGCAATTTATATTATTGCTTATGTCTGATAATTAATTATGTGTAAGGGTTTTTTTTTTTTTTTAATACAGTCAGGGAAGTGCGAAGGTGGAAGGGGAAGGGGCGGTTTGTCTTTATTTACAAGAGTAGAACGAAGAAAAGCCTATCTACATATTTACATGTTTACATCATTTTTATCCGCCTGTCTTTGCGGTATAAGGGTTGTTTGCCTCTGCCTATGTTTTGGATTACCATATTTTGCCCAGAGTGTTGGTAGTCTGCTGTTAATTAGATCCTCTATAGGCTTGATTCCTGTCTTCCGATGTATGGTTTTGTTCGTGGTTAGGATTGGTACATGATATAATTTTCTGATCGCTAGATTTTGTGTGGTCCTAAGGGGTGTCATTACTGTTTTGGGGACGTGAGCCCATGCTGCACTAGCGTAGGTTAGTAGACTTAAAATATATGCTTTATACAGAATGATTTTTATTCTCAATTTGCTAAGAAATATTGACTGTCAGAGTCATTTTATTTATATTACCAGCGCTCCCCGCAATTCGTCCGGACCGGGCGGCGGCCTGTCGGCTGGTGAGAGGAGCCTGACCTCTCCTGTGTTGCTGCTCTTTTGTGATAGGCTCGCTATGTTTTCATGTGTTTTATGTAGCACTTTGTATTCGACTGCGGGAAACCAATTGCTTGAGGAAAAGCAACTCCTACCAAACCATCAGTTCCGTTTTCGTCCTGGACTTTCCACGACCCAGCAGCTGCTGCGTGTGGCCGAGAAGATCTCGATTGGCTTCCAATCGAAAACCAAGTCGGTAGCAGTGCTGCTGGACGTGGAAAAGGCTTTCTCGACCACGTGGCACGACGGCCTCATCTACAACCTCCTCGAGCATGACATCCCTGCTTCCTACATTTCCCTGGTGGCCACCAGCTTCCTCGGAGTACGCAGCTTCCGGGTAAAAGTAGGCGGCAAGCTCTCAACAGTCCGGCTCATTGGCGCGGGAGTGCCGGAGGGCAGCGTGCTGTCCCCGGCGCTCTTCACTGCTTACATGGCCGACTTCCCCACCAATGACAGAACAACCACCTGTCAATATGTAGACGACCTGCTTATTCTGGCACAAAATAATAATCAAAATTATGCACTGTGTCAATTCAGAACCAACTCCGAGCGGTGGAGACCTGGAGCAAAAAATGACGGATGGCCATTAGTCCGGAGAAAAGCTCTACGATTCTCCTGACTAAGGGCCGACGTCCGAGGCGCCGGCGGGACCTCGTGTTGCATCGCCGGCGGATTCCCTGGGTCCGCAGTGCGAAGTACCTCGGGGTCACGCTGGACTGCAAGCTGATCTTTAGGGAACACATAATCTCTAAAGTCCGGCAAGGCCATGCCACCCTCGGGAAGTTGTATCCAATCCTGAGCTCTCGCTCAATGACCCTGAACCAAAAGCTGCGCGTCTACCGTGCCACGGTCCCCGCGATGGTTCTGTACGGCTGTGAGACTGGGGAGCCGCGGCCCCGTCCACGATCCGCAGAATCCAGATCTTACAGAATCGTGCGCTAAGGATTGTACGGCACTGACCGCCGCTTTCCGGCCCACATCCTGCACGACCATTCCTATGTTCCATACATCATCGACGTAGTCCGGGAGAGGGGCCCGGTCGTTACATGATACCATCCCGAACCATCCAAAAGAACTGGTCAGGGCACTGATCACAAGGCCCCTAGACGATACAAATCATACTGGCTCCCCAAGGACGTCATGGGACCCCTTGGATGACACAAAACGGGCCTATACTTATTCTAGCTCTTGAACCTGAGGCTGAACAACTCCTCATAGAAACCCATCCCGAACACCAGTCAAAGGCAAATCATGCTGCATACGTCGGCTGACAACTGACGTAAAGCAGCATTGAGCGTGGTCAGCATTTGGATGGGTGACCGCCGGGTGCTGCGCACGCAACGAGGTTAAGTAGCCTCGAGCGTGATCAATGCTTGGACGGGTGGCAGTCCGAGTGTTGAGCTTTCCGCTGGCAAAAATCTAACACATCCTTCTTCCTGTGTTAAAATGAAATCCTACGTCCATCGAGCAGGTAAAGCCGCGCGCGGCTAGGTACTGCTGACACAAAACACCCACTTGGGAAATACTTTCTCAAGTGCCCCGAACTGGCCATCTGGCATCAACCAATTGCTGTTTAGTTTTTGAGCTTCTTCTTTCCTGTTAAAATTGTTGGGGTGTTTGTGGATTTCGATCGCTTCTCGCTGTAGTCTTGCATGGTAATGTGTGAAACTTAATGTGTTTCCGCTCCGCTTCGATGGCATGTTCTGCTATCGCTGATTTGTCTATCTGACCTAGACGACAGTTCAGACGCGATGTTACCAGAGAGGAGAACCCGTCCACACCACCGAAGATGTCTGCCGTAATTGCAGACGAAACGCCTGGAATCTTCATCTTCAGCAGAACAAGGCAAAACAGCCCGGAGGAATATCGCAGTCACACCTATGACTCCGGCCGTGAAAGCCTGTGTTCTCTCGTGTTGAAACGATAGTTCCCCAAACTTACTTCAACTTTTTTGCTCTGAGCTTTAATTCTGTAATCAATAGACGCCTTGCGTAGGTACATTTTGCATATTTTCGTTCTGTAAAGAAATATGGAACAGTTTATTTGGATAATTCTTCTTACAGAGAAAAAGTTTTCCGTTTGCAAAAGAAAGCTATAGAATAAACTGTAGAATTGCAGAGGAGAATTCTGTAAACCTCTTTTCAAAATTTAAATGCACTTACTCTCACAGGAGTGAATATAATAAGGCATTAATTTATGTTCATGTATGGAGATATTCCAAATGCACTGTTCCAGAATAGAGTATCCATACATTAATAACATCACAATAACATGGATAAAACATTTACGCAGCTGTGAATAGGGTGGCGACATTATTCCGATTGCGTGAAAGTAACAGTTTGTGGCGTCTTATGGTAATTTGCATTATTCTGCTTCACCCTTTGTTATACGTGGGTGTGAAAGAAACGAGCATTTTATCTCACAGGTATTGGTAGTAATTAATTAATTATCTTCACGAATTCCCGTGGAGAAATACATTCAAGCATATCAATGTATTTCAAGTATTTAATTGTCATCTTAATTTTTGTCTAGATAAAAAAAAGCTTAATCCCCTTTAGTTTTAAAGAAATTTAAAATTTTCCAATCCCCCTTTGACTTTAAAAAAATTTTTAAATTACGGTCATTATTCTATGCACTCTACCAAGCTGCTATCCTGCAACAACCATTCATCATCAAGGACATCTGCAGCTATTTATCGCAATCGCGGCATTGCCAAATATGTAACAAAGGACCAGTAACCCCTTGCGACTCACAATTTATTCACCTTCAGTTTGTTTTGTGCGTTTTAATGTGGATTTGCAGCTATATACACCACAATTGCTGCACCAACGGACATCTATTGTTGCGACATGCATGGTGCTCGCTTAATATTCTGTTTCTATCCACTTGACACTGATCGTTCTCTACATGCGAACATCAAACGTAAAAAAAAAATTTATAAAGCTCAAACATGACTTAATTTGTACCCCCATATGTAACATACCGGATGTAATAATCAGGTACGGCCAAACTTTCGGATACATTTCTCACATAGAAGAAAATATGTTATATGGGCATGGGTCCGGAAACGCTTTATTTCATGTTAGAACTCATTTTCTACAACTTTTCATAGTACATTAATCATGGGAAACACACAGGAACAGAACGCACTAACATACCACATGAAGCTTTATCTTACATGAAATATTCAAAATGCCCTCTTATAGCATTGATACATCAACCCGCCGTGGCATTGAATCTCGGATTCACTGATGTTTCCTTGGAGAATTGCACATTGATTCGCAGCCTTCCACAATACGGGCACTAAAACTCTCAGCATCTTGTACCGGGTTCGAAACACAAGAGCTTTCAACTGTCCCTTCAAATAATAGTCAATTGGGTTTATGTCCGGAGAGCGTGGAAGCCAGGGAATTGATCCTCTACCTATCCATCTGTCACGGAATCTGTTATTTACAAGCCGACGGACATTAACAATGAAATGAGGAGATCCATCATGCATGAAGTACATGTTTCTTCGTGGTAAAGGCGCATCTTCTGTATTCTGTGAGAAAGCAAGTTCAGTGAACCTGGGTGGAAAAACACGAGTTCCTAACAGTCACCAACAATGCCGGCGCAAACTTTGACCGATTTTTTTTTTTTTTTTTTTTTTTCCCTCCCCGTGATTCAGCAGTTGCGGATGATTGACGTCTGCTCATTCATGCTGATTGTGAAAAGTTACAATTCGATCACGTTGAAACGATGCTTCATCCGTGAACAACGCTATTGCACTAAAATCAGGGTTGTCACCTTGCTGATTAAACCACAGTACCCGTGCAGAAAAATCAGCTTCTGATGGTACCTGCACAAGCTGTAAATGGTATGGATACAGTTGGTTCTTGTCTTACGCTGACAATAGGACTGTCTCAATTGTATGAAGAGTTGCCTCCTCCAGTTGAGGTGTCATCCTTCTATGCCTCTCTCAGTCGCGAGCAGCAGACTTAAAAGTCCCATGCTCCTAAGAAAACGGTCAATTGCTTCAAACATCTTCCTGTAGGGGAATTACAACTTAACCATACATAACCAAGAGGACATTTTGAACATTTCTTGCAAGAATGAATTTCACGTGATATGCTGGTACGTTCTGTTCCTGTGTATTATCCATGATCAATGTACTATGAAGAACTGTAGAAATATAGTTGTAATATGGAAAAAAGTATTTCCGGACTCTTGTCCAATAACATATTTTCTTCTTCTACGTGTAAGGGATGTGTCTTGAAACTTGACCGTATATTACTGTTACACCCGGAATTTATAAGTTATATGAAAGTTATTTGTCACTACTATATATTGACAAATTTGTGAAATTGTCATTCTTGCCAACTTTAGTGCTCAGAAACATTTCACGCCTCTTGGTTATCTACTTGCACGAACATAAACTCTGATTTGACTCCAGCAGTTTTACTCCTACAAACGCTCATGTCTTCCGGGGAAAAAAAAATAAATAGATAAGCAAATGATTAAGGCGATCTATTCTCATGCAATTCTTACCGTGAATTTATTGTCATATAACACAAATTTATATACGTTCCTTTATGTTAATGTATGTATGTATGTATGTACATAACCTCTAATAACAACTATATGTTTATCCCCTCCAGCCATTATAATTTGTGGACGCCGCGATTGGTAGATGATATTTTGAATTTCGGTGAGATCTTATTAGTCATGTATATTGAATTAATTTGGATTGTATTGTAAACAATTAGCCAACTTTAAAATCAGTACCAAGTATTATTACCTTTATGTACCAATTAAGGTACGGATAATGAAATATAAATATGGTTCAATATGAAACACTCTCAAGTACATCGTTGTCATGACCTAAAACGACTCAAATATGGCTGCAGCAGAATGGTACAAATTCTATGCTTTACTTATCTATACTATTGAAGAGCTACTGCAGTTGAATGAAAGCAAACATATGGGAGAAAATAATGTACATTTCTGTAGTGCAATTCGTATTTGCTTAAAACGTTTAGTGAAAAAAATACAATATAGGCTACTGTGAATTGCCAATTCATTTACTTTAAGAAACCAGTGCTAATCTCAAGCCCTGACGTAGTACAAAACATTCAAAACAGAAACAAATTCGTACCGGTGTGTAATTTTTCTGCTCAGTGTAATTCTCGCAGTGTGTGATCAAATAATTTATTTCAGTATACTTTACGAATTTTGATCAAAATGGCGCATATGAGGTGCTTTCGAACTCAGACTTGTATTGAACATACTCTGTGATAACAGATGAGAGGTTCGCGCCATTTGCCATGGCAGTGGTGAGTTTTGTGGGGCAATAAATATTAATTTCTAGAAAGAGTTGCATTTAAGAATCACCTTATACTCTTTATCTGCTAAATATTCATATTCTAGTACAATTATGTATAAAATATTATTAATATTACGGAGGATTATAGTGCTATAAAGCTTCTGCGTTGAATATTGACATTGGTGTATTTGACCTCTACTGTGTTTGTTGATTTCAATTTGTCGATAATGACAATATTACAGTTTCCATTAAGTTTCAAGAATAATGTGCAGTAACAACAAGAAAATGATTTAAATAGTAAAAATAGTTGGAAAATTCAGTTTCGTTTGTATCAATGCACGTAACCATAAGCGGCAGTGAAGTAGCAGTACAGAGTACATACACATAGAAACCAATACTTGCAAGTCCAAGGACACAAAAATGACAATTCTGTTTTAAAGAATTATAAAGCAGTTGTACACCGAATTTGTTGCTTGTTAACACATTGTGGTGCTTATTTTAAATTTAAGGTCGCGTCAGCATCAATGAAAACTTGAAGTTGATGTTCGTAAACAACAATACAAGTTTTTAACTACTCGTAATAACCCAAATCAGTCATGGATTCTAACGATGAAAACGATATTGGACTGTTTGGAGATGGGTTTGGGGGAAACAGCCCAGGCCCATTGGAAGAATCTAGTCCGTCTGAAAACAGGGAACAAATCTGCAGTATGTGCAGGTGAGTATGTCACAAGGTTTTTTCTTCTGATTATTAACACAGTTACATAACTCCTACGGTTTTCAGGGATAGTTCTTCATAAAACGCATTAGTATTATTTCATGTCTGAAAGGTATTATTCAATAGAGGATGTTAATTCCCTGTATATTGCAACTTGAATATGTGTTGGAGCTAATTAACCTATATGCACGTAATTCAATTATGCAAAAGTATGTAGAATGCGTTTTATGTTTGAACAAATATCATTTAACTTTTATGGGGTCTGGTTTATATTGCCCAAAATATAAGACTTACCAGGTATCGTAAGCCTTAAAAGATAGTGCTAAATTTTTCAGGCATGTTCTGCAAATTGTGAAGATTCACATAAGCATATATTTATAAGATGTCCTGCTGAACAACTCGCTTTTTAACTATTATAATAAACTTTAGAATTTTTAATAAAGTGCCAGTAGTTGCTAAACACTAAAAATGAATGGAAGATTGCAAAACTTATATAAAGTAGTAGCAGAAGTCAGCAGGAGAAGGTATGAGCTTGGAAGATATTAACCCATCTGCCCACTCCCTAAAAGTGAGTTAATTTATAGCACATTTTGACAGCAGGAAGGAAAAATGATATGTGAATGATAGAGAAGGTTGCAACACTATGGTTGCCATCACCAAGGAATGCACTAGATTGCAATGCAGTTGATGTAGTGCAAAAAAGACTGGTTAAGGCATATATCTCTGAAGGTATATATTTAAGACAATTTTATTATGGCAAATTCAGTAATCTTCTCATTATTACAGGGATCCTCATAAAACTTAACTACGGGGTTAGGATTAACTTAACAAGTTTCATTTGCAAGCCTTGCTTGAATAGGTTAGTGCGATGGAATACCCTTCTTCCTCATTATAGCAATATTATATAACTGTTGGCAACTGAATAATACAAAGTACAAGGCTGCCCTGGTAGGGAATAATAAAATATAGATGCGAGGCTGAAGGTTATGAAGCATTTTGCAGAAAATGGAATTTATATTAACAGAGTAGAAATAAACACTTGCAAGATATGTAAAAGGAGTTTAAGATGAATTTGGTAATAGTTAATAAGGGAAAAGTTCCATGGTCATAAGGGAAGTTGGGGAAAAAAATACATTGAGAGATTAGGGAAATAATGACATGTTTTTGCTGACATTTGTTGAGTACAGACAACAATTAAAGCATTGCAGTAATGTAGTAATGCTCTTATGTGAAGAAAGTATAGTTTCTGTTCTTTGCTATATATTATATTACATTTGCTAAGGAAGTAGAGATCAGTTCATGTATGTGTGTAAATATATTTTATACACTATAAAATGGATTGCTATCATCTGAGTGTGCATGATTTGACATATTGTCCAATTATAACATTTGCGGTATTTATTGCTCGTTGAACGCACACACTGAGTTATTTGTGGTACAGTAATGCATTATTTATGTATGTTTAGAAGCTATCGACAGTGAAACACTGAAATATACCAAATTAAATGTTTTGAATGCTGACACCAATTTTGCTTACAAAGTTTTTAATAAGAATATATTTTAAGACAACCTTCATTCCTATCTTCAACTGTTGACCTACTGCTTAGTAGCTTTTGGAATTTAAAACTATAAGTGAAGTTTGTGTCAGCATTCAAAAGCATTCAATTTGGAATGGTAATGCATTTTCTTGCAGATGATGTACTGTAAATATGGTAATGGTACTTTTGTATCCCTGGTTTCTATTCCTACTCTGCCATGCCTTTTAAAAAAACTTCCCTTCACTGTTATCCAGGCTAGTTCTTGTTTAGTATGAGGTATACCTATCCTAATTTTGAGTTATTCCGCATGATGACTCTTAACTATTATAAGTAGCCAAGCACAATGCTGCAACATGAACCTTTCAGACAGTAATGTGCAAACTGTTGCTACTCCTAGAAGAAAAAGCAAAGAATTTTGTGTGTGTGCGCCATTTGTTGGCATATGCTTCTTTGGCAAATTAATATTATCAAGAAATTTATTTCCTTGTATTTTCTGAACATCAACAAGATTTCATAGTAAATCCTCTTACTGATAAAGTTCATAGTTGGTAATATTCCAATAATTTATTCAACTATTAAATATGGAATTTTAGCATCATCTGATTTGAAAATCTTGGGATTTTATTTTTGAGCGCATTTTCAGGCACATCACTTTTATTTCTCCATCCTATTCTACTTCAAGCTGATAGACAACAAAATATCTATATACACTGTTCCTCTTTCTGCTGTCATTTTTTAATTCTTTTAAGGTATGAATTCTGTTGAGATTTAAGTTTCCAGTTTAAGGCTTTTTGACAGTTGCTATTGTCAGTTTCAAATTTTACTGCCAGTCCCTCTTCATCTTCATCATTATTCAAATTCATATCACTGCATTAGTTTCTTTTTAGTATTAAGATGTTGGTATATAACACATTCTTCTAATTTTGATTTATTTATCTGTCCAACAAGAAATTTGTGTGCAATAAGAATGCTGATGTAATATTTTGAGTGCAATCCATTGAGTATATCAATTTCTATTTAGGAATGATTTAGTTTCCATAACAGCTTTACATTGCTCCTCCAGTCTACTTCCAGTATAATCATTTTTTTTATTTATTTGGTTTCTTTATGGACACTTTAAAGTCTCAAGTCATCAGCGTCCCATTCAATTCCGGAGATGAAAGGCTTCTTTTTTCAGGCTTGAGGTTCTTTTACACACTGTAAATCTATCACTTAGGACCCACAGCTTTACTTCCCTTCTGAAGAAAGCCATATTTAGAATTTTTACGCCCAAAAAGCCATCGACCCTGGCTGGGATTGAACCCACGATCTTGAGTCTATGAGGTAGAACTAGACCACCAGGACCAATAGTGTCATTATGATAATTTGAACTTATTCTTAAATTGTGCTGTACAACCATCTGAAAATATAAATATCTCTTGGCTATGTTTTTTTGCTTCAAATCTTATATTTGTTTCTGTCATAAATGTCCATACTAAATGTCATTGTTAAATCAGGCACAACAAGTAAAAATTGTCACTTAGTCATGAGAACAGTGAACTGACTATTTTTCATCTTGGTAAACAGCTGAATAAATTTCAGCAAAATAGCTTCATTTTCTACAGTATTTTTTTCTCATTAATGTAATTGCAAATTGTACACTGTACATTCTTTTTGAATAAATGTATTTTGAAAAAGGTTAGCTGCAGCTGAATTTTATTCTTGGTTGCTAGGGGCCATTAGGAATGCTGATTTATAATTTTTTCCCTAGGTTCCAAAATATTTTTTATTTGTTTGCTATCATGGACAATAGCTGTCCTTAATTAATTTCATCCTGAAGAGGCAATCATACCTGACAAGCAGAGTTGGGCAACTCCAAATTTCCATGGTTTTAATAAAAGATGTTTGGAAGTGTTTAGTTTTTCATATTGTTTTCCTTTTAAGTTTTTGTTGGATATTTTATTAATCTTTTTTATGAGTTTCAACTTAGAGGAAAGTTTAGTTAACCAAAATTGAATTTCATTCAATGCTCCTTTTCATTCACATGTTTCCATTATTTCCAATAGATTGCTTAACTTAGTGCTTTCGGGTGATGAAAAATTTAATAACATCAAAAGGACATTTCTGGGAGACTCCAGTCATGCAATTTTCATTGGTGATTGATGTCACAGCATAATTGTTGTAATTTATGAGGGAAATCTTTGACACAAGTTCCTACTAGCTGTATCATGAAATTAAATTTTGCATGATACTAATTCCACTAATATATCATATATATTAGTGGAATTAGTGAAATGGATGCAGTGAGAAGAATTTATATTTCTTAATTTTCAAATTAAGGTTTTCGTAATAAAAATGTTGAATGCTGCTGTAACTGTCATTGCCATATAACACTTCAGTTCTGACTTGCATTCTTTGAGCTCAAATCCACAATAATTTGACACCTTTCCTTCTGGGAGGTTGCCATTTAATGCCATCCCCTTGATAAGTATGTAAGAATGTAAGTATGTTCAACTTTTCTGAAATCCATTTCCATGCAGCTGTTGAATTTGGCCATCTGTTTCCTATGTAATATCAGTGATATCAGATGAGTTTTCTTATACTAGTTTTCTGATAACAGCAGATGTTAATTCGGCTTTTTAATAAAGGAGATTTTACTCACTTTTCTGCCTTACTAAGACTTTAAGTATACTTATAGGATCCCAATGGTGTTACATAATTTTGTTTTTCCTTTATAAATTTTAATTTTTTTAATTCCATGCATTTTTTGTGTTGCATTATCCTTCAATCTTTTTAATTTTACCTAATAGTTTTTTACTATAATTTTTTTCTCTGGCCTCTCTTCTGCTTTTATCATGTTCTCTCTCTTTCTTCAAATAATCATTAATTTTTTCTGAATCATTTCTTAATTCCTCTCCACTTTGTCACTTTTTTTTTTTTTTTTAAAGAAATCCTAGAAATTAAATTAAGCCTTATGGCAAATGTTCACAAATATGGAGAAAATAATTTTGTGAATTGCTTAAGTATTAAACAATGCAAATATACTGTATCTTTAAGTTAATTGGATTAAATAGGCACATCTGAACATTCAAGATTCAAATGAATCTGCCAATCATATCTTTTTTTACTATAGGTGTGACAAAATTTGAGACTCTTTCATATATTTTAATTTATATTTTAAGAACTACTGTGGTTAACTGTCTTGTTAGTTTCCTTCCTCCCTCACTTATAAGAATTTGCAATAATTGTTTTTGTTTTTTTAATGAGTTACAGGAACTTTTAGTATATTTTTCCTAATAGGTGATATAGATAATTCACTTCTAAAGGTATTAAATGTCATATTAACTCACCTGCATAGAAGAAATAATGTGCATCTTAAAAAAAAAGAAGAAGAAGATATCAGTGTTCCATTCAAACTTTCATAATGGTGCTAGAATTCATAGGATATGATTAAATATTGTCATGACGACCATGACAATATTTAATAACTAATACTAACTGATACTCATGTTTTACTAATGTAAACACTGCTATGCTATGCTTTCGTGTAACGACTGCATTTTATTTCCAGCCTTTCCATTCATTTGCTTGGAGATGCTCATTAAGTCAGATGTGATGCATAATACAGCATGACATTCAAGATTAAATAGAGAGCAGTGATTAAACTTTTAACTAAAAAGGTTTTTTATCTAGTAATATTAAATGTTTTGATATGTGTTGACACAAGAAAACATCTTCCTTGTTAAGAAGGAAACTCTGAGATACAGGTCTGAAGACAAAAGAAATAACTGCAAGGTTGGGACTTTCTAAAACAAGAGTTCCACATCCTTCATTTGCAAATTCATGTGGTGAATGCAAGATGGGTGTTCCAAATTCTTTCATCAGTTCAAATGTGGAATGTTGTCAGAAGTTTTTTTGAACCTTTACCGTAATAACAGGAGGATAATATTGGAACCCATCACAGGAAATGAAAATGTGGTCCTCTATTATAACCCTTGGTAACCCTTCTGCCTGGATGCAGTGGAAGAAGAAGCGTGGAACATTACCTAGAATGACCTAGGTTACATCTATGAAGAATATCATGGCAACAAACCTGGAACAGCAGAGGATTCTAAAGAAAGACTTCAAAGAAAGCAGCACAAAGATGACAGGAAGGCACTAGCTGAGCTACTACATCAATTGCACAGTGCCATTAAGCAAAAAGAGGCATGGAATGCTAAGTCAAGGAATTTGTCTGCCACATGACAACGCACCAGACCACACAGCTGTGGACGCTCTTTAACATCACAGGTCATCAGCGTCCCATTCTATTCAGGGCTTGAAACGGCTGACAAATTTTGCTCAGAGGCCTCTTCTTTCAGGCCTGAGGTTCTTTAACATCACAGGTCATCAGCGTCCCATTCTATTCAGGGCTTGAAACGGGTGACAAATTTTGCTCAGAGGCCTCTTCTTTCAGGCCTGAGGTTCTTTATTGTGCCATAAAAATACGACACTGGCTTTACTTCCCTTCCGAAGGAAGCCATACTTATTTTTATACCCGAAAAAATCCATCGATCGTGACCAAGTTTGAACCCGCAATCTTGGGTTTAGAAGGCAAGTATAGTTACCGCTACACCACCAGGACCAACACTTGTGAATGCAAGTGGCTTCAAGGAGCTGGATAGTTCACCATACAGCCCAGGTCTTACTCCCAGCAATTATTACCTGTTTTCAATATGGAAATCTGACTTTCCAGGACAGAAATTCATGAATGATGAGTTGAAGGATGCTGTTTACCAGCATTTTGCTGACAAAACTTCCAATTTTTTTTAAAAGAATGTTAATTCACAGTCAGTGTTGTGGGGCAATGTGGGACAGGGTGCAGTGGGATGGCATCCGAGTTCTTCTTTAAATGGCTTAAAAGCATTCCGCTACTTCTTAATTAACACTATTCCAAAATGTTTTCTTTAATTATTATAAGTGTATGGATGTGTTGTTTACAAAATATTTCTTCATTTCATACAGCTCAAATGAAATATAATTGGGTCATCTGTTATCATTATCACTTTTCTGATGACTTTCCAATACTCATATTGGCATGGTTCAAGCTTAATTTTCTTATTCTGAAGGCATGACAATTCATTCTACCTCAAGCACTGTGCAGAGATGTGAGAAATGCAATGAAATAAAGGGAAATTACATTGAAAAAGTATACCTATTGATAATCTACATAACATGGTCAGTCCAGAAATTTATGGACTGCATCTTGTAGTCACATCTTCTAAACTTTACAAAGCTGCAGCATCGAGTAAAAAAGTAAATTGCCAGAATGGAATGTTGGAACTGCAAGATGAATTACCAACAGTGCTTTCAGTATATGATATTAAAAACCATTGTGGATGTGAGTTTTTCTGATCACTTAGTTAATGTATGCTTTTTTTTTTTCATTTCTTGACTTAATAACTAGAGTGCAGGAAACCAGAGTAAATACAGAAACCATTATTCCAAAGAGAAGCATATTTTGGAATTTTGTACTTGAAACAAGGCACTTTAGATCTAGTCTGATAAATAAAAATTCTACAAATGTGGTTTTCACTGTCTGTGCCACAGTTACACTCAGGAACTATCTAGAAAATTGGGATTTGTATGGAGGAAAGGGAGAAAATTACAAATATAAAAACAACCTCCATAGATCTCTCTCCTCCTCCTCCTCCTCCTCCTCCTCCTCCTCCTCCTCCTCCTCCTCCTCCTCCTCCTCCTCCTCCTATTATTATTATTATTATTATTATTATTATTATTATTATTATTATTATAGCTCTATCAAGATGAATAAGCTCACTTGGAGTGATTTTGTTACACTGAAATGGAATTAGAAGCATGAAATTAGGGTCCTGGGAGATGGTTTGGGAATTTTGTCAGAAGTGCTGAACTTCAATGCATCATTTTATGTGATTCAAGGCTGCAATCTTATAGTGGGCCTGTAGACAAACTGTAAAATATGTTGGAATAATAATTCACAGTCAGTCTTTTCTTATTTGCAATAATCTTTACCATAGACACTATTAAACACATTAACAATCATTTATATAATTGTGTGATTTTCTCTAAATTATAGTCACAGGACATTGATTTCTTTTTTCTTTTCAGTCATTCAAAAAACTTAGCAGAACTCCCATTGCAGCAATAAAATAGAGCCCACCTTTGTCTTTATGTACTTTATATCCTAAATACAGCTGATTTTATTAATGGATTTTGCAAATGTAACCAAATTATCAGCATGATTTAGTTATATAGTATATTAATTTGTGTTATACCACAAACTCATATCTAACAGAGTAAATATTTTTATCTGGCAAAAATTGTAAGTATTCTCATATATATATATATAGAAAAACATTAAAACAAAACCAAACTGTCTTCAGATGGAACAATTCCACACTAATGCAGTTATAGGTGATAGTTATCTTGTTGCTGTGGTGTTAATACTATTTCTATCAAAGTTGGTTTATTGCTTTCCCATTTCAAGGCTTACTGTATCATTCCATCTTGTTGGTTGATCCAGGTTTGTTTGTCTGCAGGATTGTAATAATAAGCTTGCATTGGTGCTCTGTCTAAGGGCATTGTCGCTAAACTTTTCTGCTGTTGATAATCCTTAATTTCTTCTACAATGGTTTTTTTTTTAATTTATCTCTTATATCACTGATTTTGATTTTATGTAAAGTAATATTTTTAACTGATCTAAGGAATTTTATTTATATGCTTTGTAAACATTTATGGTGCATGTTTCATAGCCATACAGTAGTCCAGATTTTAGTAAAACATTATTTTACCAAAGTTTTCCCTAATGACTCCATTTGTTTTATTATATTTTTTATGTTTTGTTCAAGAACTAAAATCATTTTATAATTATTAATGTTATACCAAATATCTGAAAATGGTGTTAATAATGAATGTATGGTAGTTGCAATATTTTTTGTGACTGTTTGTTGGAAATACACAAAGAGTGTACAGAAATAACTCTGAACACTACGAATAAACTGAAACCAGAAAACAGAAATTAGAACAATTTTGAAAATATAAATTTTTCTGTGATTCTTTGAAGGTAGTGTGGGGCTGTGACAAAATTTAGTAGAAATTATCGTGGGTTAATTGTTCAAAAAACTGCTAGTACTTGCATGCTGTCCTTTTCTGATTGTATGGTGTATAAAAAATATGTGCACTATCATTTTCCTTGCAATTATTCACTTACGCCAATTTTTTCACCATGTAAGACAACTTTGTAGATTTTATGCTCTGTTGCCTATAGCTCTATAGCTCAGCAAACAAATGAAAAAGTCTCATTGAAGGAAATTAGTAACTGAATCAGCAATATTCTGCAAAATCTAAATACAGAAATTCACCTGACTTACATCATATGGTTGTAATTCTTGAATTACAACTACCCAGTAAGGTTTCAGTTTTGGCAAACTAGTAGTCCTTTGGGCTGAGCTTTTCAAAATGTCTTTTCTGTGGTAGTAATGCACAGATTTCTTTGTATCTCCAATGCGAATGGGCAGAAAGGGAAGATAAATAATCAGAATTTCAAGCAAGTTTTAGAAAAGGAAAAAGATTAGATAATATAATGATAATGCACATCATAGTGGATAAATATTTAAGCAATAAAAGAGGAATGGTATATATATTCTGTGCAGATTTTTAGAATGCATTCAATATGGTAAATAGGAATGCGTTGGTATACAAATTGAGCAGCAAGGGTGTCTGTACTGAATTTATGGTAGGACTTCTAAAATTATATGAAAGAAACAGGTTTTGTGTCAGATAGGTAATAGAAGCACAGGTTAAACGATTCAAAATTTAAGTTTGAGATAGGAATGCAAATTGAGCCTGATGTTAATTAATCTGTTTATAGATGATATGCTAAACAGGATCATGGAAAACAATAGACATTGTCCAATAATTAGAATGGAGGAAATACCAGGATTGGTTTTCACTGATCTCATAATAGGAGCAGTATCCGTGATAGGATTACAACATGCCATTGATGAGGTTACTAGATTTTGTACAGAATGGGGGGTCTAAGGATAAATAGTAATAAATCAAAGACAGTAGTATTTAAAAAAAGGAATAAAAATAAGAAAAAATGAGAGATAGTTTATAAATAGAGAATAAAGGTAGTGAAAGAATTTGATTGTTTGGGGGTAAGATTTATCAGTAATGGAAAGTGGGAAGTACAGTCTAAATGTGCAAAAGACAAAGATAAATTACCTTTGAAAGCTGTAAGAATAAGTTTCCATAAAATCCCTGCATCCCCCCCCCTTTTTTTATGGTGCCCTGAGGAACCACAGGCGGTGAAAACTGGTGATGCATGAAATGAAGTGATATATTGTGAAAGGATATTTTTTTTAAGGAAGGAAGCATTCCAGGCCTAAGTTCAGGGTACCTCCTCAGCATTTGCCAGTTATGAAGACTGAGGAAAACCTAGGAAAAAAAAAACACTCAGGAAGGATGGTTCCTGGCTGGATTCCAACCCCAAATCTTCCACTCATGAGTCTGTGTCTTAACGACCTCGGCCACCCGTGGCGGTGTATTGCCAATTAAATGGTTAGAAAGACTATATGAGGCTGTGGTTGAATCTAAGGTGATGAATGCGTTAAAATTTGGGGAGTGTCAAAGGGATAGATAAAGGTCAATGTGGTACATGAATGTTTTACAGAGAAATTCTGTAAAAAAGTTTGCACAGGGGGGTTAGTTTGGCAGAATTAGGAAGAGTAGGAAGGAAAGATATAATAGTGGAGAAAATCTTGAAATATTGGTACAGATGTCTCAAACATTCTGTTTACAGGTGCCATATATCATCCATGAGCTATGAAAAAATTTCAAAATATTCTTAAAGATTTTATATCGGGTTGGCAACTGTAAATAGATTTAATGTTATAAATCTCCTGATAGACAATGCTAATGACAGTATTCCACAGGAGAAAAAAGCAGGTATTTACAAAATAAGTTGTGCAGAATATCAAAAAAATTTACTTTGGAATAACAAAGAGAAAAATAGGCACACAGTTAAAAGAACATTTCAGGAACATAAACTACAAGCAAATGGAGAAATCAGCAGTAGCATCTCATTTCTGGACAGAAAGCCATGACATGGTGAATAAGGCAAATTATTAATATCAAAGGATCTACAGAATTAGCAACATGGGAGAAAATCTACATTTACAAATACAGAGACAATTTAATGAACTTCACCTTTCCGGGGATGAAAACATAAACAAAGTTCATCGCACCTCCACCAAGCAGAATACACATTCCCACAGCATAACAAATTATCCAGCAGTCGACAGCTGATGATGCAAACAAATGGTTCGTGAAACTAGTTCTACATATTATAAATAAGTAAGTGGAGCAATAAGAGTGTGTAGTTTGACTCATTCATACAATAATGTTTAATTATATGATTAGCTTCTCTATACAAGTTCCAATTAACATTTCTAGTTATTTTTATTTGCTTAGTTGTGCGCAACTGAGTTTCAGCTGTTGATAATGTCTAAGTTAGTTGTATTGAGATGAATAAAGAATGGCATCATTTTTAATTTTGGTAGGATATAAAATGAATATTGATCTGTTCCATCCTCATGCAAAATCTGCTATAGGTAAGTCAATTTGTAATATCCATTATAAAAGTGAAACAAAGTTTTTATATTGTAAAGAGAACTGAATTCTCCTATGTCAGTCTTCATCTAAGCATGTAGACATAACCTTCCCATTGAAAATATCTTGAACATCTACTGATAGGCTGCTAACTAGATAGCAACAAACAAATGAAAAATAATTTGGAAGCTCTTTATCCGGAAACTAGTGAAAAATTATAAATATCAACATCCCAAATGGCCACTAGCAAATAACCAACCTTAGAAAAGCCTGGCATTACTTTAAACCTCAAGATATGTGTTTGGTTTATAATGAGGTGTTTATTTATTATAGTGCCCAAATATGAAAACATTACAGAAAAGTACAAAATTAAGAATGAAAATTAAAAAAGGGAAGTATATTTGGAGAAAGATTGGCTAAAGAGTAGAAAGAATTAAGAAAAGAGGGTGGTGGAGGGCTATAAAACTGAGGAGACAGAAAGTTAGTCTCTGGGAGTCTCAGATGACTATGCAGCCCAGGTTAAATACCTACAATTTATTGTATCATCATCATCATCATCATCATCATCTTACTGTTGCATATATCTAAATGGAGGTCATGTCAAGTGAGCAATTGACTTTATTGGAAAGAGAACCCTCTGGATAGCTGTCAGATCAAGATCTGTTACAGTGACTACCAGTAAAGATTTCTACAATTGTGGAAGATCTATATTCTATCATTAACATAATTTATATTGCAAATTGTTATATTGATTGCAAATCTTCCTTTCTGAATTAAAGGGGGGAAGTAAAATAAAATTATGGAATAAGAAAACTTCACCATTTACAGAGGGGAAGGGGGACCTTAATAATTATATCTTCTGTGGTATCACTGTATCTCATTTGGGTGAAGGGAAAAAAACTGCATTTATGTCATAATGAAGTACATAAAGGTTCTGAGGAAGTAGTTTGCACTCATTCAAATCCTGGAGTATCTACAGACTTTCCAGTTTCTGCCACTAAATTATCATGAAACATTATTCCAGTAACATGTTTTGGTTACTTTCGGGATAAGCAATAAACAAGACATGTACAACTATGTTGGTATCTACCAAATTCATCTTAAGGATAATGACAAAGTTTGTGTTGTTTTTCTGAAGGTACATAGGATGACAAGTAGATTATTCAAGATAGCTAACCATAATTGTAAGTTCATCACAAGGCTAAAATTTAATACTACCTAACATAGTAACAATGGAAACCAGAATGTTTTTTGAATTCACTAATACTGTAGATTGTTTCAGGTTATTTAAGTGTTGAGTGTTTTAAAAAAAAAATAAGCTTGTTTTGTACATTAAACAGATGTTTGTAATGTAAATTATATGCAAAATTTGTTAATGTGGTATTTAATAATTACTTGTAACTTTTGTTACAAAGAAAATGAAATAATTCATATTGAAATATATCTTTGAGTTAAATATATTCCAGAACCCCCCCCCCCAAGACCTTCTGCACTGACACACAAAAAAATCAGAATGATATGTGGTATATGAGAACAGAGCTTAAGAGGAAATGAATACAAGTGAGATAATACTTCTATATATTGTAACATCAATTACAGCTACATTTTTCCTATAAATCTCTAAAGGGCCATGTACTTGTAGGCTTTTATTTTTTATCATGAAATTCTTAAATGTAAAGGTGAATATGGATGGCCAGAAATGTCATTAAGTACTAAACTCTAATAGATAATTTACTTTGTGCGAGTGAAACTGTAGCATATTCAAGCACCACCTTAGCAGGTGATAAACGAAAATGAATCATTACATTAAGTCAAATATACCTGGGTGACACCAACAAACCTGGTGCCAAAATGCCAAAAAGGACATTTCAACCTCATCCAGAATATAGAAAAGTACTCCCAAGAGAATTATTGGGGTATCAGATTACTGTGCTCACAGAAAACTCTGGATTTTCAAAGTTGGAAATAAGGTGGAGAATGATGCAGCTTACTTCCAGCAGAATATAATGAACCCTGTTTAGGGAATTATGATTTAGAATGGAGTTGTGCTGTAAATAGGATAGAGTGTCTGGATAAAGATTTAATTGGAAAGAGGTTGTAGACCAGATTAAAACCCTGTGAAGGAATAAGGCTCCAGGAGTGGATGAAATTCCAGGGGTGTTCTGGAAAACATTTACAGAAATAGAGGAAGGTATTACATTGTTAATGGAGATACTAAATAAAATAAAGGGGGTGAAAGTAATACCTGAAACCTGGAAAGTTATTGTGATAGTACCCTTGTATAAATTAAAAGGTGATATTAATAAGCCCAACAATTATAGAGGAATTAGCTTGTTATCCATGTTGAAATAAATATATACTGGTATATTGGCATGAAGACTGCATGAATGGGTGGGGAAGGAAGGTATCCCACAGAGTTTCAGGCAAGTTTTAGAAAAGGAAGGAGAACACTAGATAATATAATGCTAATCTGCACTATCGTAGATAAATATTTAAGAAATAAAAAGGAAAGAGTGTACATTTTTTTGGTAGTTTTTGAAGATAGCATTTGATACAATATGCCTTGGTTTATAAGTTAAGAAGAAAAGGTGTAAGTAATGAGGGATTACAAAGATTATATGACAGAATTAGGTTTTGTGTTCAGTGTGAAAGAAATGGGATCACAGAATCCAACAAAAAATTGGATTGAGTCAAGGGTGCAAATTAAGTCCAGTACTCTTCAATTTTATTTATAGATGATATTATTGAAAGGATTAGAGACAGAAATAGGCATTGTTTGATAGTTACAAATAGGGTAATACCAGGATTGCTTTTTGCAGATAATCTTATAGTAGGAGCAATAACAGTGATAGGACTATGGGGGGCTATTGGTGAGATTAGTAGATATTGTGCAGAATAGGGGTTAAGGATAAATGCGCAAAAATCGAAGATAATGGTATTTAAAAAAGATATAATAACGAAAGATGATAAATAGGATATACAAGGTGAAACAGTTGAAGTAGTAAAGGAGTTTGATTACGTGGGAGTTAAATTTACAAGTAAGATAAGATGGGAGGCACGGGTAAAATGTGCACAAGTTAAAGGCAAACAGGCGATGAGAGCTGTTAGAATAAAAGCTCCCCTCCACTTCCGCCACACACATATCGATAGTCCTCTACAGCCAGACAGAGACGGATCAGTACTGTCGTCGTGTTAACAGTTAGGTGTTATTCTTCGTCCACTGAAGATGCCAACAGGAATAGTTGGTGAAAGCTATGGTAGTAATTTAAACCATGGACCATGGCAAAACAGCCTGGGAGAATTTAATTGTTTTAATGACAACACCGACCATGAAAGCCTAAGAAGTACTAAGAAGTACTGTTAAAATAAGTTTATATAGGACTCCAATATTACCTTTGAAATGGTTGGAGAGAGTATATGAGGCAGTGGTAGAGGCAAGGGTGTTGTATGCAGTTGAGGTTTGGGGAGTTGAAGAGGGGTGGAGGAAGGTGGATGTGGTACACAGAATGTTTTGTTGGGATTACCCAAGTGTTCTCCAAGGGGGGTTAGTTTTCTTGAATTATGAAGGATGAGAAGGAAAGTATTGATTATAGAGTAATGAAATATTGGTATTGCATCCTTGGATTAGACAGCTCAAATATATTAAAGGAATGTTTGAAATATCTAAAAGCGGTTTGGGAAAGGAAGAGTTGGTATGGGGAAGGTACTAGAAGAAATAGGTTTGGGAATAGATGAAGAGTACGTAATGTAATGGATGAAATGAAAGTAATGTTAATGGATTTTGGAAGATAGTGAGACAGAGGATAGAAGATATTAAAAAGCAAGAGAATTGGGCTAGTTTCGATGATAAAAGTTCTTTGGTAGTGTATAAAAGAAGCAAATAGAATTAGGGATGAGAGAAATATATTGAAATTTGTGATCAAATGGGTAGGGTGGGTTGGATGTCGATGCGTACAGGAGCTATACTCCTGAAGGGATATAGAGGAGACGATAATGATAGAAGTAGTATGTGTAGGGAAGTAGTCAGTGTGTCCCATTATTTATTGTAATGCAAGAAATAGTGGCAGGAAAAATTTTTGTTTAGAAAATGGAGCAATTTACAGAAGGATTTAGTATTAAATAAAATGTTAAGTAACTACAGTGTAAAAAACATTCAGAAAATGGGAGAGTTTTGGGGTAAAGTTAAGGAGAAGTGGGAACAAAATAGGAATAAAGAAAAGGAGGGGGTTTCTTACAGTCAGACAACCATGTGGTTAATGAGGTAAGAAAGTGTATTATGGAGGATGCTGTTAGAATCTGGAGTAAAAAGAATAGGTTAGTAATATATGTAAAGATATAGTTGTTGTAAATTGAGGGTATATTGTGTAACAAATTGTAAAGTTAATTGTGGAATAAATTCATTCATATGAACCCTATTTTTAACCAACATTCTTCTCTTGTGTGATTACAATGTGTTAAAATTATAAGTCATCCAATCATACTGTCAAATTATCCCTTAAATACTACCACCAGAAAGAAACTAAGACAATTGTCCAAGTGATAACTTTTAGTGCAATCCTTCACTAAATGTATGCAGACACCTCACTAAAGCAGAGGGTCTTTGAAAAGTTTGCAGATGGTTTGGGCTAATATTCCCTTTTCTGCACTGCATTGCCGCCTTCTCCGATAGAAACTAAGATGTAAAATAATAGCTCATGACTGTGTCTGTTATATGGAACACAAGAGTTAGTGGCAGAAAGGAATCTTGCCATGACATTAGACATCTAAAATTGTCTTAACTTAACTGGGTCAACTGTCCATTAGACTTTACATTAAAATATAAGCTTGATATGCTAAGTGAAATATTTATAGAGTGAGAGCAAAGGAATGGAATGTACATGTACACATGAGAGCTCAAAAATAATTTTATGTTCTAATGGAAAGTATTGCAGTCCACATGTACTCTGAAACCATGCCCTCCCTTTCTTTTAATGATAATGATGGAGAAAATTGTTTTTGTTTCAGTGAAAAGTATTGCAATCCACGGGTGCTGTCATGTCTCCATGTTTACTGTGAATCCTGTTTGGAAAAATTGCTTATGGATGAGACCGGGGACTCGGGAAAGGGAGATAGTATTATCAAATGCCCAAAATGCAAACAGGAAACAAAGGTAAGAGTTTGAATGCTTGCTTATGTTAGTTAATTTGCACAATTCCATAAAATTTTAAGTAATGTTTTCTTGTGCTTTTGATTCTCATTGCAGTATTAGAGGGAGCATTGTTTATTTAATGCACTGACATACTTTTAATCTGCCTTCAGAAATTGCTACTCTAGGGGAAACAATTTATAGCTTTTCTTTCTCTGCATGTTTTGGAAAGCTGAAAGACAAAGCTGTTAATAGTAGCTTTAGTTTCCAATAAAAATATAATAATCCCTGCCTTTATCTTGGATCAAATACAATAATACCTAATATGTAGGTGTTGCATCCTTTAGCACTAGCAATAAGTAACAGTGGAAATATTTTGAGAAATCAAAGAATGAAGCTGCAGCTTTAAATTTATAGAATAGTTGTTTTAGAGCTTTTGTATATTGAGCACAAGTCTGCACATTGACTTCATGCAAAACTAAATGAGAGCAGCTAGCATAGTTCTATGGCCAGGAACAGTGTGTCCCAGCTAAGGTTATATTCCCTTGAAATCAGCATAGTAATGCGTAATTTTTTCTTTGCTGGACTGCTCAATGCTTAATGGTATGTCAGTTCAAGCTGGCACCATGGTTAATGGGAGTCAGAGAGTCTGCAGCTATGATTGTCTCATATGTTATTACTAACACTGCACACTTATAAGTTACGTCCTACCTTTTGATCATTCAGGGGTTCCTTATGAAAAAAGGTTATATTTTTCTGAACTCCAGTATCAGTTTTTCTGTGAATTAACATATCTACTTAGGTGGAATCAAGTTTTGTGCATAAAGAATATTAGATTAGTACATTTTTCCATAATGCTGACTATTCAAAATCTATTCACAAAATCTGCTGGATGCAGGGTCACCCAGTTTAAGTTCTTGCACTGTAGTAATTTTATAGGATTTTAACTTCACTACCATTGTAGCTGTTCAAACAGAGAAACAGGAAATTTCCATTGCTGAGAAATATACCACAGTGATTTTTAGGGAAACATTCCAGAGCATTTCCAATGTTATCTAATATTTTTTCTGTAAGTACTGTACAATAGCTATGCATGCTTTTTATCAAGAATACTTCCCATTTCACGGAATATATTAACCACTCTGTCGATTCAACTTTAACTTATAAGTTGAATATCAGGGAACCTCTGTTGAAACAATCTCTGTAAATCATGACCCAATTCTGTACACGTGTACAAATCGTAAATAAATACTCTTTGGGGAATAGAATACCTGAATTGAGCCATATTAACACAATTACACTGTATTATGCAACTTAATGAATACATAATACACAAGAACACATCCATATGTTCCTAGAGTTAAACTCATACTCCAGCTTTCAAGTGAGGGAACGAGATAAGAACTACAAGGAAAAATCACCTAGTACAAGCTTAACAGATTTCATTATACAAACCGTAGCTTACATATGGTAAAGATGAGAACATGAAATTATTTCTAAAAACATTTTTCAAGTTTATATATATAATGTAACAAATTAACGGTAATAATAAAAGTAATTGTCTAGCTTCTTGCCATTGAAGAACTCCTGTAGTTCTAAATATAGCAATTTCAAGTGTGACTTTAAGTGTTTTATCCTTACCTACTTTTATTATTACTGTTAATTTGTTACATTGTTAAAAGTGCTATTTTATTTTTCATTTATATTATATCTATATAATTCAAAGAAATAGGACTATTCTGATGTTTAAGTTTTATATTTTATTGGTGCTTAGGCAGAAATATTCATGAATGAAGACAGCAGTAATGTACTACAACTGAACAACTTGGATTTATTGTAACTACATATTCTATCCCTTTCTATCTGTACAAATAAATTGCAAATGAATACTAATGTGAAGGAATATAGTAATATTACATACTTGATATTACATAAAGTTACATATTTGCAGTTTTTGTAATTATACACACATGCCACATACATTGTTAAAAACAAACAAGTTTGAGATTTTCTTGGAGAACCAGGAAATCTATAATCAAGCTTTTTATTTTATCTTACTAAGGAGTGGGCCACTTTATTTTCATCTGTTTCTAAAAGGCTTTGGGAATTGCATATGCCATGTAATAAATACATGTGGTCAAACAAAAGTTCTATGGCACGTGACAATACTATGGGCATTTCCATGGTAAATGGACACAAGACATTGTAATTGAAAAATGAGTGTACTGATATGTGCACATGGCATTTAATAGGTAGTTGCTTGATAGATAGATTTATTGATCCTTATACATCGTGTATCACACTGGTATGTAAATTATGTAAGTCAACTATTAAAAATATAAAGTGCAAATAATTATTAATTGGTACTAATCTGTTTTATACATAACAGTGTCTTACATAACATATTAAAATGCAAACTATAATTTTAATATTATAAATAATAAATGCAGATAATAAGCACCATTAATATCTCATCTGGACATGCAATTCTCTCAAGAAGTCCTCAATTGTATAGAAACAGTGATTGAACAGGTATGCCATTACTGCTGTTGAACTTCATGGTTTATGTAAAGGGGATGGCAAAATCAACAGTCTAATAGCCATGTGAGTGAGACTATTTTGGTATGCTTTAGTGTTGGTTCTGATTACACCAATCTTGTTCTAGACCTTATTTGTATTGATGGATTTCTTCATTTGTAATAAAGCACTCAGTCCTAGCAATAAGATCATTTTTTATAAATTAAAGATAAAAGTATATATACATGCTAGGGGGAGAATTTTGAGCTTTTTGAAAAGTGGTTTACAGGATGTTCTATGGTTTGCATCTACTCATTTGTGTAACAAACAGTTCTCAACATGTATTGAAATTTCCCCAAAGTAAAACACCTATCTTAACAGTAAGACATAAGCAAAATGTGTGTGTGTATATATATGTTTGTCCCATTAGAGTGTTTCTGTCAATCCATACATCAATAAATTTAATTTCATTTATGTTTGCTATTAATTGATTATTGAAAGTTGTGTTTGGTTCCAGTTCATTTTTTCTTTGTCTAAGGTGAAAATGAACTGTCTTCTCCATATTTACTTTAAGACAGTTTTTGTCAACCCACCTAAAACATTCAATTAGAACTTTATTAACTAGGGACTAGATTTTTTATTATCATCTCTATATATGTGTGTAATATATATATTATTTATTTATGTTGTATCGTCTACATACTGAGTAATAAGTTTTGGAGATGTTAATTTTAAAATTCTATATAAACAGCAAAAATAAAATTGGTCCTAAAATTGACCCTTATAGAATATATTGATTAATGCATTACATATTTGACTGGCAATGTTGCTTAATGTTGCTTCGATCTGCGTACATAATTTCTACTAGTTGCTTTCTTTCTTTGAGATATGGTGTAACCTATTCGGCACATATTTCCTGAAGTTTTGCAGTTTGTTGAAGATAGATTCATGTTTTAGAATGCGAAATGCATTTGGTAAATCAAGAAATATCCCTATAATGTTTTCTTTTATTGTCTGTTTCAAGGTTCGGTTCATAAATTTATATAGTCTCTTTCTATTGATTTATTTTTTTCTTAAACCATATTTGATGTGTGCAAAGAGATTATTTTGTTCAATAAATGTTAAGGAGGCACTTGTAAAAGTTTTTTTCAATTATTTTTTCCAAAACTAGATAGCAGTGAAATTAGTTTGTAATTAGTGATGTGAGTTTAATACCTTTTTTGTATAATGGTTTCGCTTTAGCTATTTTGAGGATATGTGGAAAAATTACATGTTCAAAAGACTTGTTAATACTGTGCATAGGCATCATTACATGAATTAGGCATACAGCTAGATTATATACTCCTGATTTATTAAAATAATGGTGCACATAATGTAATTTGAACCTTTTTCATCCACTTAAGTCATAATTTTAAAAGCACATATTCTTTAAAAAAACAAGTTTAGTTAAAATGTTGTTACATATATTTACTTATGTAATACATTCTTACAATGAATAAATGACAATATTCTATGAATTCTTAAACTGTTTTGTGTCCTGACCGTTATGTTCGTTACATTTGAAGAGTAACAAGTCTGTTGACATTGGCTGCTTATTGTATTATTTAACTTTACTACTATGCAAAGATGACCAACAACATAGCAGCAAAAGAAAAAATCCAGCAAGAATTTGTATACATGCATTTAGCTGTTAGTCATGCTTAATAATGTACAAAATTTGTAACATTTGTTACAGATATTTAACTGAATTATTGAAATGCATATGGAGAGAGTTAGTGTCAGCTACTTTTAGATGCAAGACCTTTTAATTTTCATGTCTACGTGCAGAAAATGAGAAAAATATGTTCTGTATGAAATCTTATAGTATAAATGTGCAGCAAATTGCTTTACATTACCATGGAATGATATTGTTTAAAAAGTTTTCTTTTAAGAAGCTTAATCCTCTAACAAAAATAATGCCATATTTTAATAAGCTTTTAATCCATAATTTTTTTCTCCTAATTGTTAATTTATTTTGTCATGCTATTCTTGTCTCCAGCTACAGAAGAAGGTGCGGTATGTACTAATTTCAAAAGAAATGGATACTAGTTTTAATTACAAGGATCATTCATTTCTTCAAAGTCAAAAGCTTGGTTGGTGATGGGCGATGCAATTACTACAGATGAAAAGGTGGTGATACAAATAATTTGTGATTGTAAAAATGAATGTTTGTTGAATTTACAGTATAGCAACTTAAACATTAAAATCAAGTAACTATATAAATCAAAAAAGCAAATACCTATTTGAAATGGAACATTTCTTCCAATAGAAGAGACTAATTTAAAGTGTGTGTTGTGTTCTTGTAGCTGTGAACATTCCTTTACACAAGCTCCAGGTTTTGAATTTCACTGTTATAATGAAAAATATTTTAGCTGACAAACTCCCAATGAATCTACAGTTAGAAAAAATTATCTGAATATATGTTACAAAGAGAAACTGCAGAGCCCTCATTTGGATTCATGACTGACTTAACAGGGATGTGCTTGGCACTGAGAAGCATGCCGTTTACTGGCAGAGTCGAATATTTATAGCCCCTTAAATTCAAGTGCATAGATTTCTTGTGTAATTATAACTACAATAACACATATCTTTGTCATAGAAGGTATTGGAAATGATGTCCTTTAGCAGCTATGCATCTCTCACTCCTTTTAAGAAAATTTGCATTAATACCTATTAATTTTCCCTAGAAATTGCAGCAATTTCTCTTCTTATTTGTCTTACAGTTCTTCTGACTGCAGCAGGAATTAATAATTTGTGCGGTTAATTATAGAGGAGAAGATTTTTATTGGTTTTTGTGATTTACTGTTTGTTTGGTGGTTCTTATCTCAGGGTGAATATTTTCTTCTTCCTTGGTGATAGTTTCCCGTGGTCTTACAGTTGTTCCAGTGAGACTGTTCTATTTGGAATAACAGGGAAAGGGCATTGACATGGAATAAATAGATTTGTTGTATTGCTTGATGAACTGCACTTTATTGTTCACTGTCTATTGTGTTGTAAGAAGACTCAGTTACTGCATAAAGGATTTAAGATGCTGTGTGTATCACTTTTGCATAACCATTACAATTCTCTTATGATTCATAAGCGATGTTTTGCCCATGCACTGTTTCTAAGGCACTGTTTGTTTCCTGTGAATACAAAAGTTCACAACTAAAACTGACAATGATGAGGGCATAATTATTAATAAGTATTTAGCATCCTAACCAATTAGTAACAACACTTTCTGTAGTTCTCCTATACTGATGCTTTGACTCGTTAACTGAGCAACTAAATCCCCTAATGCGAATATAAGCACAATCTTTTATCAAACTTTGTTTTAAATAACTTCTTTAGAGTTTTAAACTTCACAGACTGAAACTCAAATTACTGGCATGGAATGCCTGGCTGTATAGCTGACTCATATGCTAAAAACTAATACTGAACTGTAAACTGATGCTATCTCTCATGCTGAAAAACTGATGCTGACTCTTAAGAATTGACTCTAAATACTCATAATATGGGCATAAATATATTATGTGGTCCATCAGTCTGCCAGCGCTATCTCCCCATTTAAACCAAAGCTTCCAGAAACATCTTGAATAGCTTTCCCAATATATGGGTTTCTGTTGGTGCTTATGATTTTATAAGATCTTTCCAAATTCCTTATTGGATCAAGGACCTAAATGATCTTCTGAACATCCGTGCAAACATCTTCCGGTGTTAGCACTCTAAGAAGGATATGGCCTAATTTCTCCCCTAAGTTTATCACTTGGGTTTATTGCAATTCTCCTCCATCTAAGATAACAAAGGTGAAACTTGGTAACATACAAAAGAACCCCACTTGTCAAAGAGACAGCCTTACCATTCCTTCAGGAAGTATCCGAGGATGGATTTGTTTACAAAACACATAACAGGTTCTCTATTCTTAGCTCACGTTAGCTTTAATGGCCTATAGGGTCTGGCAGCATGCTTGCAAGAAAGCAACCAACCAACCTTGTTCCTCATATAGTTAGACACATTTTCCTTGAAGCAATATTACATTACAGTCATGTTACAGGAAACAAATATAAATTTGCAATTATAATACATGGAATATCAATAGCCTTACAATTATAGCACAGAGATAAATTTAACCTTGCAATTATGATTGATATGTACATATTACTTTGCAATAAATAATTAATTTATTCCTTATTATTTATTATGGGGGTGTCTGAGTCAATTATTTCTGTTTCATGATCTATGAAAATACGCCTGTACATTCATTGTCACACAGTTCTTCTAGGAATGGTATGATTATGTTATTCCTGTATGTGCAAAAAATACCGGCCCTATAATTCTGTAAACATTCACAGCACGCCAAAAATCAGTTTTTTGGTAACACAGTGGCATTTCACATACAAAGGTCTTTTTTTCTTTTCTCTTTTCCTTTTTTCCTCCCCCCCCCCCCCAGTATCTATTGTTTTGTGATGCTACATGGCTATATAAATAAAACTCATTTATGAAAAGTAAGTGAAGCTTTAAGAGTGTGTAGCTCAACTGAATCATACATGATATCAATTAATATGATTAGCTTCACTGTGCAACTTCAAATTTACATTTAAGTAAGTAAAAAATAAAACTATGCTTATTCCATAAAATAAAATTAAATGCAGTCAGTATAGCAATCATGAGTATTATCCAACACCCAATTGCTGAAATTAACTCTACTCGCATTATCATGTGCTTCAATTTCTGAACTACAGTTTTTTCTTGTTTTAATTTTAAAAGTTTATTGGCATTCTAAGCTGAGGTTTGTGAAATTCTTGATTCCTGTGCAAGCTTTCTCAGAGATTTTTTGAACTTCATTTAAACTCTCCAATGTCATGAAGTTTTTTCTCTATAAGAACATGGCATTTTACTTTCAGTTTTTTTTTTTTATCAAGAACAGAGCCGTTTCCATAAATCTGTTCACAAGGTTGTGAATGTTTCTCTGAGCAATGTGAGAACAGCAGAGAATCTATAAATTGTCATTTCACTTCTCTAGAAGGGTTTGTTGTCACATAAGAATCTACATGAACATTCTGTGTGCTAAAGTGTGCTGACTTTTTGCCATTGTAACAACACTAACACACTATAACACATGCTCTCACAACGTCTCACCTTCTGTATAGCTCAAAGACTTCATATAAACTAATTAGTCAGTGCGTGAATGAATATTATTTCTACACATAATTTACAATATTTCCTTGATCCTTGAGTACTTGTTAATTCAAGTTCCTATAAAACTAACATCCCTGTTATGTACATGGATCCTACATCACTCAACTATACGTATTATCAAGTGAATAAATGAGTATAAGAATTACTCACAATGTACACTTGAGCAAACTGCTTTCCATGCTGTGTGATACTGCATGAACTGATCTGTGTTAAATGCCCAACTTACATACTTTGCTTGACTTGAAATCTAGCACTGCTTGAACAAACTGCTTCAACTGCCTGAACTGAAGTCACCACGTGCATCACTTAAATCTGGAGAATGCTTGAACTGAAGGCCCGAACTGTATACTCAAGAATGCATTCCACATGAGGAAGTTTCCTCCCTTTATATTCACTTCAAAAATGTTACCATGTGTTCTGTAGTTTGCTGCTGGGCTTGATAAATTAACTCATGGACTCCTATCATTTGAAATCTTAGGTTCTGATTTATGAGTCAAAGCTCTTTCAACGGTGCTCAAACTCATCCCTTTAAAATACTGAACTGTCATGGGTGAGCTTCTGACCATCCATCTATGTCATACTAAGAATGAAACACCTGCATTAACGTCTTCTTAGGAATGTCCCATCGTCCTTTTGGCATTATATTTTCTCTAATATACAAAAGAGCCATTGTGGTAGCCGTTCTTTGCCAGGTGCACGATTCTATTGTGTTCATTTTACATCTTTCATCTGAGGCCAAGAGCATCCGCACAGAGACATACTGTTTTGCAACACTTGCTGTTTATAGTGAATTTTCTTGCATAATTTAACTTATTGAAAATAATTATATAATAGATATCAGGTCTCTGATCATACTGTCTCCTTTCTGAAACTCTTATATTATATAAGAGATATTGATACTAAAGTATACTTCCATCTACGAGGTACGTCCAGAAAGTAAGTTCCGTTTGGTAATAAAATCAAATTGTGTACAGATACAGAAAAATTATTTATTGCACAAAATTCTACAACTCTTAAACTACTTTTCCACATAACTACCGAAATTTTGCAGGCATTTGTCATAGTGTGGCACAAGTTTTTGTATACCTTCTTCATAGAAGTTTGCCGCCTGTGTCTTCAACCAGTTGGAAACATTTTCTTTCAGCTCTTCGTCATTGTTGAAGTGTTGACCGCCAAGGAAAGACTTGAGATGTAAGAACAGATGAAAGTCGCTAGGAGCGAGGTCAGGGCTGTGCGGAGGATGGTCAAACACGTCCCAGCCAAATCCCCGTAGGAGGTTTTTCGTCACATTTGCAGTGTGTGGTCGTGCGTTGTCGTGAAGAAAAACAACACCTTTTGACAGCAATCCTCGGCGCTTATTCAGTATTGCGCGGCGCAATTTCCTAAGTGTCTCGCAATAAACATCTGCTTTGATTGTTTGACTACGCGGTAAGAAATCAATGAGTAAGATGCCTTTCCAGTCCCAGAACACTGTGCACATCATTTGTCGAGGTGTCAAGATTTGTTTCGGCTTAACCTTTGCTGGGGATGAAGTGTGCCTCCATTCCATTGATTGCCGCTTACTTTCAGGGGTGTCGTAAGAAACCCAAGTTTCATCTCCTGCGACTATCTGTGTCAGAAACTCTTCGCCGCCTTCATCATAACGGGTCAAAAACTGAAGTGCACTACCCATCCGTTTTGTTTTGTGTTGCTCAGTAAGAATCTTTGGTACCCAACGTGAGCAAAGTTTACGAAATTTCAGTTTTTCGATAACAATTTCATGAATTAGTGATCGTGAGATTTGGGGAAATTCCATAGCGAGAGCACTAATTGTAAACGTGCGGTTTTCCTGAATCTTGTCATCAATCGCGTGAACCAGTTCTTCTGTAACCAAAGATGGACGCCCACTTCGTTCTTCATCGTGCACTTCACCACGTCCTTCATTGAACTGTCGGACCCATCTTCTCACCATTGAATCACTCATCGCATTTTGTCCGTAAACTTCGCAAATTTGCCGATAAATTTCAATTGGTTTCACTTTCCTAGCATTCAGAAAACGAATCACAGATCTGATTTCACAAGCGGCGGGATTTTCAATCAACACCGACATTGTAAACAAGCACAACAAAGCGTACGTGGCTGACAGCGATCTCAAAATGGCGCACGTTTCTTCTCCTTGATACAGAGCGTCTACCGCGCATGTGCGGAACTGCGATCGCAGCGCTGCAGCGGAGATAAATTGAAACGGAACTTACTTTCTGGATGTACCCCGTATTTACAATACATGAGATATTTGGCAGCATTAATTAGTTATCATTTGTTCAGTATGAAAATTAGTTTCCTTGTGGGGAAGGAGGCAGGAGATTTACCTCACCTTCCTAGTTCAATCAGGGCTACTTCATTGGGTGCAGTTCTAGGTAATTCCCAATATCATTTTACAGATTGCTTTATGTATCTGATCTATACATTCCCATCCTTTTTCTGTTCCTCATATTTCTATCCCATGCATCATTTTCGATTCAACTATAGCTGAATATACTATTTCTAACCAGCTTACACTCATATTTGGGATTTTCTTTAAGCATTAACCGTTACATGTAGATGAGGGAAGGAACAGAGCCAGTTAGAAACATGCAGCACAGGACATGCAAATCTCCATTAAGCTGACAAGGCATTTAAATGAAGGGTCTGTACAACTGGTACATGCCTTTGTTGGAAGTTCTTACATTTGAAAGGCTATGGTTGAGACAATAGATATGACAGGACAGTATGTTGTCAATCTTATTGTTGAATAACTTGATCCATAAAGACTTTCCCTTTTTAATCTCTTCTAAAGGACTCAAACTAACAATCATTAAACAGTAGCATGGTTTGTAAATGCTGACCTGGCATACTTGCAAAATAGTTTTTATGTCAAAGCTCTGTAGTATTATATTCAGATGATGCAGTGTGCATATTGAAAGAAGCCTCTGCATTAAAGATATATTTAATCTGTTTTAATATGATCCATTTCACATGTGCCGCTCATGAACCCTATGTTAAGAAGGAAATGCAAGATCATTTTCCGAATGTGAATGAGCTGATATCCACACAAAGTTTTTGTTAAAGCCTCTCAGCCCAAACAATGTTACAGGAACGAATTACTCAATGCCCTCATAACCCCTGAACCAGTTCTAACAAGGTGAGTACTTGACTGGAGACTGTGAAGTTCTACAATGATAATTTTCACTATCCTAATATAAATAATGTAAAAAAATATAAAATCTATTGTAAATTCATTTCTGAAAGAGTGCTGTTTCTGTTAATGAATCTCAAAAATTTTGATCAGCTAAAACTAGAAAAAATCCATTCCATACATTAAAAGCAATTTCATTTTATTGATAATATCAAGAAATAAGAAAATGTAGAACTTTCTGTACAAGAGTATATGAATATTATCAAGAATGTTAGGATGAAACTTCCTGCAGTACAAGGAGATGTTAGAAGGTCTAGAATGTATTTCACACAGTTATGGGAAGAAATCCAAGACATTTAATGTGTAGAATCTTCAGCAGAAAAAAACACGATCATACTTCTAGCACTGTTCCAGGAGAAATCCACCTATTGAAATTTCTTCTGACATACTGTTACATCAAGAGGTCGTTCTCAGCATTCAAAGGAGTAATATTAACTGACCAGTGAGAGACAATGATCCCTGAAAATCTGGAAAATGTTAGAAAAATAATTTCACTTAACAAAGTAGGCACATTTATCACATTATCTCTCTCACGTGTGCACGCACACCCACTCTCTCACTCTCTCTCTCTCTCTCTGTGTTAAATATAGTATTTAGGAAACATTCTGCTTTTTATTATTTTATAATTTAATTTTTCAGTTATAACCTAACATAATTTTTCTGTTTTCAATATTACATATTTAATGTTTTGCCTGTTTCTATTACAGGAATATTTCACACCTAATTACATATACATAATACATATTCAGACCCAAACAGCTTTATTACTAACTAGTATCTGTCTGTTTGGTTGTATTTACAAGTACACATAAGATATTGACATCAATATTTATAAAGTAGGAAAGGAAGCTTGAGGGCTTAAAGAGAAAAATTCAATGAAAAGAAAAAAAGTATGTGTAAATAAATTGTGTGTGTAGTAATATTTATGCTTCACTGACAAATTTATTAACTGCACTTGTTTAGATTACTCATTTCTTTTATCAGCGATAGGTCACAAGAGACCAATCACTAACAGAAGAAGGAACTTGTTGGAAGTTCATGATACATCTCAACCAAATGAAATTATTTATTTTGATTTTACTTCACTGTCAACATACTTCTCAGTAATAGATAGGAAAAACATTATTATATCTTTTGGAACCATATAAGGAAGCTTTATATTTAAAAGGCAAACATTTATTGTAAAGAAAAGTCTTGCATTCGGTTTATCTTGTTTGTATTATCTTCACTGAAAAGTGTTCATTTTTTCAAGATTTTTCTGAATATTACAAATCCTTTCTTTCTAGGTTGGAAGTAAAGGGGCTGGTTCCCTTCCCTGTGATTATGTACTGACCAATATCATGGATATGTCAGCAATTGAAAATATGTCTGTTATTTGCACCAGTTGCAAAGCAAAGGAGAAAGCTGTGGCACGATGCTCTGATTGTGCCAATTTCTTGTGCCCAAATTGCAATTCCGCACATGAGGTAAACCTTGTTAATATTAAATGTGTACAATATTTATATTTACATTTACTGAATTGAGAAAGGTGAAGGTTATCAATTAGCTTTTATTAGATAGCTGAAGTAATTTGATGTTTTGGATTTATTGTAGCATTTCATCATCAGGCATCTGACTCATAGCAGTTCATGATGCAATTTACTTGGCATTTGAAGGATTACTTTAACTGAAAAGCCCTCTCCATATTAATCATTTCAGAAACCTAGGAGCTTGGCATTATTTTCTTTCATATGACTAAAGTTGTCAATATATTATATCAAAGCCTAAATCTGTGTTACAAATTCCTAACATTTTCAAAATTTCACAAATATCTTGACTGTCAGGGCTCAGATTGCTACCATCAAATTGCTATGGTAAATTCAAAACATCAAAAAGAAACTTAATATTGCACTGTCTAAACCAAAAGATTACAACTTCAATGCACAATATGGCTTGAAGCATTCAGCACAAATATGTGTCTGTTTCAGCTTAAGTTACCAGTGATGAAACTCGACAACTAATTATCTATTCTATACTATATACAATCACTGCAGAAAGGTTAACTGGTTGAAGCAGGATTTGATTACAGTTGTTTTGTTTGGTATATCAAACAACAAAAAAATTATATATCATTTTCAGTACATTATGATTATTATATAATACAAGGCACATTTCAAAACTAAGGATCATCATTGATAACACAATAAAAAATAAATTGAAAAAGATTTAATTGCTTTTGCACATATTGTACATGCCCTCTTTCATTTTCTACATAATCACCATTCCTTTCCAAACAATTTATGTACCAAAGGTCAAGCTTTTGGATGCTCTGTGCATAAAAATCTGCTGCCTGATAACCGAGCCACTTTAGCATTGCCACTTTCATGCTGTTGTCTTCTGAGAATGAATCCATTTCTTAAAGTGAAGAAAAACATGGAATTCACTGGGTGCATTGTCTAGGCTATATGACAGATGCTTTAGAAGTTTGCATCAAAATTCCTAAATATGTTCAATGTTCTATGTGGAGGAGTATTATCATAAATGAAAACAAATTACAGCTTTCCATGATCTGGTTCTGAATGGCATGTATCAGCTTGGAAGGCATTTACACCTAACTTAGGCTGTTATTGTACCTGGCTCCATAAAAACCTTTTCAGTTACAGGAAACAAAGACAATGTTTTGGAGATCCATCTTGCACATGGTTTACAATATTCAGTGACAGTTCTGAATAATATGATTAAATGTCTGAAAGTTCTAATGCAAAAGCACTGCTTTTCAGATTTATTTATACTGGCAGAGTCCTTCCATTCAACCAATCTAACATGAATGTACACACAAATTAAGTTCCAACATTAGTTAAAAACAAATAGAGAAATGGATAATAGTAACTGTAAACACAATACATGAGTTACAGTCATTGCCAATACAGATCATATTTAGCAGCTACATAAAAATTAAGTGAAATAGATGAAAATATATGGCTACTAAAATGAGCATATTATATTTGGTTTTAAAGCTAAATCTTTTATAGACATTTGTTAATTAAATACTTTTTTTTTTAATTTTGATTTTTAAGCATATGTGCATATATAAAGTATAGATTTAGATAAAAAAAAACAACAACAAATGTTTCAATTCAATAAAAATAGTGTTGTAATAACAATTCTTTTACTTTGCATTTAAATATAACTTCTGAGGTGGTATGTTTAACATTATCAGGTATAATGTTAAACATTGTCGTATAATATGTCTTATGCTTTTGCTAAATAATAAAGTATTATGTATAATTATACTCAGTTTATGACTGTTTCTTGGTAATAGATATGCTTTTCACAGTTAGTTTGAAAGTATACCAGGTGTTTTCTAACAAATCTTACGACTTCTAATATATATATACCCCAAGGGTGCCAAAAAATGTATACACACTTTCACATAGATATCTATTTAATATATTTCAAAGTTGGACTGAAAAACAACAGTAATGTGTAGTATGAGGTTCTGTAAACAGATGCAACTCACATACATTATGATAGCATTTCTATATGATAGGTAAATCGACAATGAACAAATGAAGCCAAGATTATCGTATGATGTTCTGTAACAGATTTGACTAACGTTATGTTATGCTAGCAATATTACAACAAATTGGAGCCAAGATTATCGTTTGAACAGCTGAAAGCAATTTTGAAGTGGTATTGGAAAACCCAGAATGTTGTTAAAGTTCAAAGGCAATAGGGGAAAGAGGTTTCCATGCATTCTCTGGATCTAACTCTGTTGGACTTCTACCTATGGGGAACTCTTAAGGAGTTCTATACTGTAGAACTGCTGCTACACTGGCAGCACTGTGGGAAGAAATTGAAACAGCATTGCTGCAATCACTGAGGACACTTTCTCATACATTGCTCAATAAGTAGTTCATTGTACTCAGAAGTGTATCGATGGCAATGGTGGGTATTTTGAGCAACTGTTTTCCTGAAAAAGTTTAAGATGATTAGTGCTCATCATTTTCTGCTTATATGAATTCAGTTTTGTTATGTGAACACAATTTTTTCTTTGCTTGAAGTGTGTGTATATTTTTTGGCATCCTCTGTATATAAGCAAGGAAGTGATAATATGTGGAGTTTTTGGAATAAATTGTTACACGAATCCCTGTATTTCTTCCCCATCATTATTCTAATTGCTTGTTTTTGAATTTTGAAAATTATATTTTCTTTATCACAGTTACCCCAAAATATCACACCAAATTTTAATAAACTATTTAAATGCACAAGTGTAAATTCCTCAAAGTTTTCAACTTTGCAATATTTTTGATAGATCTAAACATAAAACAATGTGACTTAACTTAGATGCCAGTTTTTCAACATGCGTGCTGCATTTCAGATGATCATCAATCCATACATCCAGGAATTTAGCAGTGGATTTGTAGTGCACCAGTTCAATTTCTTATTTTATTTGCGGCTTATGAGGATTGGTATTTTGAACATGACTAAATGAGATGACTACAGATTTATTGTTAACTTGTTTTGTATAACCATTCCTGCATTCTTTGTTAAAAAATTGAAATGTCTGTTTCAAAATCTTTATTACCACTCTTTATATCTATGGATGTGTCATCAGAATACAATACAATCTTATTTGGGTATAGATAGTTTACTAAATCATTTATGTATAGTAAAAATAAAAGAGACCCTAAAAATGAACCTTGGGGAGCCCCACAAGTTACATATTTTGTGTCAGAGCTGTACACCTCAGATGTGTAATTATGGCAATTTGTTTGTACTACTTCAACTAGTTGTTTATATTGATTTGGATATGATCTAAACCAGCATTATGCTAAACCTCATATACCAAAGCATTCCAATTTTTTCAGCATTATCTCATGATTGTCTAGATTGAAGATTTAGAAAGATCTAGAAATATTCTGACATTATGTTCTTTTTTATCTAAATGAACTATAAATAACATCTAAAAAATTAAATATGTCTATCTCAATTGATTTACTCTTTATGAACCCATTTTGCACTTCAGATAACATTATGTTTTTGAATAAATTTGTGACATCTATTATACATTGCCTTTTATGATATTTTTGAAATGGAAGATATTATTGCTATTGGCCTATAATTTTCAGTTTTATTCTCATCACTTTTTTTAAATATGGGTATTATTTTTGTAGTTTTCATACATTCAGGAAATGAGCCTGTTGAAAAAGAAGCATTGATTAAATATAAGAGAGGTGTAACAAAATACTAATAACAGTTTTTAAAAATACAATCAGGAGTATCATCTACTCCATGAGAGGTTTTTCTTTTATGTTCTTCAATATTTTACTCACTCTGCTAGCTATAACCGAATAAAGGTATATTATATTTACATTCTTAGGGACTTGTTTGCTTGTCCAAGGTGTTTTGTGAACTGGCATTTTTCTCAAATGTTTGCATCCACACTTGACAAGATCATCCATCTGAAATCTAGGTCTCCCATTTCTCTTTTCATTATGAACATTTGTATGGCCTACCTTAAGCTGACAACATCATTGCTTGACTTTTCCTCACTCATTACAATTGCCCATAAACTTCACACAGTTCATGATTAATTTCAGCAGCAGTCTTACCTTTTGCTTGAAAAATCAAATCACCATGTTTCTAATATATGTGGATGATATTTACAGCCTCGCAATTCTATTATTACTTCTTATGCAGATGATACCACAGTAAATTCTTGGAGTGAGTGTAATAGGTTTCTATGGACACCATCTCTCTGAGACCGCCTGTGGTGCCTCAGTAGTAAGAACGGGCGTTAAACACTACTCAAAAAAAAAAAAAAAAAAAATCTCTCTGAGTTCAGAGCAAATTATAAAATACTTCAAAAACAATAATCTTATATGCAAGTGGATAAAACAAAATTTATGAAATTTGATCTAATTAAAAGTAATGCTCTAGATGATATATGTATGATTGAAGATAAAATTTGTGCGAGGGTAGACACATATAAGTTCTTAGGTAATGGATTGATAGTAAATTAACATGGGTAAAACATATAGATGTAGTATGTAGCAAAATAAATAAATCAACCTATCTATTGAGATTTTTTAAAGATGTGTTTGGCTCAAATGAGTTAAAAGTTATCTATTATGGTATAATATACCCTGATTTACACTATGATATTGAGGTTTGGGGGGCTGCAGCAAAAGTGCATATGGATAGATTATTTATATTACAGAAAAGGTGTATTAGGGTAATTTCTAAATTGGAATATAGACAGTCGTATAAGGAAGCATTTGTGAAGCATGGAATACTGTCTACTCTCTCTATGTGTTCAAGTCTATATTATGCAGTGAATCAAAGAATTTTATAAAAAATGAGATCCATAGCTATAACACTAGAAATAATAAAGATTATCATAGGTATGCTTATAATAAACAAATAGTATGTAAGGATGTAAATGTAAGAGGTACCCTTTTGTACAATAAATTGCCACCAGAGATTAAATGTGTAAGTATCAGTTGAAAAAATACCTTATAAATAGAAGTTTATATGCGTTGGATGAACTGTAATCAATTGTAATCTTAACAGTATTTAAGGTAAACTTTTTTAATTCTCACAAACATGTACTAAAAGCTTGTTCTAAGAATAAGTTATGATTTGTTACCTGTAGTATTTTGACAATGGCTGAAACTTTTGTAAATCAGTCTATTGACAGCAATAAACTACTGCTACTGCTCCTGCTCCTGCTCCCGCCACTTACTTTTTCTTGTCAACGACTGTATTAGTGGTACAGTGTTCATAGCTAAGGTGCCTGAAATGGGTGATAGGAACATTTTGGTGGTTATAAGTAATAATTTGTGTTTGATAATTTCAGTTCATGCGCTGCTTTGAGAACCATCAAGTTTTAGCATTTGAAGAATTAAAGAATTCTGGTGAAACTATGCCCATACACAAACCCATCTATTGTGATCATCATTCTACAGAAAAAATGAAGTTCTTTTGTTATGCATGCCAGGTAAGTATGTTTTCATTCAAGAACATCTAGAATGGGAGTAAAGTATTATAAATATAAAATATAGTTAGTAATTACTGCCTTTTTTTATTATGAATATATAAGCCCCGGATCAGTTACATGGTTGCGTAAGCTTTCATGATCTGTGTCAAAAGTATCTTGATCGGTTAGTTTATATATTAATTGGCACATTACTTGTTTTCATTGTAAACAAAAGAGATCATTATGAGACTGCATTTATGAGCAGTGATTGCTCATGTAATAAATTTCTGTAGAAACAGAAGGTGCATCTGAATATAATGTATCATTATTTATATTAATAAATTTTACATATCAACAAATGGAAACATTGTATGAGTGGGTATATATATCTGAAGTGCAAACTTTGCAGGAGGAACAAAACTTTTTATTAGTAATAATTTGAGTACAGGTTTCAAATTGTTTAAGCAACAGGAAGTATTACAGTTGCCAGATTCATGTTGAAATAAATGAGAATATAAAGCTTTAAAAAGAGGGCATTGTTTGAAATAAGTTTAGGTTTAATATTATACTTAAAATTATATCTATATATAATTTATACAAAATATTTATAAAATTCTCAAAACACAAAATTGAAATTTAATATTGCTCTGTAATGAGTTTCATAGGTATTAGATACTGGAACCAAATGCTACATTCAGCTTCATTCATTTCTTCCTTTTCTGAATTAATACATTTGCTGCTAGGGAATTGTTGAACTTAATTGCCAAATTGATTGCAAATGGTTAAACTAATCAACTTTAGAACAGTAACCATACTTGCCTAGACCCAAGATTGCAGGTTCAATCCATGCCGGGGTAGATAGTGGGTTGGTCGGTATTTTTTTTTTTTTTTTTCCCAGGTGTAAAAATCCTGAGTATGGCTTCCTTTGGAATGGAAGGAAAGCCCTAGTTCCTGTGTCATAAATTTACGGCACATAAAAGAACCTCAAGCCTGAAAGAAGAGGCCTCAGAGCAACATTTATCTGCTGTTTCACTCCCTGAATTGAAGTGAATGATGATGACCTGATATGTTAAAGAGCGTCCATAAATAAACCAAATCAAACAAACAACTTTAGAACCACATGTTAAGGGAAAAAAAAGAGAATACTTCCACAGTTGCACAGAAAGCAGAGTGGGCTGACAGTGAAAATATAAAAAAGAAACTCTTTTCTCCTCAATTTCTTGATTTATTAGTTATCTGTGAACAAAGAGTATATTCCATTTATGCTGCTGCTATATAAAGGCAAATTGCTTTTAAATAGTGTCAAAACAAATAATTTCAATATTTCACGCTTACAAGTTATGAAAAGGAAGACATTTCATTTTTATTAAAAGATCTATACAAACCCTGGACAAAGATGTGAAATGGAGTAATGTCCAGATAAAATAAGACATTTGTCACAAGAAATTATATACCCTATGCATACCATTGTTTATATTAGTATGAATTAATTTATTCATTGTTCAATATAAAAAATGCAAATAAAATACAGTACACAAAATTATATAGCCAAACTATCATTCAATATTATTCCTATTTATCTAATATCCACAATGCTGGTTATCAGGATATTGGATTCATTCATATAATTAAAACCATCATCTCTAAAATAAATTTCGTATATTTCATTTCTTTAATTTGTTTATTATCCCCCTTGACCGTTTCTTTATCACTTTTCCTAAATAACTTCTTATTTCTTTACATTTTTTTCTCTGAGCTTAAATCCATTATCTTATTCTCAACTATTTCTGTATATATTAGTGAGTATAAATGTATACTCTACTGGAAACCTAAGGTTTTAAACTTAATTTAATGAAGAAATATGAGATTTTGTAATATTCCTTACTGAATTATCTTTTAACTACTAGCACATTGAAGAGCTATGAATGTCATGTAAAGGTATGCCTTTTTTAAATCTTAACACTTTATTAGTTGCAAGCTTTGTATTCTTAAGTGTTGAAGCTGTTAATGTATGACTACATTTTAATATTTATTTCACTAGGTACCTATCTGCAATGAGTGCATATTAAAAGAACACAAATCTCCAGATCATCATTATGAGCGATTGTCAGAAGCAGAAGAACGGCTACGTGAAGAACTGAAAAGTCTAATGACTGAAAGCAAGTCAAAAGTGGAATTTTGTGAGGATGCTTCAAGCCATTTGGCTAATGCTCTTAATGAGCTACAAATTCAGCATGATAATGCAAAAGATCTAATACAAGAGACATTCCAGAGCTACAAAGCAGTACTTGAAAAATGCAGGGATAAAGCATTAGAGGACTTAAAACAACTACATTCAAATCGAGAACTTAAAATAATGGATACATTTCACAGGTATATAAACATTTTTTCCTCAAAGATCTTTCTATGTTTTTAATACTGAACCTATGCTTACTCTCAAGCATGGATTATAAGAGCTGAATTTACTTAAACCCCAGAGCAGAAAAAAATAGCAGTTTAGTATCTAATATAAAGTATAGTAACATTGTCAACAATATAACTAAAATAACAAGAACTAAAGAAGCAGAAATAGATAAAACATTTAAAATATTAACACAATTTTTGCTATATTTCGAACAATTAGTGTTCTTAAAAGCAGGAGACAAATGAAGATAGTAAAAATAAATATTGAATCTCAAAGGTAACAGATGCATGGAAACATTAAAAAAGCAACAAGAGGAAGAGAGGGAGAAGGGAAAGAAATATATTAATACATAAAATTTAAACCTAATGGTATGCATATGCTTTATCCAAAAATATAGCTGCAACCTCTCCATCTCTGAGTAAACTTTCAGAGCCATGAGTAATTAAAGCATCAATAAGTGTTAAATTACATGATCAAAATCTTTACTTGAGACAGGGCATGTTGGGCAGCTGGCAAGGGAGACTTGATTTTAGCAGAAAGCCTATGATTGATTGTTCATATGGAGCTAAACAACAGTAGAAGTAAAACCCATGTAAAATGCTTTGAAAAGCTTACAAAGCATTTTTAGAAGAACAGCAAGCAAATATATATTCTCTCTCTCCATCTTGTTGCTTGTTTAATCTGTTTGCACGCATAATGTTACCTTCTAGATTCAATATTTATTTTTACTACTTTCACTTGTCTCCTGCCGTTGAAGAACACTAGTTCGAATTATAGTTTAAATTGTGTGTATATTTTAAGTGTTTTAAGTATTTCTGCTTATTTAGTTCTTTATATATCCTTTTATCCATTATTCCAGTGTGGAAAAGACAATGGAGAAAATTGATGATGCTTGCAAGTTTACCTCCCGCCTTCTGGAACATGGGAACACTGTTGAGGTTCTTTGCCTCAAGAAAGTTGTTGGTGCACAGCTTCTAAATTTGATCAACAACACACCCAAGCCTGAAGTAAATACAACTCTTGAATTTGAAACAGATTTTGAAAAATTTGAAGCTGCTGCAAAGGTGGGTATTAGCTGAAACCTTAATATTATTTATAACATTCATGTTAACAAGTTTTTTTTTTAGAGAAACATATTGAAAATTCCAAATAAGTATGCAGAAGAAACGCAATTTAAAACTTATAAACTTAGAGCTGACAGTGGAACCATGCTGACAATGAAGGAAATTTGCCTTTGAAACATGTCCAAGTAAGTGGAATAAAACTAGCAAAATTTGAATGATTTCCTCATAAATAATTTGTTATATAAACTTACCCAAAATAGGAGAGTGACTGGAGATATTATAACACAATGTGAAAAAATTGGAGTCCATGGTTCTTTGCACCTGTCCTTAGACTTGGACAGTACATTATTAACATAGCAAAATTCTGCACTACAATGTTAATATGCATCTTCCATTTTCTCCACCAGGGCGGCTCTGTGCATCACTTTCAGCTGTTTTGATTTATTTTTCAAGGGTTGCTAGCCATTATTACCATTATCACCTTTTTGACCTATATTTGCTGATTGTTAGCCTGCTATATTTATTTGGTCATCCATTATATTCACCTTCCATTTCCTTTTGGACAATTCCTCAAGTTAACTATTTTCAACTTTTTATTCACTGTGATTGCTTGCACTATCCCTTCCTAGCCACCCTGCTACTTCCCTTTACTATGTGATTTAAAAAATTGCCTTCATTCAGATTTTCCCCTACCCTCCTGCTTTCACTGCGCAAATTTCTTCTGTTTCTCCCATTGACCCGAAGCACTCAAAACCATCCCTAAATAGGAAAATTCCTTCACAATCTGTATCTCCTCCCTGATCATATACTACTTCCCATCCTTCTTCAACTTATTTCCCTTTTTAAATATCATAATTTTATTCTTGATTAACTTAAAGACTCCATTTTTTGCAATACCTCATAATTTCTGATAATACATACCTTAAACCTATTCCTGAGATGGATGCAATCATTAAATCATCAGCGTAGTGTAAGCCCAAGATTTCCAGCTTATTTAATATTGGTTTGTGAATATTCACTTGCTATAAACCTACTATTGTTTTGTCTGTAAATAAATTGAAAAAAATTGGACAATTTACACCCTTGTCTAACCCCTCTTTCTTGAGTACTTCCTCAGCCACACTTCCTTAACCACATCTAACACAGAACATATTATCCTTATAAGGATCCTTCAAAACAATTATCTCCTTATTCATACCTTGCCATAATTTATACCATAGCGCCTCTCTTAATTCGATCATATGGTTTCGATAGGTCAACAAACGCTGCGTACAATCTGCCCTAGCTAAGTAATAATCATTGTTTTAATAACAATTATATTGGCAGCAGTTCTTCGGTCTTTTCTAAAACCTAATTGAAATGGGGAGCTTAGAGTATTCTTTTGTACCCAATCATTTATTCTGTCAGTTAAAATCCCCATAAAAACCTTACTAAAATTCAACAGAAGAGCAATTCCTTTATAACTTCCCGGTTCAACAATAGACCCTTTACCCTTATACAAGGGAGGTCAGCTTCATTGATAAGGATTATCATCTTCACTAAACTTATCAGGTGTCATGCCTTATCTGTTAAGTAAATAATTACAGCTGTAACTTCTGCTCTGCTGTGTTCAGTTCGGATATAGTTACTTAAAGAAGGCTATGTGTAGAAGACTGTGACATGTTCAAAATGGAGTATCAAACTGTTAAGTTCTTCACAAAAGAAGGACTTACTCCAAATGAAATTAAACAGCAATTGGACAGTGTATATGGGGAAGCATTCCGCTCATATTCTGCCGTAAAACAATGGACCAAATTTTTTTGAATGGGCCGAGAAAGCATTGAAAACTAAGTCGATCATTGGAGGTGCTCACTCCTGAAAACATCGCTCTTGTGGAAAGAGAAATTATGGAAGACCGGCGGCTCAAAGTTACAGAAATAGCAATATTGGCCTTTCTGAAACAACAGTCCAAATTATTCATGAGCATTTAAACATGAATAAGGTTAGTGCAAGATGGGTGCCTAGAATTCTTTCCTCAGTCCAAAAGCAGCAACAAGTCATCTGTTACTAGGCATTTTTTTAGCTCTGCCATGGCAACAAGATAGAAGTTCTGGAAACCATTGTTGCAGGAGATGAAACTATGGTCTAAAAGAGAATCAGTGGAGTAGTGTAAACCTTGTGAAACACCGCCTCTATGGCCAAGGTCACTCATTCAACCAAGAAGATCATGGCCACAATCTTTTGGGACTGTGAAGGAATACTCTTCATTGACTTTGAGGAGAGGAACACCACAGTAAATGGGGAGAACAATGGCATACAATGGCATACTGCATAGACTACATGCTTCCATCAAACAGAAAAAGGTGAGGAAAGCTGAATGGTGGTGTGCACCTTCTTCAGGATAAGAAGCCTGTGCACACAGCTCTTGTTGCAAAGGAAGCTGTAAAGAAATGTGGCTTCAAGCCCAGACCTAGTCCCCAGTGAGTATTTACTCTTCTCAAACCTCAAGAAGGACCTTCAAGGAAGGAAATTTAAGTGTGATGATGAAGTGATGGATGGTGTTTATGCCCATTTTGCATACAAGACATCTGACTATTTTGGGGGGGGGGAGAGATTGAATTGTTAATTCAAAGATGTGAGAGGTGTATTGCAATAAAGAGTAACCATATTGGAAAGTAAAATATAGTTTTTGTCTTTATCATACCTAATAATGGTTAGGCCCGAAACTTATTAATCTACCCTCATTTATGGGGTTTATAATAACTATGCCAACTCTCGGGTATCCTCTTGGTCCATTAATTGAATCCAGCAATCCCTTCAGGCACTCTAAATAGTATTGCATCTGGTGCCATACTTGAAAAAACTCTATCGGTAATTCATCTTTTCATGCAGCCTTATTCTTCTTGCCCTACTGAATCTGATTCAATACCTCTTTACAAGAAAACTCTCTGTCCAGCATCTCATTCCAAATTCCAACCTCTCATCACACCGTCCCTAAATTTAAATAAGCCTTTAAAATACTCCACCCATTTCTCCGGCACAATTGATGGTCTCCTCGTTCTAGATTTCGTACAATTTCTTATAATTTCCCATATTTGTTGTGCTTTCCCCAATCCAATATTTGTCTGTATTTCTATGGCCTTTTTTCTTCCGCATTCATCTTTTTTCCAATCTAATAACTTTTTATACAAAACCCTTAGCTCCATCAATCTTTCTCTGTCCTTCTCCTGAGCATTTTCTCTCCACTTAATTAAGGCACCCTTTACTAAGCTTCTCATTATCCTGCATTCATAATTGAACCAGTCATTGTGGTTTTTCCTTTACTCCTAGTCCTTATGATCATCCTATTTCCTGCACTCTTAAACACAAATTCTAATCAAATTAGAGCCTCTCCCTCATCTAATTCACAGTACCAATTGATTCTATAAACACACAATCTTGCCATTACAGAATTCATAATTAAATAAAACTCTCCAACCTGGTCCCGACTCCCCCTATATCTATCCACTTTCTCACCCAGTTCCTCCTCGTTTGAGTCTGGAACCTTCTTGATATTTAATTTGCTCCTCCACTTCACCACTAGGAGAAAATGAGGGGTATTGCTCACTAGATTCATCACTTTGAAATTTGTCACTGATTCTAAAAACTCTCAACCACAAACTGCAAAGTCCACAACACTTTTACTTGCACTAACATATGTGAACCCGTCTACCTTGTCATCCCCCCAAGAGCCATTTAAAATCACCAAACTATTATACTCATGAAACTAAATAAATTTCATACCTTCTTCATTTATTATTTTGTCCTTACTACCCTAGGTAACACTACCTTTATCTTGCTCTCTAGGTAAATCATCTGATGTACTCAAATTCTTCACTTGCAGATTCCCATTTCTTGCATTAAAGTTACCCAGTAATAAAAATTCTACCATAGGAAATTCCTCTCCGATTTCTTCCATCTCAGTTTCTAAGTAGTGGAAGAGGTCTGGGCTGTAAAAATGGGAATTTCTATTAGGATTATAAACTATCTCTACTTATAATGCTAACTTTGCCCATAACAACCACATAATCCCATCCATCTTTTGATCTGACCCTTTCATTCTTTTCTGCATAACAAACCAAAGCACCCAAGATTATCCCCTTGGTATTCGTTCTGTAACAGTTTTTCCCAAAAATTCAAAATCTGTTATTCTAATTTCCTCTTCCCTCTCTAAACATGTTTCAACTACAGCTAATGTGCACGATACCAACTAATGACCCATTAAAGCCTATTAACAAACTCCTTTTCTGGCCTTCGCAGTTTCAGAACCCCAACCCCACAGACCAGACCTCCTCGTCATGTTCTGCAGAGTCCACCATATGTCTGAATTCCTGCAGCTTCTTTTGACTTGTGAACTCAATTCCCACACACCATTGTACTATGTTACCAGGCTCTAGGATGCTGTCCTGTGATGTTGACACAACGCTCCCAAGTGATACCTATTCTCTGCTTTCTTTTTCCACCCCCCCTCATTGCTGTTGAATCTCTTATGTACAGTCCTTGTCCATGATGTCATCTTGATCCCTCCATGATCCTGGAATTCCAGTCCCTGCTCTTACGTCGACCTAAACTCGCCCTTCTCCTCACTACCATGTTTCTTTTTATTAAGTCACAATCCTTCCAGTCACCCATAATTGCATACTCCAATATAGGCTTGTGAATTCTGAATGTGAAGCACCAATCAGTTTTCAAAATGACAGCGTTTGGCCTTTACAGTTTCTAAGTCATTGCCCAAAGTAGGGGATTTTTGAGGTAATTTGTCAGAGCCAGAGGGTAGATATGGATGTTGTAGATTTTGTCCTCGAGCACTGCTCCATTAAGTTTAGATCAGGGCTGCTGTCAGGTGAATTAGCTAGTTAAAAGCAATCTACCACATTGCTCTGGAATTACTCCTGTTTAGGGTTTATGTTGTGCACTGCTGTTGATCATCGAACAATGTGTTGCTTAAATGCTTTACAACTGCCTCCAGCATGTATCTTGGTGTACTCACAGAATTTTCATTCCTTTTTGACTGAGGCCCCATCATGTCACTCCCTTCCAGATCTTAATGGAGGCAGGATGATAACCTCTTGAGAATCCTGAAAGCTTTCTTGTGAACTTGAGGCATAAACCCTGTTATTTTTGTGACTGAAAGACTTTTTAATTGTGAAAATCCTTTTATTTCAAAATAAAACTTTGTCTGTGCCCTCCTATTGTCTGCTTAATGTTAAAGAAAATGTTTCAATTTCCATGCCACTAGAGCTTCAAATGTGAAGTTAATGAAACATGTGCTGTCAGGTTGCTTCCTGATACGATTTCTGTAAATATATGCCTTTTTTGTATTAATTAGCATCTTGGTCCCAGTGCATGTGCATCCAAAACTCAATAGTCTTAGGACTCATAAACCCCTTGATGGTATTTTCAATTTTAAAATATTCAAGAATCAACACAGTGAAAATGAGTATAAAATCCCCAGTAGACGAAATATTTTAAAATGCTAAAATCATTTCTGTGGCTTCACTTCCAATGAACAAGGAAGCATTCATGAGTTTAGAATAACTGAGTCGACTTTGTAACACTTACATCACTAATAGTTTTTAAAAGAGGAAAACTAAGTTTCTGGAGCTAATCGCTCCCATCTTCAGTTCCAGTTCCAGTTTGTAACATCACTGTTACAAACGTCCACCATATTTAACTAAGCACTCATGAGTTAAAAACATTTAAAATATTGATACAATGATAAAACACTCTTTAACATTCACTCTCAAAATGAAAAAATTAGGACATGTTTCGTGAGACCTTCACTAACATTGTCAATCTAAAATACCCTTGATATATTTTGCCAATTTTCAATTTCTCAAGAGTTGTGAAAATCTTGGATCTCTTATGGAAAGATATTATTGTCATACAGCTTTCATAATCCTCAGTGAAGTAGTTCCACTTTTTCATAATTTGGAATGACTATTCCAGGGTTACAAGGATGAATAGTGGCTTATAACTTATAGCCAAGGATAAAAATACATAACATATTTATGCTAAGACATATAAAAGCACATTATACAGCTTCTTTTGGCAATTATGCATTATAGTTCCTTTGACCTTCAAGGGAGCAAGAAAATGGTAAGTCTGGTTTCAAAAATATATTTATGTAATTTTCCAGAATAAAATAATGGCATTTTATGCCTGTTTGAAGTTTAACACCTAGCAATTATTCTTGAAACTGTTTGAGGAAATTTTTCATGTATTCCATTTTTTTATGCATATAAAAATGTTATATTTTATTACAGGCAACTTTTGGATCTTTTCGTGCAGAAGCAGCATCCACTCCTAAAGAAACATCTCCTCCACCAACACTGCCACCAATACAGCCTCTGAATATGAATGGAGTTCTTGGAACAAGTGCAGTGAGCATTTCAAATGGATGCCCAAGTACTGTAACAAGCACCAGCCCTGTTTCCCTATCAACCTCAATGCAATCATCTTTTGAGGGGGAACTTGCGTCTGGAGTTGGCCCTGGATTTTCACTTCCTCCATCTGTCCTTGGACCAACTGAAGTTGCTTCAGTACCACCACCGGTGTTGCCCCCAACTTCCCTTCATGGTCTCACCAGCATCCAGGAATATAATTTACAGCAATTGGCAAGTTTGGCAGAAAAAGAAGCAGCAGCAGCCGCTGCTGCTGTGGCAACTGTGGCAACTTCTCCTGTTGGAGTTCCACCCACACATCCTGCACCAAGCTCAAATCCAAGCCCTACACCTTCTTTTACCTTGGCTGATCTATTTTCAGGAGATATCAGCTCAACAAGCAATGCACTTAACAATCTCCAAGCTCTAGCAAAATTGGGCAGTGTTTCGCTAAATAACCAAGGTAACTGCTTGATCTGTTTAGTACATTCACAATATATAAATATTTATACACTATATGTATATAGTGTTGTTGGAAATCCATAATTTAATTTTTGCATACCATTGCTTAGTTCTTCAACACATAATATTCTATTTAAATTCAAAATGTAAATTGTAAATTTGTCATTAAAAACAAAGCATGGCTCCATAGATAATGTATTTAAAAAATGACAGCAGCAGAATGAAGAACAGAATCAGGTTGCAGAAAGAGTGAAAATGGTTACTTAGAATCCAAACCATTCTATGTATAATAGTTTAAATGTTTGGATAATTATGGTTAATGCTAAATAATAAATCTACAACTATTCTGTTTCATAAGGACAGAAGGAAAGCAGAATTTTTAAATGTCATTTGGTACAGAATCTTTGATATTATGCAGAATTAGCATTTAGGATGAAAGGTTCATTTTGAAAACATATAAAGAAGTTAGTAGATATTCTGCCCTTCCTTTGAAATTGACTACCTTCCTTCTTTAAACATTTTAAACCATCTTCCAGATGTGCCATGATAGGGAATAACAAACTTTTCCTTAGGCCTCCTATAACATTACATAGACTTCAGGTGAAGATTTGATGGCAAATGTAAATTTGCAAATATTGAAAACATATCATGCTTATTTCCACTCTCTCTAAAAGTGGGACATTTTGTTGTTATACAGAAGCAAGAGCTATAAAAGTTGTATTACAAAGAATGTGGAATGTTTCTAGGGGTGTTACACAAAGTCTTGTTAACACAAATTCCAAGGGAATGAGAAATCACTGAAGTTTGTGCCAAAGAGGACTCAAATTTTAGAGTTAGAACATGAACTATTAGCTGTCTTGACATCAACAACATAATAATTACAGTGGAACCTCGATGTATCATTTCTGAAACCATCATTTTCCAAGATGTATCACTCAATTTATGCTGTCCCAAACATTTTACCCTTGTATCTTGTACCTTGTATCTTACGATGGCTGAGGTCATTGCGAACTTGTGAGCGGTAGGTCTGAGGTTTGAATTCTGCCAGGACTGTACTCCCTGATTGAGGTTTTTTCCAGGTTTTCCTCAGTCCTCATAAATGGCAAATGCCTGGAGGTACTTTAAACTTGCCTGGAATGTTTCGTTCCATAAAAAAAAAAATCCTTTCTCAATATATCATTTCATCTCATGTATCATCAGTGCCCACTGCCTATGGTGTCTCAGCAGTTAAAACGGGTGTTAAACAGTATTAAAAAAAAAAAAAAAAAAAAAAAAAAAAAGCTAATGTAGTCATAAGCGGAAGTGGTCTGTCCATCAAGGGCATTGCAAGAATTGATGAAGAAACCAGAAATGATCATAAGCCCCTTAATTCCACTCTTACACGAACAGGGTACAGCAGTACAATTTAAATGTTCAATCATATGCACTGCCTTTTGCATCTTGGCTATCCAGTTGTACATAGGCTATCAATGTTTAGGTTGTATTGTCATTTATCCTAAACTTAGGTATTCATTTTTTACACTAAAGTCACTTACATAAAATTAAGATGCCTTTCGGAAAAATCTCTTCCATTTTCAGTTGCCCACTGAACTGCCATTACCCGAAACGATGGCTAGACACCCGGATGTTCCTGTGGTGGTCTCTGTTGGTTGAAGTAGGAAATTGCTGAGTTCATCCATAGGAGAAAACTCGAAATTCATTAGGTTTTCTCTATTTTTTAATATGAAAATTTTTTCCCAAGGGGATAACTCCAATGGGTTGTGAAGATGTTTCAGCAGTTTAATTTCCAGTTTTATTTCATACTGTGCAACCCAATAAAGTCTTGTTGTATCTGTTCTTTGGGGCTAACATTATCCCATGTTCTTTGAAAATTTTCTTGAACTTGTAAATTGGATGGTAGGTGAAACTTTTGAATTTGTATTCTTCTTTTGTGTTTTTCAGTGTGGAAACTTCCCTTATCCCTTTTTGTCTTTAAGATTTATTGATAATTTTTATCACTGTGTCTTTGTTGAAGCCATTGATTATAGAGGATTATTATTTGTTTGTATTCTATTTTGTACTCTGCTTCTGTGAGTGGAATATTCATCAATCTTTGTGCCAAACAGCCATCATTTCAAGTAACGGCGGTTCAGTGAGCAATTGGAGATGGGAGAGATTCTCCCAAAACGGGTCTTACTTTTATGTAAGTAAGTGGAGTTTAGTGTAAAAAATGAATACTTAAGTTTAGGAAATATTACCACTCTATTGTCAACAGCTTCGTAAGTACAATATGTATTGTCATTGTTAAATTAATAGCGCTCATCTTATCTCGTAGAAGGTAATGGAATTGTTTCCCTTTCTGTGCCAAAGCATGTAGCATTTAAAAACTTTATTGGTCATCTTTTAGAACTGATTAGCGAAAGTACTAGTACTAGTCTTTGCATAACTTCAGATATGATTTTGTCAGAGATCACTCTAAGATTTCACTAGTTTTGTGATCTTTAATCAGTACTTTTAGTCTGTATGCGCATTTTGCTCATTTTTTAAATAACATTTTCAGTTTCATGTTTTAAAGGGATTAACTGCAGGATATGTTAGAATAATTATACTTGGTCATGTGCAGGCAAAATCATGATTGAAATATGCTTTGCAAATATAGATACATGGAGTTCCAATTCATCATTGCCCATTTATCCCTGGGCAATTAGCAAGATGCAAAAGATCATATATATGACAAGCATTTAATTGTAGGCTTGTATGATCTGTCAACATCTTTCTGTTGGAATTAAATACTAGTAAACTGCCATATTTACTTGCATAAATGATGCCACCACATAATATATGCATCATAATTTAACCCCCCTCCAAAAATTCATATAATGTGGTATATTGTCTTTATTACCTGTAAACCTGTGTATACAAGTATTAAGCATTGTCAGGATAATCTATACTATTACATATGCACAATTAAATACATAATTTAGTTACATTAAAAATATGAATTCTGAGTTCTCTTTCTCTAAACAACTTCTGATATAGGATGCTTAAACAATTAATTTCTTAATTCTTCCAGCATATAAGGGTATTTTTCTATCAAATATTTCCTTTTAAAACTTTGTTGAATAATTTATCATCTGAACCTTTAATATAATTTGACAATTTATATTAAAGAGTAGTTCTTGTAACATACACATGTTTTTCTGTAATTGTTTTGTTTTTTTGGCTGTTGGCATGGCCTCTAGTATGATAAAACTACATATCTTTATTTATGAGCAGTGACTTCTTTTTCACTAATATTACCAATTTATACACATATATACTGTAAGAATGATATTCTTAAATATTGATTTGCAAGATTCCGTACTCTTTAGATAGTAGCTATATGCATCTAATACATCATTCCTGGAGCAGAAGTCATATTTGGTTTTGTTGTACAACCCAGTGAGAGAGATGAATTGCTTCAAATCGATAAAATATTGATATTTAAATTGTACAGGAAGCTATAAACAATAGGGTGGTAATATATCCTATTAGAATTTATTAAACATGTTAATGTTCACACTAACTTCACCTACTTATACAATGTTAGGACATGTTTCGGGGGCAATCACACCCATCATCAGCTGTTGACAGACTACTTAATGTTGTGGCTGGACCTAAAGGTGCTTCTTTGGCAGTCTCCAATGGTTTGAATAGAAATTTGCTGTAGTCATCCATTCAGTATGTTTCTATTCAAATCATCAGAAACTGCCACATAAGCACCTTGGGATCCAGCCACAACCAGAATACCACAATATTGTCTTTATCATGGTTTCAAAAAACCTGATAAAAATCGAAGTTGGTACACTCAGGCATTAGTATTATTCAAATATCGAAATTCAAAACAAGTTCAGAATATGCTGTAGAATGTCTGATGTAAAAGCTTTTGATTATTTTCCTAATTTTTTTTCTCACATAAAATGTGCGCCGGGGTTTTTATTTCTAAAAATTGGGGGGGGGGGAGAAATACATCTTTTTCTAAGTAAGTATGGTAATTTCTATCTTTAATCAGATAATTTTTAATCAGTTTCAGAAACTGATGTGTATAAATTATATTTCTCCCAGAATAATTTTTTCTTTAAGTAATGCACAAGTTAATTAGAGCTTATATTGTAGGAACTTAATTATTTTTAATTATAAAACAATGTGCTACCAATACATCACAGCAGTACACATATGTTAAACTTATGCTCATTAAGAATACAAGAGGTAAAAGTTCATTGCAACCATGAGAATGTTGCTCAAATCAAACACCTGTCAAAACATTTCTTTCTCTGTATTATTAACACTTTTTACACAGTAGATTACCATGTTAATAATGAGTAAAAAAACAATTCTAAAAGTTTTTCCTCGGGGTTAGCATTTATTATGCCCAATCTTGTGTAGTATATAATCTTCATTATCAGCGAAATAAACATGATGCAGATATGTACACATTGATGAAAAGTATAAAGAAAAAACAACTTCATGTTTTTATTCATTTTGAAAATGGCAGAGCAGCAGATCCCAAACTTCTTGCGTGCACAAACCTCTTTTCCATAATGAAATTATTGGCAACCTCTACATTCACTTTGCTGCTTAATAATAATTCATTTGCAAGTTCTTGCACATACTTCAACAATGTGACTTATATTCAATCAGAATAAAATAAAATTACTTTCCTCATATCCACCATAAACCCCCCCCCCCTCAAATAGAATCCAGCAACCTTCCCACCTCAGGGGTCCCAGCTCACAATTTGCAAACCGCTGTTCGAGAGTGACAGTAATTTTTCAATGTTGCTTAAATTTTTTTATATGGTATAGAAAAAAAGGTCTGCTAAAAGTTAATTGCCATTTTGACGAATGGAATATTTATCTGCTTATCGGCTTATTTACATCTGGAAATTGCACAAACTGCAGGTTTTAAAGATGTAAGTAGCATTAATCATTGTTCTTCATTTCTGCCATTTATACAGTTACAATCACTAAGTTTGACTAATATGGACTTTTTTATTTATATTTTCAGTGTATCTGAAACTAACACACTTTCAAATAATTAAATTAGTCTGATAGCAAAGCATTATCTGGAAGGAATTATAAAGTATTAGTAGATTTTTTGTTTATTTAGCTTTTATATAGATTAGAACAGATCTTAATTTAGTTTTTTTGGTTTTAAATATGGACTGATCAACTGTCTTGTAGCCTGTAAAAAATGTAACGCTGTTAAAATGTGAGATTAATGGGGATTTGTGTTAACAGGAGATGCTGGGATGTTTGCAGGTCAGATTGTGGTGAATGGTGGGCCGACTGTGGATTCCCTTACCCCTGTTGCTGCTACAACACAGCCAGGGGCTGGGCACAGTACCACCTCCACTCCTCCGCCAACTCTTGGGGCTCTCCTTAATGGTGAGCTCTTAAATTCTTCAAGTATTGAACAATTAGCACAGTACTAACATTGCTTGTTTTATGCTTAGATTTGAAAGCTTTAGATGTTCAAATTGTTACTATAGGGAGTGGAAATTTATAAACTGCCACTATATTTTACTGGATATGATGGATACATGTCTTGGTTGGTGAACCAGCAAGTTGATGTTAAAATCAAATCATACTGCTTTCTGTGTAGTTAATGAGCTGATACACCATACATTCCACTTAGCCATGCATGCAACTGTGAGCTGCAAACTGAACAAATTCTGGCATTGGTCTGTTGGCAGGTAGTTAAATGGGATGCGTAGCACATAGCAAAATTTTTATTTTAGATGTATTTAGAAGCAATATTTCTGTAATGAAAGAGGCATCAAGATATTCAAGGTATATGGACTCAGATGGCAAAGGTAACAGTTGTGGTCAGATATGACAGTTCAAATAGCCCATTGGCACAGTAAGCCAAAGATTCATGCTTCAAATTTTTCCTATCTGTTTCAGATAGACCAGAAACTGTCTCCAACTTTTATTTTTCACTTTGGGTTTGTATTAAGGTGCTTTTATTTCACATCTAGAAATAGATGGAAGAAAGAAATATAATTTTATATCTGTTTGAGTTACTTGAGTACCTGAGGCCCCAGAGTACCGTAACATTTGATTGTGGAATAATATCATCTCATCATTATCTCATTAATATTATCTCATCATTAACTTACATATACATTGTTATGAACTCTCTCTCATTCCCATTCTCTCCCTCTTGCAATTCAGCTAATGTTCTCTATTATGTGGCTCCAGAATATTGTCATTTACTTATTTTTCTATTTTCCTTATCCGTTTTTCCATTGCTTTACCTATCTTAATATTATACCTGAGCCTCGTTTCACAAAAGTATGGTCTAATACATTACAAGTGTATGGACTGGTAACTTGTAGTTATTAGTGATTTTCTGTGCCACAAATATTTGTGCTATACTTGTATTTTACTACTCCATACTTACAAATGTGCAAATGAATGTTTGTAGTTCTGTCCAATGAAAGTATTGGTATTAGTCAGTCACTGGTAATTTGTATAAATCTCTACAAGTGCAGGAACATTGGCAGCTTTAACACTAGCACTAAATTTATCTTTTTAATGAATTTGGGAGCCAGTTGATTCAAATGTGCTAAGAATTAGCGAAAGTGGTGATAATGATGAGTAGGAATATGTATAAAGAAACAATAAATAAGTATTTGTGTATAATAAAGTTAGATTAAGTGCAAATAAAGTACAGATTATGATTAATATTGACGTTTCCTGTTCTAAATGCATATTTCAGACTTGCGTGTATTTTTAAGGTTCTTGCTACTTGCCAGGAAAATAATTTCTTTTCATTCTTCATTTGCATTTTTGAGGTTCTTGCTATATGTCACAAAAATAATTTCTTTTCATTCTCTTTTAAAATAATTTATTTTGACACAATTTTCCCAGTTTTTTGCTAATGAGAACGTGATTGTCAAGCAATATAAATATATATAAAGTATCTAATGGACTAATAAAATGACCTGATTGCAATCTGAAATTGCAATTGAAATTGATGCTCCTAAATGTAGCCTTATGGGATTGTCGTCTCAAAGTGGATTATTATGCTTGAATATCAATAAATGCATAGTAAAGTATTTAAATTATCATTATGTCTTAGAATAAAATAGGATCCATTTTGCAGAAATGACATTGATTTGCTCCATAAATTAAAAATTCCTAAAGAGTAGACATAACCTAATTCAAGACGTATGTCAAACAGCTGTTCCCCATCTTGCTTTTATATAACGTCCACATGATGTCGCTAGTAACTTTTTACTAACACTTTACCAGTTAACATTTCTTTTGTCAAACAGAAAGTTACAAGAACCTGCACTTGTATGTATTAGACTATACTTTTGTGAAACCGGGCCCTGCTCTTATTAAACCTTTTCTTCTTTGTTTATAAGGAGTGGAATTTACAGTGGAAGATACACAGATACTATTAGTATGCTGTTATATTTTATCACATTTTCAAATAACTCTTTAGAGTACATCAAGCTTATTGGTATGTGTTAATACAAATGCATCCTGTGTATGAAGAATTCCATTCCATGTTGTACAGTGGACATTTCTGCCAGACATACTGCAAGCATAAATGTAAATAGTCTGATTATAATGGTGTTTCTTGCAAAAAATTTTTATCCTTGCCATGCCATAATGTCTGCTGTATTGCTGAAATTGCTGCTATATTAGGACACATTGTCTTCTAGGTTATTTATAAACCAGATTCCAAAAATATTCCTGTCATCTCATAATGCAATGGTGTCCTATATACAGATTGGCCAGTCATAGGTGTTTGCGCTCTAACCATTCACAAATACTGTGGTACTTCTTTCAGGTTGGCAACAGTACATCTTGAGAAAGATCATGATGGTTCATGCTACATACTCACTGTGGTTATAAACATAATAAATGATGCTCAGGTTGTTGTATTTTAAGTTTGGAGTAAGTTCATATTCTAGTAACTTCATTCCTGTGGAATGTGTTATCTTCCTACTAATTTTAGTTAAAATGAATCAACCAGGCTATATGAGGTTACAGTGAAAGTTTTTGGATATGGCAATCTTACAAAATGCAGACCCCATTGTTAATCACATTACATAACCATAAGTCTGTATTATATATCTGCTTATAACATGTGGAACTTCCTAATAATTACTTGCTAGAATCAAATTGTTGGTAAGTCTCACAACAGAAATATGGAATCAACATAAGAGAATTTCTGAATAATGTATGATGATTTTGTTTTGAGCATTTCACAATAGCAAAGCTAGGATCAAATTTAAAATTAATTGCAGATAAAGATCCATCTCGTGTCATGTTTTAATGGGTTTAACAAATTCATTCTTGGCCATCAACATGTTAATGATGGACAACTTGAATTTTATATATATATAGTGTTAACATCCATTTTTACTACTGAGGCACCACAGGCGGTAACTGGAAGATCAACATCCAAGAGCAATGTCCAGGAAATATTGATGAGGATGTCCAGGAAATGTTGATGAGCAATGTCATACGATTGAAGAGCACAATGATTAAACTACACAGGAATTCATGCAAAGTCAAGTGCAGAAGATCTTGCATTATCAGCTTGGTCTCAGGAATCTCTGTTGGAAGTGTATCCCTCATGAATTCGCAAAATAAAAACAAGCACACATGGTTTGGTGCAGGAAAATGTATTCTAGGTTTCATTCAGGACAGTGAAATGCACTATACAATAACATCTCATAATGAGACTTGAGTTGCAGAACAAAGGATGGTTGGCTAAGTTTCTTCCAAGTAAGGATTCCCCAATACAAATGAGGGGACTAAGTGTAGGGAATAAATTGATTATCAAATCCTTCATTTGGATGGGGCATATTCTGACATAGTCACATTGCAATAATATTAATTAATAACATTTAACTTAAAGTATATATGATAACACTTAATGTATTATATTATATATTATTGTTATTACAGTTATATTATGTAATAATGTACATAAATCAATTAATTTATTGAAGTCTAATTCAAGTTTAAAAAGCTGCTGTGTTACCATGGCTTTTAAAGGCTTTGGGCATTGAAGAAATAACACATTCTCCTTACAGCTGTGACATTATACTTTGTGATTTCTCCTAATTTCCCAAAATTAAGGTTCGGCTGTATAGAACAACATTTTTAACCTAGAAGAAGCAGTTTAATGCATTCAGGAGATGCTCAAAGGATGCTTGGGCACACAGATTTTAAGAAATGTTTCAATAGGATAGATAAGTGCGTAAAATGTATTGGAGAATATTTTGAAAAGATATAACCAGTATAAGAAATATGTATCAATTTTTATTTCAGTTTATGTAAAAATTTTCAGTGCAATCCTTTATTCAGATGTCAAAAGTTTTATCATTATCATGGTGAATGGGAGGAAGAATCCTCATTTGTTGTAGTAAAAGATAAATTCTTTATTATAAATTAAATGTTTTTCTTCCTAAATAACATAATGCAGAAAGGCATTATTTTCAGCACTGTTAGAGTGGTAATCTTTGAAAGTTTAGAGTGTCAAGGTTAGTGCTCAGCAGTTGGTAGTAGCTCTATTCATTGATTTTAAATTTAAGGAGAACATGTTGTCTACTTAATGAAATATTGCTTTAGTTAGAATCAATTGTAATTTGAGTGAATATATTCAGAACTAGTGCTTTTTGGGCCCTGGTTGTGGTTGGCCTCTCTTATGCTCAACATTTCCTGCCTATTGCTCATAATTATTACATTGCAGGAAATATGTTTTCCTGGTTGTGTAGTGGTAACCATACTTGCCTCCTAAACCCAAGATTGTGGGTTCGAACCTGGCCAGGATCGATGGATTTTTTCGAGTCGCAAAAATCCTAAGCATGGGAAGTAAAGCTGTGTCTCTTGTGTCGCACATTTACGGCACGATAAGGAACCTCAAGCCTGAAAAAAGAGGCTTCTGAGCAAAATTTATCGGCCGTTTCACTCCCTGAATTGGATGAGTCGATGATCTGAGATGTTAAAGAACATCTGTAAATAAATCAAATCAACAAAATGAACAATACCTGTACATTTTTCAATGTATCATTTATTGAACACTGTAATGAAAACATAATCTCCTGTCAGTTCAATCCATCATTTTGTTTAGTTCACTATTTACAGAGTGTAAATAAAACTGCAATCAATATTACAATCTAAACTCCATCAGCTTGGTAATGGAATGACCAATCAAGGAAGTTCTCAGTTTTCATGTTGAGTACAATTTGAAACTAATGGATAAATGAGTGTAAAAATAAATAACATTAAAAGATGAAAGAAAAATCAGTAGCTTAGGTGTCAGGAATAAAAATTGCATGAATAATTGGTGTTTTTTTGTTATATTGCACTGGAAAGCCTATGTTAGTAACATACAAATTGTTGCTCATTTGTGGAATGTGTATTCTGTACTCCTGTGACTTTTATCTGTCCTTTTTTATATCAATGCATTAAAATTTAGCTTAAAGCAACATTGATTGAAAAATAAGTTAACATTTTTTTTCTTCTAACTCAAAATAATTAGTTTGTTTTCAAAATGTTATAAGCTAAATTAGGTAATGAGCAGATGAAAAATGTAGAGTAAAAGTTTAATTCCTATAGGTAAGTTATTACATAAGATTCTTTATTTTAATAAACTCCTGTCTATAGGAGTAAAACTGGTACTATAGGTTCAGTGTGGAGAGTGTTAATTCTCAGAATATGCTTCATCTTTTTGTTAATTCTCAGAATATGCTTCATCTTTTCTTTGCACTGCAAGGTAGTCACACTGCTGACATGAAAAGGAGGGTATAATTTTGTTTTCATAGGAGCAATAAAATGTTTTGTACTGAATTTAACTATTTTATGCCTCAGATGTATTTCATTTTTTTTTTTTTTTTTAATTTATCATTGTCTATTATTATTTCATTAGATACTATAAAAATAAAATAACTTTCTGTGGCACTAGGAAAAAAAGTTCATAAAAGTATTACACTCTGGAAACTCTTAATACAATATAACAAAGTTTTTGCATATATTACAATGCTCAAATTTAAACTAGATTAAAATGTAAATTGGAACTTGCACTATGAAGCCAATCATATAATTGTTCAATATATTATGTCAAGTAAGTGAAGGATTCAGTGTGTGTAGTTCAACTAAATACACAATAATATCAATTAAATTAGATTATTATTTTTAGTAAAAATTTAATGAACTAGTTACTATTTTATTACTTACATTACAATGCATGCATTTAAATTAGATTGTCATTTATGGGGAGGGTGGAAGAAGTTTAGCTTATATTACAATGTGAAATTTAAATTATATTGTTATTTTTTTTTTTGGAAAACTTTAATGGATAAGATACTAATCTATTAACTAAAATGTTAATGTTAATTGGAACATTCACAGTGTGTGACAAGTAAGTGAAGCATAAGAGTGTGTAGTTCGACTGTATCATAAAATGTTTTCAATTATACTAATCTATTGCTTACATTACAATGCTTGCATTTAAATTAGATTTGGGGGGGGGGGGATTTAAGGCTAGTTAATATTCTATTGCTTTTATCAAACATTCCCTCTTCCTCATCAGAAGAATCCCTAGAACATCTGGTACATGAAAGATTTGTTACCATGGTTGTAATATAATGAAGTTGCACCTTTGTAAATATCAAACAAGCTATAGGGGGTAATTTATTATCAACAGAATAATTTATCTTTACTGTATAGAGAAATTGTTTTTTATAGTCTATTATCTATTCTTTAAAATCTAATGTAACAATACATTTTGAATTATTTAGTTCTATTCTAACCAAGCAATGTTAATGTTTAATAATGTTCCATTTATATAATCTATTATAGCATATTTAGTGTGCTAATCAATATAAAGTTCAAGTGTCCTATTTGTGACATAATACAGAATTCGAATATATATTTGGATTGTTAAATATTTTGATGTGGTAAATCATATATTTTTTTATATTGTACATTGTGAATAGCGTTGAAGAGCCTGTTACCTTTTAAATTAAAAACATGCCACATACTTCTCCATTATTATGATATATTGTCCATATCTTGTAAATATGCTTCTCTTTAATTAAAATCATTGTATGATGAATCGAACTACATGCTCTTGTTGCTCCACTTGTTTATAATATGTAGTACTAGTGTCACGAACCCTTTGTTCACATCATCAGCTATCTGTTGACAGCTGGATGTTATGCTGTGGAAATGTGTATTCTGCTGAGGAAGGTGTGAATGAACTTAAGTCAGTTTTCATCTCCAGAAGTGTTGAAGTTCATTAAACTGTATCTGTATAGTAAATGTAGATTTTCTCCCATGTTGCTAATTCTGTAGGTCCTTATACTGATTTTAATAATTTTGCTTTATTCATTATGTCATGGTTTTCTGTCCAGAAATGAAATGGTACTGCTGATTTCTCCATTTGCTTGATTTTATGTTCCTGAAATCTGTGCCTATTTCTCTTTGTTTGTGAAAAAATCTAAATTGGTTAAACAAGGAGAAACAAAGTCACATGGTTAAAAGAACATTTCAGGAACATAAAATTCAAGCAAATAGAGAAATCAGCAATACCATCTCATTTCTGCACAGAAAATCATGACATAGTGAATAAAGCAAAATTATTAAATTCACTACAAGGACCTATAGAATTAGCAACATGGGAGAAACTCTACAAATATAGTCAGTTTTATGAACTTCAAAACTTCTGGGGATGAAAACATAAATTTATAACTTATATCTAATATGCTGTTTTTAAAAAATTCACCTACCATCCAGTAGCTATGAACAAGTTCCCAAAAATTTCTAAAGATATTAACATTAAATTGGCACTTGTTAACAGATATACTCTGAAAAATGCTTTAGTGGCCAACAGTTTTAATAACATCCACAGGAGAAAAAGTCAGGCATCTACAAAATAACATGTAAAGAATGTGATAAGGTATAAGTTGGAAAAACTAAAGGGAACATAGGAACACGGTTAAAGGAATATCTCAGGAATATTAAGTATAAACAGATTGGATAGTTTAGCAGTGGCATACCATTTTTGGAAAGATAATTACAACAAAAAGAGAAATAAAGTTACTTAAAGAAGCACACAGACATACAGAATTGGACATATGGGAGAAGATAAATATAGGGATCATCTTATGAATTTCGACATTACAGGAGAAAGTAATACAAGTTTCCAGTTTATAAAGAAAAAAACACCACCAGGATGGAGCCACAGGTCCTCATAGACAGGTGCTGTTAGTTTCTCGTACCAGTCATCAAGTTGGTTGAAGATGGGAGAGAATGTCTCTTCCAAACCAGTCCCACCGTATTTAAAAGTAAGTGAAGCATAAGAGCATGTTAGACGACAGATTAGATATAATTTACATTTTACAAGCTTCATTGTGTGAGTTCCAACAGAATTTTTTAAAAATGTCTTATTTTTCAAAAGTTATTAAATGAATTAGGAAGGTTTTCAAACCACATAGGAACAGACTAGGAGAAACCGACTCGTTAACTGAATAAGAAAATGGAAGATTTAGACATGAGAGATTTTAACCACAACTATTATAACTTGAAGAAAGATATTAAATACTACACAAAACTTAAAAGGAAAAAGTAAACTGATAGCTGCAGACATACATTTTTTAAATTTGTGTCTTAAACATCACATCTGCCCAAAATTTGTTACAAAAATAGTTAAATATAACCATAACAGTAATGAAGAATTAACAGCTGAAAAGAAAGTAATCCATATGGAAAAAGCAAAACATTACACTAAATTAGCCGACATAGATTTGAAATTATATGACATATACTTGAAAGTTACAAAAAGTTAGGTTATGTCATTTGGGACAACTTAATAAGGAATGCACTAGAGCATATAAAAATCAGAGTAAAGAAAAAAGTAAATATTCAGAAAAAGAAATTTAGAGAATTGAAAAATTTGCAGAAAACTAGTGAAAAAATAATATAGAAACAGAATAATGTGATGAATTTATCACAAGTAAGTTTTAATAAAGAAGAGTTATCTATACTCAATATGGGGTTTAAAACTGGTGCAAACTTCTCCAATAACGTTGAATATTACATAGTTGATCTGAAAATTGTCATGGAAGGTTTAACTAATATTAGAATAAAATCAGAGGATGCTGTTAAAAGGATTGACAAAATGAAACCAAATAGAATTCAAAATTACAATAACATTATTAGATCATTTAAAGGAAAAGGAGTTATTTACAAAAAGGCTGATAAAGGGGATAAAATGGTAATATTGGGCAAAGATGATTACACTGACAGAATGGTGGAGTTGTTAAACAAAAAAGAATATGCACATGTCAAATTTGACCCATTGAAAGAATGCACAAAAACAGTGATTTAAGCTATACAGACTTGCACTATAATACCAGACATAGAGAAACGTAGTTTAAAACAAAAAATCCTAATATAGCCAGAATATATGGGTTACCTAAAATCCGTATACCTGGGAAGGGCATGAGACGCATCATTAATAATATAAATACCCCTACATATTTTCTAGCAAAATGACTTACAGACAGATTTACAGCTCTACCAAAGTTTCAAAGTAGAAGCATAAAAAACTCGTTCCAGTTAATAGAAAAAATAAAAGATTTTAAAGTTCTACCCTCTGATATTTTAGTGTCTTTCGACGTATCTTTGTTTCCAAGTATTCCAACTGACAAGCTTTTATCGTTTTTGAACGATTGGGTAAAGGAGATAGGAATTAATGAAACTCAGAGAAAAGAATACATGCACCTTATTAACATTTGTATAAACAAGTCCTATTTTACATTTGCAGGAGAATTCTATAAACAGAAAACGGCTCACTCCTTTGTCCCCCTTTCTGGCAGATTTATTTATGAGTACATTTGAAACTCACATAATTTCCGCCTTCTCACATTATTTTAAATGCTGGTACAGATATGTTGATGAAATTTTTAATATAGTGAAAAAAGAATTTGTTGAAGATGCTTTGAAGTTTTTAAATATACAAGATAGGAATATATTCTTCACACTGGAAACAGAAACAAAGGGAATGTTGCCGTTTTTAGATATAAAAATTAATAAGAATCATGGAATTTTAGAATTTGGAATCTATAGAAAGGATACTCACACAGATAACTATATAAACGTCTAAGTTCATCACACCTCCATCAGAGCAGAATACACATTCCCACAGCATAACAAATTATCCAACAGTCGACAGGTAGCTGTTGATGCGAACAAAGGGTTTGGGAAATATTACTACATATTATGTACAAGTTAAGTGGAGCAATAAGAGTATGTAGTTCAACTCAATCATACAATGATCTGAATTATATGATTAGCTTCATTGTACAAGTTCCAATTTTTACTTAATGCTTCTCTTTGTTTTCTCCCTCATTTGAAATAAGTTACATTCCCTTGGATTGTGTCGCTAGGGTCAATTTGCAGTTTTTCTAATAATTAACTTAGCACATAACACTGAGTATTTTTCTTCAAAATTTGTGATTTGATATGAACATTACTGTAATTTAAAGAAATGTATTTCAATATGTTTTCAAAAAAAATTATGTGGCAGTGAATAATCAGCAGTTAGAATTGCCAGTTGCTATAATAAACAAAATTAATTTTTAAATGTTCAAATGAAAATTATATGACAGAAAGTATGACTTTTAATGCAGTGTTATTTCTTTCTTCTTTAACTTCCTTTTGCCTTCAAGAGTGGCCTCGTTATATCCATTTCTGCCACTCTTATATATATATCTGTTTCCCCTCACTGTTTTCCCTTCCTTCTGAATCCTGTCCTTTCATGTAATACAAGGTTATCCTCAACCAACTCTTCCTTCCTCTAGCATTTTGAAAACTTATTATGCTTTTCTGTCCTCTCCCATTCTTCTAACTTGTCCATGCATTTCATTTTATTTCCTAAACCATTACACTAATCACATTTTTTCTGTACCAGCCTCTTTTCTTTGATTCTTTCTTATTGCTCATCTCATGAACTTGTTTTCAGTGGCATTAATCTCAGTAATCAAATGTTTATCTTATAGTGCCAAACTCTCCAGTCCATATAATGTAATTTGTGCCATGATAATACTGTATATCTGTAGTTTGGATTTGACATTTATTTCAGTCTTCTCTGCTATAGTATTATTCATTTGATATTAAACTGAGCACCTCTTGTTTTATTTTTCTATTACTACCTTGTACTTTACCAAGATATTCAAAGGTTTCACCTTTTTCAAGAGCCCTTCCGTCACGGACTATGTTCAAAGTTCCTCTTTCTGTCTGCACTGTTTTGAAACTCGCATTATTTTTTCTTTTCTCTGTATTCTTTATCCTTCCCTTCCTTTTCAGTTCATCATACTATTCCACCAATGCCTGCTGAAGTCTTCCTGGTGTATCTGCTGCTATGACTTTATATACCAGACCCCAAGGTTGGTATCGATAGTAGACAAAATGGCAGGATATGAGGCTGGTGTGTTAATTTCTTACGTTATAAATTTGTTGCAGTTTTCTGGTTTATTGGTGAAAGTAAATTAACAGTACCATGCTACTACTTTTGTTTTTTGATAAGTGAAGTAGTTATTGGTGGGAAGATGCGGGGGAGGGGTAATTTTGATTATTACCCCGCGTTGGAGGGTCATGGTTTGAAGGGGTTATAGGAGGCGGGGAGAATGGTGATAGGAGTTTGATTGTTTATGATCCAGCTCACCACCCAATAACTCTTCTCGTCGATCTCCGGGATGTAGCTGGTTTTCGGGACCTGGTAGTGCCAGGTTGAGTGAAGGGAATTAAAGGTATTATATCGACTAGAGAGAACACATTATCTGCAGGTTGACGTCGTTTATTTACCAAAGAGTGCATCCATGGCGTTTCTGTTCGGACCGCACTAATGAGACGTCTGGCAGACATGCGGAGCTGTAATGTTTGACTAGCAATGTGATTGCTGACCGCTCGGAAGACTTGTCGAGCTGAAGTGATGCTCGAACATTGGCATTCCTATGACATTTGAACGCTGAATACTTGTAGGACCAAGATGACGAGAACAGACCAAAGTTCCCAGAGTAACGGAGTAGACGAACCAAAGAAAAAGACCTCGAAAGGGCGATTTCACGTCCTTAAATACCCAATATAGCAAGCTTTACCACGTGATGCATGGATGCTCTATTTTCCCGCCACTATGAATTTAGACATCCTCATAGGTTAGCTGTGACTTCATGCCACTCTCATATTATTGGCCCATTTGATTATTTGAGCTTAACCACTCGGTGATTCGTCCAGCGTCAAATTTCAAGTTTTACTGAACGTTACAGATCAACAGCCTTAGTGGCATTATAGCGTGGTTCTTTCCCAGCATACCTGGCCGGGGCGAACACTCATCCTCCTAATGAACAAAAGCTCCATTGACTGCCAAAACGGTCTCTCTGCTGTCTGAGAAAAATTCCTGCTTTTCTTGACATTCTTATAAACATAACCCTTCACTTAAAGCTAGCTGAAATAAAAGATATATTGTAATCAATTTTTCGCGATTGATGGGGTACCAAATACTGTATCATAAGTTAATATTGATTTAGTAAAATTACACCAGGGATTTGTTTAATAGTAAGTATTAGAACCACATGGGTTTGCTGTTGATGTCTTTATAATGGCAAGGCACAGCATAATACCATATTTACATTTCCAGGAGTGGATAAAGAATATAAATCTTGCAAAATTTGAAGTTGATGGTGAAACTGTAGTGTGTATTAAATCTATCATACCAATGTTGGCATGACATTTTCCCAACAAATGTCTCAAATCTACCAATGTAAATGATAGTATGGATTAGCAAAGAAAGGAAAAATCTGAAAAAATGTATGAAACAGGGCTTGGATCGAGATGATGGAAGTTTTAGCGAGCCTGATGTTATAATATATTTCGACTCGTTTGCAAGTGAGGTTATGCAGACACTCCACTGGTAATAAAATTGTGCACGTTGCTGCTTTTAAACATATGTGTTTGTGTATTTGGTTAATTGCAGTTGTGTGATTTATTACAGTGGTTTACAGTTGAAAATAAATAAACAACAGTGTGTTAGTTCTTTAGTTTTTTAGTAAGTTAATATTGATTTACTGAAACCACACCATGAAATTGTGTAATAGAAAGTGTTTAAAACAAAATGGGTTGCCCTTGTATATCTTAATTATGGCAGTGCACCACATAATCCCATATTTACATTTCCTAAATAGCAGTAATTAGAGGAGGTATGCATAAAATATACACCATGCAAGTAATGAAATTAATGATGGAACTGTAATATGTATTAAACATTTCTTACTAAAATTTGTGGTTAGGAATGATATTTTCTTTGTGTAATTTTCCTTACTCTACTATCTTATTTCGCACTGAAGGTTAATTAAAAGGAAAAATCTGGAAAAACATGTGAAGCAGGTTTTGGAGCAAGATGATGAGAGTTTAAATGAATGGTCTGAGCAGGATATTATGTTTAGTTTAATTCCTGGAGCATTCAATGAGTTTGTGAAGCAGTCACAGAGACTTACAAACATAGAATGTGTCATTTACAATTACCACAATAGCACACATTCTACATTTACAAAAAAGATCACGTACATCTGCATAAATAATTACAATGAAAATGAAAAGTAACACACAGAACAACTCAGCTAAAATAACAAAAACCAGAGAAGTAGGAACACAAATTTTACTATATGCATTGATATAAAATTGTTGCAGTGTTTTCAACTCAGTATAATATATATTTATTTACAGAATAATAAATCTTTTTACATACGTATTTTCGAAGATCACATTTAAAGGATTTACCATTGTTTATTAAACCTTTTAGGCTAGAGGAAAGAGCATTTTGTACTAGGCATGTTTTGACTGCTTTGAAAGTATGGTTAAGGTAAGACTCCCGTTTATAACTATTGCCAAGGAATACTATGTCCTTTTCCTTAAAATAGACAAGGATAAATATAATGGCATTGCCATGATGTCGGTTAGTTTTAAGGTATTCAGCTATTTGGAAGTTGTATTTTATAAATAGTTGTGCTTTAAATGTGGAGAAGTTTATAGTTCATAATATTTTATATTTCATTTACATATGAGAAATATTGCTTCAAACAATTTCAGATTCTTAAAAATCACCGAAATATTTTCTAATGATAAATAATGTCATCTTGTAAACATAATATTGCCTAAAAGTTGCATATTTGCTATTGGCAGCAATAGGGCCACTGCAGCCACTTTTTCTCTCCCTGTATTGGGATCTGAAATATAGCTGATCTTGCTCCTACCAATATGGTGTCATCTGCATAAAGCAATGCTTTTATATAGATAGGACATGTCTCCACATATCAGCTTTGTTCTATGTTTTAGCCAGTTATTTATTTTTCTTCATTTTATCCAGAATAGGTGAATGATGAATTTATTTAAACCATTCAAATACAAAATATATACTAATAATTAACATACACATTTTTGTCACCAATTCAATAACCATATTTTCAAAATGATGACTGAATCCCAGTTTTCCTTTCATCAGCAGCTTTCTACTGGAACATTCAGAAGACTTTGGCTCAGCCCATTCTATATTCCTATTATATACACCTGTTTCCAAATAACAAAAATCCACATACAATAAAAATGTTATATAGAAATTAATTATTCAATTAGTTGATTTAATATTATGTAATTACATTTCTTCCATGCCCCATTATATGTAACACTCAGATTATACATATAATGGGGATATCTAATGGATCATAAATAATAAGGAAAATTTTTCTAAATTATTTATACATGTCATATCACCATATGAATCCACATTATCCTTTTGACTATTTTTGCCTACCTTTCTTAAGCATTTTTGTCTCATTCTATCGGAGTATTTTCCTAATTCTTTTACATTTGTATCTGATCTTAAATTTAAAATTCTTTTGCTTCTTATTTCAATTGGCAAGTTATCTCACTTTGGAAGAGAAACTATTCTCTCCAAAATTTTAATTTGTTTACATTCTAAGATATAATGCCAAGTAGTATCTTGTTATTCACACATTGGACATTTCCTTGTTAATCCTATTCCTTATCCCACTTCAACATTATGCTCCTGTTCTAAATCAAGCCAATCCTTCTTTCCCTGTTTTGTTGCATATTTTTATATATTTTTCTCTCCCCCAATTCTTTTTTAGTGTTTTATATGCCATAATTATGCAAATCTAATATACACCTTTCTGTTCAAATGTCAAGTTCAAAATTGTGGTGTGCATTAGATTTGATCTGGTATTATTCAAGTGCAAATCTGTTCCATAGTTTGCCGGTAACTTCGTTCAAATGTATTGTTTATTACTTCATAATGCATTGCTGCAGTTCTCGAATTTGTAACATTTATTGTTGGCCTATTATTGCATAGAGAGCATTTGAAGTGAAAAGGAGGGCAAACAGAGAAGATCTCCTGATGTTACTTTCAATTGTAAAATAATTCTTTATGTTCAAAAAATGGTAACCGATTTCTGCATTCTTGCCTTTCAAGCCTTTATTTATCTCTTCCATGAATATTACAAACAGCCAACGATACTTGTTGAGAAGCGGTATCCTTCGAACGCTTCACGATTGGCATATACGTGGTCGTATGTGTATTCAGGAATTTATGAAAGACCGGGTTTTTAATGTTCGCGTGGGATCAATTTTATCATATAATTTTATTCAAGAGAAGGGTGTACCTAAGGGCTCGGTACTTAGTTGCACACTGTTTGCCATTGCTATCAATTTTATCAATGAATGTTTACCACCAGGAATACATTCGTCGTTGTTCGTTGACGATTTTGCCATCTTTCCTCTCGGAGAACGGAAGGTCGAGAACTGTCTCTTGGAACGCCGCCTCCAATGCTGTCTCGACCGCTTTTACGCTTGGAGTGTGAATCGCGGGTTCCGTTTCTCCGCAGAGAAGACCGTCTGTATGAACTTCTGGCGCCGTAAGGAGTATCCTTCACCATCTCTCCATCTTGGTCCAGACGCTCTTGCTTTCGCAGACGAAGTTCGGTTCCTTGGCTTGGTGTTTGATAGAAAAGTATGCTGGTCATCGCATATAGCACAACTCAGAGGCAAGTGTGAACGTTCTCTTTGTATTTTACGGGTTTTAAGTGGCATATCTTGGGGAGCTGACTGTTCTTTTACGTTTTTATCGATCTCTAATCCGGTCAAAGCTGGATTATGGCTGCGTAGTTTAGGCTCAGCTCTACCTTCCGTCGCCTTAACCCCATTCATCACCGGGGTATCCGTGTCCTGTTGGAGCATTCCCAACCAGTCCTGTGTCAAGTTTATGTGCGGAGTCTGGAGAACCTCCATTGTATCATAGGGATGTTTCACTTTCTGCGTATGGTTGTCGACTGGCTGCGCAACCTCGTCATCCCACGAATGAACCGTTTTTTAATGTGTCTCTCGCTCCATTTTATGCTGCCTCCTAGACCTCCTGGGTTTTGTTTTCGGGAGCTGTTAAGGACGTTGGACGTAGAATTGCCTGCTTTTTTCTTACCCGGGGAAACTTCTTCACCACCTTGGGTTTTAGCAGAGGCCCCCGTTCATCTTGGGCTTACGTCCTGTCCTAAATCTTCGACCGCTGCACCTATTATTCGTAGTCATTTTCGCGAGATTATATCTTTTTTTTACTGGAAGGAATTTTTTATATATATATATATTTCGACGGCTCGAAATCTTACACGGGAGTAGGATGTGCCTTTGTTTTTAATGGAGCTAGTTTTACGTTTGGTCTTAACGTTGCGACATCTATTTTTATGGCGGAGCTTTATGCTATTTATCGGCTTATTTTATTTATTTCTGACCTGGGGCTGGGGAACAGTGTTATTTGTTCCGACTCTTTGAGTGCCATTTTAACTTTTAGAAATCTATACAACAACCATCCTTTGTCAGAAGATCCAGGATGTAGTGTTAACGCTTTTTGACGCTGGCGTCAGGGTGACACTGCTATGGGTTCCTGGGCATGTGGGACTCCCAGGTAATGAGGCCGCAGACGTCGCATCTAAATCCGCCCATTTAGACCCTGCTGAGTACGAGCAACGTTTTTACTTCGGGGATTTTAAACATTCTTTGCGTCGAGGCATCCTCCCACCCTGGTGTGATGAGTGGAATTTAATACCCACCAATAAGATTCGCGAATGTAAATCCGCCCCTTTTATCTGGTCGATTTCGTCGCGAAGAAGTAATTTTAGCTCGTCTGAGAATTGGGCTTTGCCATTTTAGTCACTGTCACCTTTTTAATGGTGAACCAGCTCCAGCTTGCCCTCACTGTAACCACCCTTTTACAGTGCGTCACATTTTAATTGCATGCCATCATGTAGCAGCTTTTAGACTTTCCCTAGGTTTGCCTTCCTCTATTGAGGACTTACTTACTGTGGAGCGAGTGCTCCGTTTTATCCGTGTTTATGGTTTTTGGAGCAAGGTGTCAGGTTCTGTCATTTTACTCAAGACGGCAATTTTAGACTATTTTCAGACTTGTTTTTTCAGCTCTCGCAGAAGCATTTTACTGTCATCTTTATTTGTTGTGTTGCATATTACCCTTGTTATTTGTTTTGGGGTTTTATTGTTATCACTTTAGACTATTATAAAACTGGTGTGTTTTCAGCTCTTGCTGCTGCGTTTTACTACCAGTCTTTATTTATTGTTGACCATATTACTCTTGTTGTTTGTTTTGGGGTTTTACTGTTACAATTTTAGACCATTATAAGACTGTTGTGTTTTCGCTCGTGCAGGTGTGTTTTAGTACCAGTCTTTTGTTTGTTAACCATTTTCTCTTGTTATTTGTTTTGGGGGGTTTTATTTTTCCTATTTTAAACCATTATAAGACTGTTGTGTTCTCAGCTCTTGCAGCTGTGTTTTAGTGCCAGTCTTGTTTGTTTGATGACTATATAAACCTTGTTATTTGTTATAGGGTTTTATTTAATTGCACAAAGTGCTACTGTTACTTATGTTAAGCACTGATTTTGTGATTTTTTAATCCAGGTGCAGTTTTTAGTGTGTTTGGGTGCTAATGACCATAGCAGTTTTCCGCCCCTTAAGCAATATTCATCATCTTATGGCTAGAAGGCATTTGAAGTACATGTAATTTTAAAAAAAAATATGGTTGTAATTAAGTATAAATAAGCAAAAGTCTGAAACATCATGCCCTATAGAAATATATTTTGTAGCAGTAATTGATATACCTGTTCATATGCAAAAACTACTGCCAGGGAAAGAAAGAAAGAGGAGAAAATACACACACATACATATACTAGTTCATTTGTGGAATCCTGTCACTCCAAAGCTTTGTAATTTTATTAGTGCCTGTTATTGTATGTTAGATATTAGTGCTAGATGTGCTTAATGCTTAGTTTGCTTGCATATCTCATCAGATTTGGCAAATGGTGGCCCACCTGTAGGAAGCAACCTGGTTCTAGGGCGGGGCCCTTCACCAAACTTGGAGATAAACACTACTATACCACCAATGAATGGTGCACCTTTCCAGTCTCTTTCTGGAACCCCATCACCTATTCTTTCTCAGTCAGGTAAGAGCATTATTCTTGACAAGCTTGGCAGCATAGAACTGTTTAGAAAATAACTGCATCTGCATCACTGCACCTGAAAGTCAAGAAGCATAGGCTAATAGACAGGGGTATTAATAATGGGCATAATAGGATGGTTCTTATTTGGGGAATGGAATAAAAATGTCATCTGATTCAAATGCAGACCATCCTTCACCATTTTTTTTTCTTTGGGACTATTTTATACTGTATCAATAGGGACAATTTTTTGGTAAGCACTTTATGTGCAAAAATTTCCAAAATGCTTTTCATAACATAATTAACCTCCCAAATACATAATATGTCTGTTTTATGTAGATTAAACATGCAAAATCTTGTGAAATATGTTGTGTTATACAAACAATTTAATTAAAATAAAATAAGCACTTGTTCACATAAAACTGTGAACAAAGTTGATGTTAAAGCATACTTTGGTCCAATCACTTTGTTCTTTACTCTCACTATCTCTGAGGCACTCAAAAAAGAATGTTAGTTAATGGCAGCAAAGATTGTAGAATTCTTCACACACCCTATTTATGGAGTATTATGTATTTAATGCCATAAACAAAATAATGTTTAAGAAGTACTATAATGTTCGAATTCACTGGAAGATGAAAGAGACATATGATAAAACACTGCCGAGACTTGGAAACTGATAGGAAAAAGAAGAGTGAAAAGCAAATGAACAAATTCTTAAGCATCAAATAACCATTGATGACAGTTTGCAGATAGCAAAGAAATTCAAAGAAATTTAAGACCTATAGAGAGGAGTTAATAGTGAATCCCACAAAGGCTTTCAAATGGGAGCAAATGTGCCATTTTAAAAATTGGACAGTCCAGCAATTAGGAAATGGAAGAGTAAGTATATCAATGGTAAGTCTCATAATTAATTTTCAAGCAATAAAGATTATTATATAAAGATGTGTGGTCCTGTACTTATGCCATTAATACATGTCATTTACTATACTAAATGTGCTGTTGTCTATCATTCTTTTTCTTATGTTTACCATTAGTTCCTTGTCCTTTATATAGGCATAATTTTTTTCTGAATTGCTACATTGATTCAATTTTCTATATATTTACAAGTATGGCATTAAGTGTCCGTATTTCTTTCTGCAGGTGTAGACTTTCTACAGGCAAATACTTCTGTAGGAATTACATTCCATGTGTGAAGGCAGAGCATAGAGAAGTGAAAAAAGCAATAAAATACAATAAATTGGTAATGCACTGTGACAAAACAATTAGTAGAAATGAAGAAGCATTTTTCATCATTCTGCTCTGTGTGCTTCCAGAAGATGATTTGCATTCCAAACTGTATGTGGCTTTAGTTACTCTTCTGCAAAAAGCTGATTCACAGGAGTGCCAAGTATAAACAGTGTCATAAGAAATATGCAATACAGTACAGTAACACTGCAGGCATATGTTCTGATAGCACTCATGGCCAAGTGTCTTTGCTGTCTTAAGTGCTTTATTTCAAATGACCTGGTTCACATACAATGTTAGTCTAGATGTTCATGTTGGTTTGTACCCCTTATATCAGCAACCTTAATAAATGTGTGAGCATGGCCAAAAAAAGCATTTAAAAATGTACAGAAATGCAAGTAGCAGTATTTAAAGTTCATTCAGGATAAATGTTGTAACAGTCAAAAGAAACGTAAACTATTTCCAATGCCTGTAATGATTTGCTGGGGTCCCTGACTGGGTTCAGCTATGTATATACAAGAATATCTTTCAGACATTGTTGAATACTTCAAAGACATGAGTGATGCCAGTACAGCCATGAAATATTTTCAGCAAATAAGATGCAATGAACAGAAAGCTATACAGCTCAATTCATAGTTTTTGGAGGGACCAGATTTAAAAAAAAGATGGATATAGGAAAGTGAGAGATATAAGAAGTCCATAAATCATGTTCAGAAATAAATAAAGCCAGTATATAAGCAAAAACTTTATTTTGCATGAGTTTTAAAGGCCATTCCTTTAATGTGTTTCCACTCGGCAGCCTTTGAAAGAAGATATCAGTTATACAAGCTACCGGGTTCTCACCTCAGTTTCAGAAAAGTTCCATAAGCAGTGTTATCACTTCTTGCGAGTATATTACACACTTGATGCATGACTCCGGGTCAAGAAATTATTGCTATAAAATTCAAAATACTAAAACAATTAAAGACTAAATTAAATGTTAAAATATTTTATGTTACAGTAGAAAATAAATAATGCTCTACCTTAGTCACTTTCTTTGCTGGATTCATCAGCTCTGTCTGCAGACACCTGAATGATGAATCTGTCGTCTTCCTCCATTAGTCAAACATAATATTCACATTTTTTGTTTATTGTGTGCTGTTCACATTTTCTCCAGTACTCATCAATGCATCCTATACCTTCATGCAATTGTTCACAAACACTTGCACTTAACATGGGTGTCACAATGTTCTTCCTTACATGATGTTTCAGTATAGTCCACACTAGTTTAATAGTGATAAGGAGGTAGCCTTAATACTTTGTGTCCAGATGCTTTGGCTAACTTGTCCATTGCACATTGTTTATATTTGTTGTATCAAAACTGTTTTTATTGGAACTGGGTTGGGTATGGAAATATTGAGTTGTCACATGAAGGTGAAAATGTCGTCTTTTTTGGATGGCTTTGTAGGTATTTTCACAATTTGCCTTGAATGATAACTGGCATTATCAAGTACAATAATGCACTTCCTATCATTGGGCAGGTTTTTCAATAGGCAATTTTGGAACCAGTTTTCAAAAATATTGCCATTCATTTCGCCATGACTGTAAGCAATGTTTTTTGCTGCCTACACATCATAGGACGATTATTCTCTTTCCTTTGGACACATGTGGGATAATGTTCCATCATCCCAGCCTTTCTTTAAAACATCGTGTTTGTCACACCAAGTTTCATCTATGTACACCACTCGATACCCTGCAGATTGCAATTGTAAATATTTACACCTCCAAAGCATTATCCATGGTGATTCCTTGATAATACGCCTTTTATTAAGAGTATGAAAGTGAAACTCAAGTTTTCACACAAGATAGGTACATTCTTTTGTATGGGAATTGAGAATTGTGCCAGCATGTAATGAGCTCTTGGAATTGGAGGTTTTCCTTGCCTGTAGAAGCTGTAGAATTCTCGCCGAACTATTTTACATTCAAATTTCCTCAGCATTTTGATTATGTTCCTGCTTTTGGGGGGGGGGGGGTGTTAATGGCCCTCTTCTAATGATTTTTCTGACTGTTGACCTACTCAGTTTAAAAAATTTACCCGTTTCACTTATTGATCCTTTATCTAGTTTATTCTTCACAACATCGTTATATACTTTACAAACCATTTTCTGGCATCCTTGTTTAGAGTTTTTGTTATGTATTTAGACTTAACTACTGGGTCGGGTACAAACTTCACAGCATCGGCAATATGATCAGCTTCATATTCATGCATTTTCTCTTCATTATTATCAAGCACTTGATCATTATATTTTACTGGCACACTTAACCAAGGATGCCACATATTTAACACTGCCATGATAAACTGTATTACTGAACAGTAACAACACAACTGCGCAAAAAAAAATTCAGTCAACATTTGGCAACGTGCTTCTCCATTTCACTCCATATGGACTTGATTGAGAGTTTTCATCAGCTAAAACTAGCATATAATTGGCTACTACAGAGCAAGAAAGGCAAGCTATTTGTTTAAGCAACTAGAGACAAGTGATAGCGGCCCACCTTTGATAGCAAGTGGAAAGGCATTCAGGGAAGAAGCTATACATTTACTTTGTACATATTTTACACTTTGTTGTCGGTCTAATGGTCTACTGTTAACCATACTGCCTCGTAGACCCAAGATCGCAGGTTAATTCCGGCCAGGTTTGATTGATTTTTTTCGGGTGTAAAAATACTAAGTATGGTTCCTTCGAAAGGGAAGTGAAGCCAAGTGTCCAGTGTCGTAGATTTACGGTATGTAAAAGAACTTCAAGTCTGAAATAAAAGTACCCTAAGCAAAATTTATCAGTCGTTTCACGTCCTGAATTGAATGTCCCATTCTGTTGACTTGACAAGTTAAAAAGCGTCCGTATATAACATAATTCAACAAAACTAAGATCATCATCAAGATTGAAGCGAATCACACACTGTTATTGCTCCACAGGAAAAAATGTAAGTGGAGCAATAAGAGTGTGTAGGTTGAATCATACAATGATCTTAATTATATGATTAGCATCACTGTACAAGCTTCAATGAACATTTCTAATTAAAAATCAAAATGTTTGTCATTTTCTTTGAAAAAGGTCGTTAACTGACATTTTCTTCTTTGCTGCTTTTCATTTCATGCGAAACGAATCTTCCAGATTCAGCGCATGCTGTTGTTCACTTCCGTCCATACCGCCATTGTCATGTGCATAGAATGCGCTCGTATAGTTTCACATGCTCTCAAGAGCTTTGGCAAACATCGGCATGTCATCGGCTATTGCATCATCTTCCCCTCTTCCTCATTCCCCTCCCCAGTATCAAAAACACTTGCGATTCCCCCCACTTCTTCGCACACTTCTCAAACTCCATATGTAACGTCCTCGGTCACTGCCTCATAGGTGCCAAAACTGACGACAACGGCAACTCTGGCCCATTCTCCGCATTACCAGCCGACTCCCAAGGCGGGCTATATTCCACTTTACAAAAAATTTCAATTCGCGCATTAATCTTCGCCGTTTTCCACAAAAGTGAGAAAAAAACTGAAATTAATTGTATTTTGAAAAAAGGGAATCCACTCTTCTAGCTATCGGCCAATAGGTTTGCTCCCCACGGTGCCCAAAGTGTTCGAACGGATACCGTTGGCCTGCCTAGAGCCACTATTAACTCAGCTGATTACGGAGCTTCAAACCGAAATACTTGACCACTCATCAATTACGAATCACTGACGGCAGATACCATTGTATGAATAGATTAGGAAAATTCTTGCCCAACTCACTATGATTAGTTAAACAATTTAATGTTGCAACTACTAGAGATGTGAATGGTGTTTTGTTCGCGCTCGCCCTGCCAACCGCAGCACCCTTACGTGTCAAAGTGTGTTTATTTGTGCTATTTAATCTCAACTTTAAACCATCTGCAAGCTTCATGTAACAAATTACAGGCTAGTAACTAACTGTGTATTGTGTGCACAGTGCCTATTTCTGTGCTTCCTATACTATAAATAGCAGTAGTAATGAACCCTACCATGATGAAAAATACTAAAATCACAGATGCTGTGGGTGTTTCTGGCAGCCAGGAAGCTCTGTATTGGCCAACGTCGAAGAAGAATATTAAAAGGCAACTGTCCTGCCCTCCTAGGAAAAAGAAACATTACCAAACACGTAAAGCGGATGGTGGTTTCATCTCAGATTGCCAAGAATAAGGATGAGAGCCCCTCACGGGAACGATCTCCATTGCGTACAAGCAAAAAAGTTGGACACTCTTTCCACCTCTTCCAGTAAGGGTTCTCTCACAGATCTCATCCGACACTGACTAAACCTCAGGTTTTGCAGGTCAAAACTGCAAGATCGACTGGAAAAGCATTGAGGAATGCCTCAGCACTATCATCCCTCCAAATCCCAGAATTACAGACATCCAATCTCTAGAGACTGCAGTCTCATCCTTCTCCCTCACAGTCACCAGAGTGATCCATAGTCTTACAATCCATACATCTGCTCCCCTCCATTCAAATGTAATTCCTTTAGACATTGAACTCCTTATCCGAGGATCCTGGGCAGACCTCACTCTATCAGCAACACCACACATCACCGAAGACTGTTAAGGACATACGTCGAGAAGTCAGTGTCCAACTTCACAAGCACAGAAAGCACGCTTGGGAAGACACATTGGCTAAGCAAAATCTAGTTGATGGTGACATGTGAAGAATCGCCAAGAACCTTCGGGATCAACGAGACAAAGCTTTCCATTCCTATTCATGGCACCAGAGGCCTGGTTTATTATCCGAATGCCAAAGCCAGTGCTCTCGCTGACTACTTGGAACGTCTATTTAAGCCTAGAGATGACCCCTAGGACAAAATCTTTTCAAGTGAGGCTCGTCGATTTCTTCGACAGCCGGCGGAAGAAAATGAATATAAGATCCCAGTTTTTGACCCTTATGAAGTCCAGGGCGCACTACAGCGTCTCCACCCCAGAAAGGCTTCCAAACCTGGCGGTTTAACTTCCCTCATGCTCCGCAACCTTCCATTCAAAGCTTTGCTCTATGTCACAAAGATTTTTAATGTGTACATCAGCCTGGGCCTTTTTTTCACGCGAGTGGAGAGAGGCTCGGGTGATATGCATATTGAAGCAGGGCAAAGACCCAGTTCCTCCATCCAGTTACCGATCCATCAGCCTTCTTTATGCACTCATAAGTTTTTGAGAGATTGCTACTTGACCATTTGTTTCCCTTGCTGGGAAACATCCAAGCCATCCCTTCCCATCAATTTGGGTTCCACCCCGGGCATTCTACTGTCCAACAGCTGTTGCAAGTGGTGGAGGCTGCAGCCCTGGATTCCAGGACAAGGCTTCTATTCCAGCGGTATCTTTTTACATTTTGAAAAAGCCTCAAAAGACAGGGCATGCCAGACTCCTAAACTCATATTCATTGAGCAAATATACATGTAATACACTCATTCTTAAAATACATCCTTTTAAAGTCATTGTAGCGGGAAACAGTTTAACATAAAAGCCTTACATGGCGGAGTTCCCCAAGGCTCTGTTCTTTCCCCAATATTATTTAACAAGTCAGACTTCCCACAAGCAACAGATGTCAACGTAGCACAATACGCATACGACTCCTGTTATACAAAACAAACATACATCTAATCAGAGCCTAAATCCCATACAAAGATCGCTACATCTGATTGAAAGGTGGTGCAGGCTTTGGCGAATGTCAATAAAATCGGCGAAAAGCAAAGCAATGCCATATATTCACAAAATGCCACTTACCCGCAAACCCCCCTTCCCCCCACATAAACACACATATACAGACACCAAAGGATACAATGAGAAAATTTGGTAGTGCAATTTCATAAAAGGTTTAACTTTCAGGGGACATATTGCCAAGACTGCTCATAGAGCACAGGGAGCAATAGCATTGATATTCAGGCAGCGCATGTTCTCCACTGTTATGCTTCTTGACATTGAGAAAACATTCCCTGTCACCTGGCATGTGGAACTTGATTATCCCAAGCTGGGCTGCCGCGTGCATTTATTGAATTAATTGATAGTTTTCTCTCAAACTGCGCCTTCTGTGTCAAATTTGAAGGTCTAAGATCAGACACACGAATGACACAGATGGGATTACCAGAAGCATCTTGTTTTGTCACTAATACTCGTTTATATGTCGGATTTTCCTATAAGACATAGTTCAATATGCTAATGACATTCTTATTTTGGCTTAAAGCAGAAACTACATTTTGCATTAACTCTATTCTGCCGACACATTACCAAGGTGGAGGAATGGAGTGAGAACTGGCGCATGCACGTCAGTGTTGGGGAGAGGGAGATAGTTCTCGTCACCAAGTGCCGCAAACCAGCCAATTCAGGGACTCTTGAGTTCGCACGGCCAGGCAATTCCCTAGAGTAACTGGTTCAAGTACCTCGGAGTTAGCCTGGACCTTCTAGTCCCACATGCGAGCAGAAGGTGCAAGGCAACTAAACTCCATTTCAATTTGCATCAAAATGCGAATACAGCAATAATGTTGTATACTAGCCAGATTTGGGGCTACACAGCTCCATCCTATGTTGCTTATTTGAAAAATGTGCAAAACGTCACCTTAAGGAGAATTTTTGGAACTGATTTTATGTTCCCCACAGTTTTCCTTCATGAAACTTTTGTCCTCAAGTACATCATCGACACCATAAGGAGACTAGCGCAGAAACCATATGCACTCTACGCTAGACATCCAAACCGGTTAGTACACAGTCCCATCCATCACCCATCCGATTCATAACGGTACTCAACATGACATGTGAGCAGACAACTGGTGTACACGGAGATATAGCCACCTAGTGCCATGCGGTTTGCATAGTACATGCTAAATGCATAAACTTTATTTTATGAAATACCTCTTAAAATAGGAGCAGGTATATCACCAAAAAAATTATTTTTTACACCAAAATATCAGTCCCCTAACTATCAAATTTCTTTCCATTTAATTAACATTAACCTCTGCCACACTAGATCTGAATTAGTAAATAAGAGTACATATTAAAAAAGTTTCAAATGTATGTATTTTTCTGTTCTCAAACAAGAGAAACAAATTAGTGTGCATAGTATTACACCCCTGTATTTTTTAGTCCCTCATTTTTCTTATGTTCACAATGCATTAAACAAATGTACATTTACAAAATTTCAGTTTTACATCACACCAAGTCAATTAAGGAAAAAAATCTTAAATAAAATGGCATTGCAACCAAATCAGAAATGTATCGAGTGACCATGGAAGACAACCAAATCTCACATGACCTAACCTTAAGCATGGAACTTCTGCTTTCCCTAGCAGAGACACATGTTCACATTTTGCAGCACTCATTATTCCTCTTTGGATAGCTACACTAGTGTTAAGTTCTTGAGTTAACCTGCACTCATTTAATCGATGGAAGAAAGAAGAAGGGTTGAAACCTGAAAAAAGTTTGTTTATTCTGCAGAATACCTGTTGCACTAACATGTGAATTGCAGCTTTATTGCCATATTGAACACAATAGTGAAAAACAGCAAGCTCAGCAACAAGTCTTCAGAATGTGGTCCGAATTCCAAGAAAAGAAAATATTCAAAATATTATGATTTGGAAGATCTAGTAAAAAGTTAGTTTGAAACTTCAAGGGCAGCAGACACCCAAATTGATGGTGTGCTCTCAAGAGAGAAGACACTTAAAATGCTCACCATTCTTGATATTGAAAATTTCAGTGTGTCCAATATCTGGGATCAACTGATTCAGGAAAAGGTACAATATGCAAAACTGTTGTGGCAAATCAAATGATGCTGTTGATGAAACTGTGGATCAGTGGATAAATGGGGGACATTTTCAATGTAGATGAAATTGAACTGTTTTTAGTGTGTTGCCGAGCAAAATAAGACTAATGATGATGTTGGGAGCCAATGCTGATGGATCTGAGAAGCTCTGCTCCATTGTGTTAGGAAAGGCTTCATTGCTTAAAAAATATGAAATCATTACCAACTCTCTATAATGTCAACCATAAAGCTTGGGATGGCATCAAATCTTTTTTGACAGTAGTTGGTTGCTCTGGAAAATTCTTCTTTTCATACCGTTGCCCAGTCCATGCAATTAGAATTTCTGTCTGGTAATTGTACAAGCAAACTGCAGCCTATGGATTTAGGGGTGATACATGTTTTTAAATCTCTTTTAGAAAGAGCCTAGTATAGGAAATTTTGCACCTGATGGATTCTGAAAAGGATTCTTCATCCTTTAATGTCTCAGTCCTAAATGCCCTTCATTTCATTGCAAAATTTTGAAAGGATGTGAAGAAGATTGCAATTGCAACCTGTTTCGCTAAAAGCAGGACTTTTCAAGAATTGTAGGAACTGTCAGTTTCCAGCAGAGGAAAAAGAAGGACTGCAGCCAACTGCACTATTGAAGACTCTGTGGGCGGATGATGCTTTGGTTTCTGCAGAGGAGAGAGCTGTAGAGGAGTTCTTTGCAGAACAAACAACAACTGATTCTACCAAGTGTAATAATGAAGAAGAATGTGGTTCATTATTGAATCCTACCAATGTTGAGGGAAGTGCAGCAGTGGAAGTTTTATGTGTAGGGGAGGAGGTTAATAATTTTGAAAAGCAAATAGGTGACATAAGAAAAAATAGATGTGAACAGAAATTCATATTAGACTACATTTCAGTGGGAAGTAGTTGGTTTCCATTAGGAATAAATATGTTTCATGTTGTAAATACGATAGCAGTTAAAAAATTTTAAATGTTTCATCCAGAGAATAAAAATTTATTGCACCCTGTTATATTCCACAAGAAAGATAAGCAAATTGAAAGGATATATTACACAAATTTCCTTACCCAATCCTGACCAGTAGTTAATTTGTACTATAAAGACAGTATAGTATCAACAATTTATTTGGTTAGACCTTTATTTGAGAAAAATATTAGAGATTTAGACTGAAAAACTAAAATGCATTTACCTCTTCTTCCATGATACTTTTACATATGTACATAATTTTCCCATGATTTATACTTTCCCTCAAATTATACCAGTTTTGTGTGTGTGTGTGTGTGTGTCCCTTGAAAAGTGTAAAAGTGGGCTAGTATTGTATTTGCAATATAGTAAAATGAATGAAATAAAATGTTAACGTGTTAAACCATAACATTTTTAGTTATATTTTTTTCATGTCATTTTTTACAATCTTGGAACTGACTGGTAATCTTTCACAAATCTCAGAACAAATTTTTTCCGTTCATCAGCAGTTAAAAGCCATTGAAATCTTGTACATTAACTTCACTCCCTTTTGTCATATCATTTTGCACATGGAGATTTTTTTAAGTCTCTTTGGCATTAACTCTTTCTCTGCTAACTGAATACTAGTGCATATATATCCCCTGTACTGACCATTTTTTTGTTGATTTTCATTTTTGTATGTATGTGTATGTAAACCTTGCCCTTTGTACTTCACTCCCCTGGTCATAAATTGCTATTTCGCTTTTGTAGTTTCATTATTACATTTTCCTGCATGTAACTGATTGCAAATCATAGTAACAGCAAACAAAAATAAGTTATAAGTGTTATTAATATTGAAACAGTGTTCTTAATGACATTTCTGCAAATAATCCCCGAAGCAATGTTATGAACATGCTGTACACAACTATTGCCTTTTCAATGAAACAAGGAAAGAAACTGGTAGTGTATAGTGCATGTTTAAGTCTGGAATGAGATGGAACTGCATTGTGAATTTCATGGTTACTGTCACTTACTTACTTTTTCATTGTCAGTATTTATCAACAGATGAAAAGTTAAACTCCCATCTGACTCTAATTAAGTGAAAAATTATTAGAAGCTTGTCTTCCATAAACATGTCTGTTCAAGCAAAATCCTGCTAATAATTTCTTGTGAGTTGGAATATTAGAACACTCTTTCTGGTTTCACTTAAATGAGATTTTACTCAGGACATATTTCACAGTACATTGGTGTGCAGTATTTCCACATAGTGAACAAGTGAGTTGGATGCAGTTTCTTAAGTATTTCTGAAGAAATCACCCAACACTGGATATGTCTTGTAACTGAATTCAAGTGTAGCCAAGAATAGCACTGTAAATCTATGCTGGTTTGCTTTATAGTAAACTGTTCCAAAGATTTAGAATTTAGAACATGCATTTGCAGCATTTGAGTATACTGAATCTTGGCATCATAGTAGTGTAAATGTCAGGTCAAGTTAATTTGATCTCAGCAATGAAAGGGTTGAAGTAATAAATATTTTCTCTTCAAAAAGTAGACTTTTTATACAAGAAATCTTACTATATGTGTATCTTCTTAAATAGGTTCAAATTTTGACCGAAATAAACTCATCAATTCTTTAACAGAAATCATAATAAAGAGTTTAAAAAGGTAATAGGCTATGAAGGATTTGATATATTGCTACTTTTTATATAGATCTCTGAATCCTTTATCCAGAGTAATAAAATCTATTCTTTCATGGTAAAAATAAAATATAGGTCTAATATATAATGATGAAAAAATGATGAATGAGAAATGATGAGATGAAAAAATCCTACCACAAAGTTCAGTACTGCATCTAAAAGAATTATGCACCTCTTAGTTTCCAAGATTTCTAACCATAAATTTTTGTGCCATTATTAGTCTTTTCATCAAAAGTGTTGGACAGCATGCAAATCTCTTAATTTAATTGCCGTAAATGCCTCTTTTTTCTTTATTTATTAAATTTTTTAATGGTATTTAATGTCCATTTTAATTACTGAGGCACTGCAGGCGGTGGACAATAATGATGCACAATTTTTGTGTGTGTGTGTGTGTGTGTTAAAGGAGGAAAATGTTCCAGGCCTAAGTTTAAGGTGCCTCCCCGGCATTTGTCATTTATGAGGACAGGAAAAATCTGGGGAAAAGTCTCAGTTAGGGAGGACAGACCTAAAGAGATTCGAACCCCAGACCTCCCGCTCACAAGCCCACACCATAACTTTGGCAACCCATGGCAATGCCATAAATGCTGACAGAACATTATTAGTACACTTAAAACACTAACCATTACTTTTTCACAAAATTTGAATTTTTTTAAAAAATTGCAAGTCATAATATGATGCACCAATTACTGTTGACTGTTTATTCTCCACTTTCCACAAATAAACAAAATATTCTTTACGCTTTTAACTTCATAAAACTGAGGGACAACGATTAAAAACAAAAGAGAAACATTTTCAGTAAATAAATTACTTTTGCCATCTGTCTGGCATGATGCTAAGCTCCAGGTGCCTTTAAGTATTCAGAAATTAAATTGATGTTTAATTCTTTTAAAGAGAGAATAAGGTTGATCTCAAAATTCTGCATATTGCGTGCTCAAATTTTAAATTATATTTTCTTCTTTTGCAGATGAGCTCTTAAATGAAAATATGCATAATATGCCAGTAATTGTTGGAGGAGGTGGTGGTGGTGGTGGCAGCAGTGGCAGTGGCAGTGGAGGTGGAACTAGTGGTGGCCCAACAGGAACTTTTCATCACCCACGTGCTGCAACTGGTAAACTCACACCAATGCAAATTCGCTGCAAATATGGTCAACTGGGTCCAAGCAAAGGACAATTTAATTCTCCACATGGATTTTGCTTAGGCACAGAGGAAGATATAATAGTTGCTGATACAAATAATCATCGTATACAGGTGAGTTAGTTAGTGTTGTCTACAGGCTTTAACTATTCAGGAGCCTCTGCTTTTAGTCTGTGCCAAATCTGAAAAAAAATAATAGTTAATGAAAATTAGCTATTAAACATATGCTTAAAATATATCAGGTATTTTTTCATTTTTAAGTTTAGCTAATTATCTTTTTCATTATGAATTGCATCTTATTACTTATTTATATGCTAAGTGTTCCCTGTTCTGACTTTGTTTGCTTGTTATTGTCTAGAAAATGCATTATGCAAAATATTATTTGTAATTTAGAGAGACAGAAAATTGAAATGAATTGCATTTTAAAATCAATAAACTTATTTGCAGCCTGTATTATAATTTTCACTTTTTTTTTATTCTGTTACTGCAGAAGAGGGTAAGTCAGAAACCTTTAAGCATTGATCTGTCTAATATCTCTGAGATTTCTTGACTGACCAGGTCAGAGCTCCTGTTTACGGCATCCTGTATTTGATTCTTGGATATATTCAGGTATTTTAGGTCTTTGCTAGCTATTCATACCCACTGTTATTCTATTATTCCCTTAGTAACCCCTTTGGGTTCTCCAAGCTCTAAAGGGTTATATTTCTGCTCCTGCCAGGAAGGGGAACCAGAAATCCCCTGATGACAGCTACCAAATGACATTGGAAAAATAAATATTTTATAGTCTATGAGAATCCCTCTTATGCTAACAAATTTGTTTTATATACTCTGCAATGCTTGCAGAATAATTTTATTGCCTTATAATCCAATATTTAGATCCTAAGATGTAAGAGCATATGTACTAAGTTGGCTAGTTGCAAAAGCGAAGTTGTTTTTTAAAAGTTTGGGAAACTGGGGTTAGCAGATATACTGGGGTTTATCATGTATTTTTAATGCTTTTTTTGGATTAAAAAAAATCATCTTGAAATATGGGTGCATAAATTTTATAAGAAATTTAAAATATGATTATTATTTTGCACTGAAGTAATTAATGTTATTGCTGTGTTTTTATACACACTATACACTATTATGTAAAAACAATTTAAAATCTTAAAAATAAATGCATGTAACTTAGCAAAATGGAGATTGCCTAAAATGAATAAGCATTTATTTACATCAGGTATAACCATTTTCCAATTTTCTGTCCACAAAATGCACAATAAGAACTTTTCACAGCAGCTAACAAATCCTTATTTCTGTCATTATACTGTGCATGTGCTTCCAAAACTCCAAATTCTCTCTATGCAGCTTCCCTTTTCTTCTGCATACAAAATCACAATTTACATGCTGACCTCATAACTTCCTTTATTAGATTTGTGCTGATCATTCATTCTCAAAATGTAACTCATCAAGTGGACTGTCAACTGCAACTGCATGGCATGAGATTAATCATTTTGCTTGAAGCACAACCAGCCAGAGTGGAGGGTGGATTTTTTTTACCTTTGCTAGAAAACCACTCTTTATCACAGCTACTAAAGATATTTATAGGGCATGAACATGATGTTGTTGCACTTTAACTGATCAACAGTCACCTTTGAAAAAGGTTTAATATATAGGGTGTGTAAATTAAGCAGTGGCAAAAATTACCCATGCTAACAATTTTACTTTCATTAACCTTTATTTCTACAAGATGTGCACAATTTTTGGCCTGGCTTATTGGAGCATGTACTTTTGTCCTTACTGAATTGTTTAGCAATATCAAGAGGCATTTCTCTTCAGCTTTTTTGGTTACACATTTTGTGTGTTTTAAAAGGATCTCAGCAGCAAGTTTGGTACACAAGATGCTTAAAGTATGTTTTTCATTGTGGGTGCAAGTAATTCCTATATTCTCATCAACTGTACTGCCTAGGTAGCCGAGGTCGTTAAGGTGCACACTCTGAACCGTCCTCCCTGACTGAGGTTTTTTCTTTTCTTTCTTTCTTTTTTCTTTCTTTTTCTTCTTTCCTTTTTTCTTCTTCCTTCCCCCCCTCCAGGTTTTCCCCAGTCCACATAAATGGCAAATGCCAGGGAGGTACCCTAAATCTTAGGCCAGGAATGCTTCCTTCCTTTAAAAAAGAAAAACCCTCTCCCAGTTTATCATTTCATCTCATGTATCACACCAGTGTTCATTGCATGTAATACCTTGGTAGTTAAATAGGCATTAAAAAAAATAATACACTCTCATCAACTGTGAAAGGTGCACATCTTAACATATAACTTGCTTTTCTTCGTACTTGAAATTATATAAATTATGAAAACCAGCTTTTCTTGTGTTTATCTGTAGGTGACATTTAGAACAGTTCTCTTAAAGCTCCTTTTCTTCCATATTCTCACCTTATACATCAGTTAATCACTTATCTTGCATCATAATATTATAGAACATTTGCACTGAACTGCTTTTGTAAAGGATATGATCACAAAAGCCGCATAAAGAAACATGGCCCAATAACTCATTTATACCAGTGTCAATGCAGGCACTGATGGTAGATGAGGCCAGTGGCCAAGGTTTAAATTTCAGTATACCTACAATGAAGTGAAAATCTACTAATGTTTATACTTTCCAGCTCTTTAAAGGTATGCCACATGCATTTTTAATTTTTAGATCATCCTGTGTATATTCACAAATATTTCAGTAATATTAATAAATGAGGTAAAGGATCATATCCAGCATTAATCTACAGAATTTCATAGGTCAGAAATGTTTAACAAAGTCTATAAAACTAATTACTCAGAATTTTAATTTGACAGAACTTCTGTAAATTTTTCCACCTGAATAAAATAGATTGTAGAGGCATAATAACTATGGATAACATATTATTTCAAGATTGTACACTATAAAAACTAAAATAATTTGAATTGGTGACATCAAGGTGAATGATGTGTTTGATTTGACGTGGAATGAACCTTTTTTGAACAGACAAAAATGGTAGAAATTAAATAGTGTCTAAACTATAGATAGACTTTCATTATCCTTACAATCTGCTGCAGAAAGCTTTTACCTTTCTCGAAATAATAGGCCAAATGGTGGGAAGAAATTTCTGTGTCTGGCACTTGTGCCCATTTGTCCGCTCCTTAGGCACCCATGTGATACACATTTCACATAACTTGTTTTATCATGCATAAGAGAAAAGACAAGTCCAATGTTGACTTTCAATGTTTCTGAAATTTCATCTGTTTTACAAATGAGTTCCAAGACTTTCTTCATTGTGGCTGTTACCAAATGACCAGAGCATTCCATATCAGTCCACTCATATGGCCTTATTTAAACATAGCAGTCCTTTTGTGGACAATTCTACAAGAGAGAGCATTGTATCCATATTAGGCTAACATGTGCGAATGAATTTTTACAACAGTACATCTTCTGCTTCTAAAACTCATATGTTAGATCATTGTTCTTCTCTGGAGCAAACTGAGCTTAACACCATAGTGCTCTCAACATAGCTACTCTCACTTTAACAGCAGGTGATTAAAATTTTCATGCTGGCTAGTCATCACATAACACTCTAAAATATTCCATTCTCCTGCTTTTCTTTGAAACTATAAAAGTGCGGAAACTTTTTGAATGCCCATCATATAAACAGGGGGGGGGGAACAATTATACATTAGGCATTGCTTCACAAACAGTTTGATAACATTTCTTATATAACATAATATGTGCATGTATGCTCTGCAAAGCTGATTAACTCATTTTTCTCTTTGATTTGGAGGTAGTGTTACTCTTGATGACTTTTCTAAATTTAGTGAATAGTAAATATATTTAATGGAATGGTGCTGGTAGTTGAATTTGCAGTGCTTTTAATAGTCACTTCCCTATATTGTAACTTGTGCTGAAAGTAATATACAAGATAATATAAATGTTATTAAAGGTTCCTTATAAATAACTATTTTATTTATATGTTGAGAGCTAAAAAGTAATTTAGCATGTTATATATAAAAATGTCACCAAATACATAGCTTATAAAATATGTAGAAAAAAGGAGGGAATGGAGAAATTAAATAAATGAACACACAATAATGCAATTTTACTTTTGCAGGTGTTTGAAAAAACAGGCACATTCAAGTTTCAATTTGGAATTCCAGGAAAAGAGGAAGGTCAGCTCTGGTACCCAAGAAAGGTTGCAGTAATGAGGAATACTGGAAAATTTGTAGTGTGTGATCGAGGCAATGAACGTTCTCGAATGCAAATTTTTACCAAAAATGGACATTTCATAAAGAAAATAGCCATTCGGTAAGGCTGATGCATTGAATGAGTAATATATTATGTACCAAAACTGTTATTGTAAAAACATTGTTATATTAAAAGATAAACTTATTTATGGTCTTAAGGTAAGATTTAAATACCTAGGGACATTTGTTCTAAAAGTTCTCAGCCTTTCCAAGAAATTGCAAGATTTAAGAGAGATGCTTTTTAATTTATTTTTCAACATAGTCACCTTGTAAATCAATATATTTAGCCTAACAATGTTTCCAATTTTTTAAAAACCTCAGTAAAATAAGAGTTGTAACTGTGAAAAATAACAGTCTGTCTTAGCTTCAGCCTCATCATTTGATGTGAATCTTTGTCCATCCAGTATTTCTTCAGGTTTGGGAACAGAAAGCATTCACTGGGAGCCAAATCTGGTGAAAATGATGGATATGGAAGCACTTAAAAGTGAAGGTCATGCAGTTTTGTAGCAACAATCCCAGACAAGTGTGAAGGCACATTATTGTGACAAAAGAGGGACTTTCTTTTTTGCAAGGAGTAGATGTTTAGCCTGAATAGCATCCTTCGTTTGATCTGGTAATGATACTCCCTGGTGATTGTTCTGCCATTCTAGAGGTAATTTACAAGCAACATACCAAGAGAATCTCAGAAAACCATAGCCAGAACTTTTCCTGCAGGTGGAACTGTTTTTGCTTTCTTTGGTGCCTTTTCACCTCTTGCTGCCCATTTTTTTGACTGCTGCTTCATTTCTGGTATTTACAGTGATGAATCCAGTTTCATCTACTGTTATTAAATGTTAGAGGGACTAACTGGAATATGTTTTTGGTCCATTGTCAATAAACATGGCACCTATCAAGCGGAAAGTTTTCTCATATCCAAAATTTAGTGTAAAATGTAGTGGTTGTGGTATGTCAAGGACTTGCAATGTCAGCCAACTCGTGTACCTTCATTCGGCAGTCATGTAGTACAACTTTATGAATTTTGTCACAATCTCGATGATAGCAATTTTGGAATACCCTAAGCTCATCATCTTGCATGGATGTATGACCACGCTTAAATTCAATAGTCCATGTTTTTAATAGCCAGAAATGAAAGGGATGCATCCTTTAACGTGAAATCTAACTCCTTTTGTATTTCTGTTCAGGTTAAACCCTTCAACGAAGTACTTCATCACAGCTCATATTTCAGTTTTATCCATTTTGTAGAAAATGTTACCTTAAGTGTGTTTACACAACTGTCACTAACAAGTGACTGCACTTACATATTTGAAACTTTATAGCAATCCATCTAAAGGATGAAACTTAACAACTATCGTAGTAATTTAGCCATCTTCACGATATCTCCGAGTTAGACCAAGAACTTTTAGAACACCCCTAGTACTGAATAATTTTGGAAGGAATAAGTAGAAATACCATAATATATTAGTTACCTTTTTTGTGTGTGTGTGCGTGAGCTTAAAATCATAGGCACATGATTTCAGTTGTTACCATAACAAGCAGTAGCTTCTATATACCTGTTGTTGATTTTCACCAAAGTGGTTTACAGAGCTACTTTTTCCATAATTTATCTGGACTTTGGTGATTATCATAACTTGCAAACTTTTTTATATAATTTATAAAATATAATATGGGCTATTTGAAGTACTGTATAGTTCATTTAAAACTATACATTCACAAGTTTGGCTGCTTACTACCTTAGGCATCTGCCACCTCAAATTTTCAGCACCATTAACTTCATCCTTCTTACCGAAGCTGTTAGTAGTGTATCCTATTTTGCACAGCACACAATCTACAACATGTTAATTTATTATTTATACTTGCCATTTCTTCAGCACTAAGAAACCTAATTAGTTCCATTCTTCCAGCATCTTTCGTAAGAAAGGTGAACAGAATTAATTTATTTTATGTGTTGTACCCAAATTTGAACACATTAGTGACCAAATATTAAATAATTCAATTAGAAATATAGCCATTTATGCTAGCTTTTGCACAAGTAGCTACAGGCATCGTTATTAGGAGAAATGTGTTCATCAGTATATTGTTAATCAGGTTCTGACTGCGGCATTCAAGGATGAATTACAATATAGTATATAGTATATGTACACACACACACACAACCGCCACGGGTGGCTGAGGTTGTTAAGGCGCAGACTCATGAGCGGGAGGTCTGGGGTTTGAATCCTGCCAGGACCGTCCTCCCGTGAGGTTTTTTCCACGTTTTCCTCAGTCCTCATAAATGGCAAATGTCAGGGAGGTACCCTAGAACTTAGGCCTGGAATGCCCCCTTTAAAAAAAAAATCCTTTCCCAATTTATCATTTCATCTCATATATCATCAGTGTCCACCGCCTGTGGTGCTTCAGTAGTAAAACACTAAGCATTAAACACTATTCGGAAAAAAAACACACACACACACACACACACACACACACACATTGAAACAAGTAGCACATGCATATAATTGCAAAATAACATCTAAAACTGAAGTAAGGACTCTGTAAGATCAAAAATTTTAATAGATGTTATATTTAAGCAAGTGTAACAATTTAATTATTTAGAAAACATATTTTATGATAATGATATAGATCATAGAATAATTATTTCTAGATACCAACTTATGTGTTACACAATCACAAGAATATTGAACAAAACAAGAAAAAAACTTGACTAAAATTCTATAAGACTAGCAGTTCCTGCCTTGTATGGTAATGAGAATTGGGTCCTGAGACGGAGGGAAATCATTAAGATTCATTTAGGAGAAATGAAATTTTTGTGGGCAGTTAAAGGATCAATAATTTTTAGCTCCCCTTTTTAATTGCCCTGTTAGAATAATTATTGCAAGAAACATTATTTCTCCAGTATTGACACTTGACTATTTCAATCCCTTAGAACCCTTAATATATTTTCTTGTTTTTGAAAATGATAATCAGCTCCTCACATAACATTTCAAAGATGCTAAGAATGCTATTATTCCTGAAACTTTTGTGACGTCAGAGGGAATTTGTTTTTCTCCTGGGGTTAAGTGACAAGTCCCTTTTTATCTAAATGGTTTATCCTCGCATCATTGTTTTCACTTCATTGTAACTACATAATGGATGCACAGCTTTCTTTTGTCTAACTGTAATCATAGAATCATTTTCACTATCACCCAAAAATTCATCAAGAACATTCAATAAAATCAGGAAAAATTTCTGCTAGAATTTAATCATCATTGGCAAATTTCTTTGCTCTGTTATGATCTGCTTTTGCCATAATGATCACTTGACTGTTGACTAAAATGCATAGGTATGAAGAAAAACAAAAGATCATTTTCCTATATAATTTTTTATCTAATCATTAAGTGCCAGATCTTGTTTACAATAATCAAATAAAAATTACTACTGGAGCATGCCTACACTACAATGATACCTGTGACAAATACAAGAAATGTGTGATAAGTGGAAACTAAACTTGTGTCAAAAACACACTTTTGCATCATCTGTCTTCCATGTTTCAAATTTAAAAATGCAAATTTGTATCATCCATTCTAATTATCTGTGTTGTGAGAAGGTGAGTGTTGTGGTGCTAAATGCCAGCAGTGGGGTAAAGGTCACTCCACTAAGTGGCCAACTTGCAAATGGATGGTTTTAAATATGCTTTAAATGAGTTGTTCAACAGCTACTTGTAGCTAAAAGGATTAAGGTTGTTGAACAGATACTTATAGCTAAAAGAATTAAGGATGAGCAGGTTTTACAGACAAAGTTTATTGAAAATAAAGTAAAGATATAAAAAGATTAGGAAATTTTATGAGTATAAAAAAAGATTATAATTAAATTGTGGAAAATAAATGTAGAAGTAACTTTTTAATAAGAATATGGTAAAGGAGCATTATAGAGGGTTTAATGTGTAACTTAAAGAGGGAAATTACAGATTAATAGTGCATGATTTAGATTTTGAAATGTTATTTTAAATGATTTTGAGAGTAGTCATTTTCCATTATATGATAAGAATGCAAACATCATAATAAAAATATACGATAATAATCTTACGTGAGTAATAAATAGTAGTAAGGATTACAAATGAAATACTAAACAAGGAAACATTGCAAAATTTACAAATTATGTACAACTAGATGTTAAAACATAAGTTGTCTAAAGCTTATTTGATCATAGTCTTCAGCATAGTGCGACACTATTATACCTCATTTGTTTAAAATCAAAAACATGTTTCAAGAGCATTTGCTTTCATCAACTGGAGATCAATTGCTCTTGAAACATGTTCTGCATTTTAAACAAGTGAGATATAATAGTGTTAATATGCAGACAGCTATGATCAAATGACATGTTCCTTCACTGTTAATAACTTCTGTTTAATTCTTCATTGATAAAGCTCATATATCTTATTAGTTGAAATGCATTAACATGTCTATGAACTATACATTTCATTGTGCAAAGTCTGCTGATGTGCAATATGGCTTCTTTCAGGTACATAGATATTGTGGCAGGTCTTGCAGTAACATCTCAAGGTCACATTGTTGCAGTTGATAGTGTATCACCAACTGTATTCGTAATTTCAGAAGGAGGTGATCTTCTTCGCTGGTTTGATTGCAGTGATTATATGCGTGAGCCTTCAGATATTGCAATCAGTGGTATGTTACAAAAAAATTGCATGTCCATATGGTACATTGTCTACTTTATTGGTGAAATGGACCATAAGAAAACCTGAAGTTATAGAAGCTTCACAAGTATACTTGCTTTAATACTAGCTTTAGGAAGACTATAAAAGCTTAGTGTAAAATTTTAAGATTCAAATGAAACTATTAATTTGTTTTTTAATATTGCCTTAATATTTAAAATAATAATTCCAGTGTGAAGGATAAGTTTCAAAGGTAAACACTTGCAGAGTTCCTATAATCTTGAAAATTAGGGAAAAATCAAGAAAATAAGAAATTTCCCTAAAGATGAGAAATGAGAAGTACTCCAGCTTATCCATAACACAAGTTACAGCATTTTCTTTCAGGATTGCTATGGACCTCAATTCTTTAATGGTATAGAGAGGCCATAATTTCTTTACAAGTTACAAGATTCCAGTACATCTCAATAATTATAAAATAAGACTGAGGATACCTCAGTTCACACAAATCAATGTTTTGGCAATATACTTGAAAATGGGTCTTTTTGAGTGGCTAATAGCACTTACAATGGAGAAAAAGGCCATACCCCCGTAAAAATAAATTACCTGATAAATATAATAATAAGAAACTATATGGCAAAGTAGTTACTTTTTACAACAAATTGTCAGCATTCATTAAACCTTAAATCTTTTAAACTGTTTATGAATAAAATATCTAATAGGAAAATGTTTATACCTAATTGATGTACTGTAAGTACACTTTTAAAGTAATTTGTAAAACATACTATGTATCATTCTGTTGCTTATAATCATATTATTTCATTACTTTGCATATAATAGAATTATTTACATTTTTGAAAGTTGTAATTGTTCATAAAGGATACTTACATGTTACAGTTTGCTAGATAATAATGCTGAGACAATGGATAAACTTGTGTAAGTGTACCCTTCTAATGCATGATTGGTTATCAACTTTTGGTTGAATCTATATAAATAAAAATGAAAATCTTAAGTAGATTAAAAGTAAAACTACTTAAAATCATGTCAACACAATAAAACAATCTCAATGTTCCGCTTTTTTTTTTTTTTTTTTTTTTTTTTTAGAAAAAAAACTGGAACATATTTCGTGAGATCTTGCTCACATTGTCAACCATGAATGACTCTTTTAAGTAGTTTTACTTTTAATCTACCAAAGATTTTAAGATCGTTTCACTGTGTTGATTCCTACATTCATCATTAAAAATGAAAATGAATATAAAATTTAATTTCATGAAGCGACTAATATATTCTTAATTATCTAATGAGTCGATTTGATAATCTTGTGCTCCATTTACTGTTGAATTACGCAAAACTAGTTTTGCAGGCTTTTTCATAATTCAACAGTAAGTGGAGCACAGGATTATCAAATTGGCTCAGTAGATAATTAAGAATATATGAAAATGTTCATTTGTTAAAAATCTTAAATCTTCGAAAGTTGTTCACCAAGTGCTTTAAAATTTTGACACAACATTGCATTAGAATACACGTTTGTTTTTATATACCTATTATATGGATGTCATACCTGTGACATGTAAAAATCATACTTTTGCATAGAATATGCACATGTTTTTACATATGCCATCTGTTGGACGTAAAAGCAATACATGCGATACTAAATATTGCTGATTGTTACACCTGTGATAGGTAAAAACACGCTTTTGCCTTGAAATTTTGACATAATATTGCATTAGAGTATGCGCATATTTTTATATATCATACCAATCTGTTGGACGTAAAAGCAACACACGCTATACTAAATATTTTACAGCAATGGGAGCGCCATCTGTAGAATGTAACAGCAACGCACACAAGACTAAACATTGCTCATGCTGGACAGAATATTTCTTGACAGCTGCCCTCTCTTAGCATTTTCATTTCAGTTTCATTTAACTGTTTTTCGTATTTTTCAGTGCAATTGGCAATGGAATTGAACTGTGGATTCATTTTCATTTAATTTCAAATTAAATCGTGAAATTGACTTATTTGGAGTGATTTGTTCAAGCAGATGGAAATATTTTGTTTCTCATTTAATTGAGCTGTGTTGATTGATCTGCATTTTAATTAAAATCTTTCTTTTTTTTTTTTTTTTCTCCTTTTTTATGTGTTTTTGTTATAACTTCTTTTTCGATGCAATTGATCTGCTTTAGTTTGTCAAAATAATGCTTTGCAGAAGATCAAACTTAGGTATTGGTACTCAAGGCGTGGAAACAGTGCTACAAGTAATTACAAATCAAACTGAGAAAGAATGGAAATCAACGAACAAGCAAAACAGATCAAAAATGGCTCAAATACATGTCGAGGAAATAACAGAGCGATGTGCAGCCAGACTTGAGGATGCATGGTTGCAAGCACTGCGATCACATTCTGCAGCTTCACATCAGCTTCAACCTCAACAGAATGAATGCAACAGGCTGAGAGTGGCTGAAAGACATGAATGAGAAACAGCAGATCAGCATCAAGCATGACTCCATGCTCAGCAATCACATGATTACAATTGCCTTACATTTCGCCAATATGACTAAAGTGAGTCTTCACTGCAAGGCTCTGAAATTTAATGGAGAAGTGAAAGGAATGTGTTGCACCGCCAGAAAAATTAAACTGCCTGAACTGGGAGAACTGCCAGAGCCATTAACAACTTTACTTGTTGGATATATCGCTGAATCAAAGTAATTCATATCTAACATCAGGAAATACAACTCATGCTTCCAAAGATGTCATTCAGCACAGAAATCATAACAGCTCAATTCATGCCAACTTTCAAAGTGAAAGGACAAATTTATCATAAACCTGACTCCCTGCTTCCATCCCAAATGGTCAACATAAATTCCTATGATTATATTTCATTGGTAATGGCAATGGTGAATTGAATGCATGCTGCAGAATTTCTACCGGCATAAAAAGGTCCATTTCCGAACTGCAAGAGCTTTTTCATGAAAAAACTATGTAATGCATTTGTTCAAACAGCAGTTAACATGATGCCATCTGATACACACAAAATGCATTGAATGCATGCTGCAGAATTTCTACCGGCATAAAAAGGTCCATTTCCGAACTGCAAGAGCTTTTTCATGAAAAAAACTATGTAATGCATTTGTTCAAACAGCAGTTAACATGATGCCATCTGATACACACAAAATTATTATTCATGCTGACAAAACACCTGCTGGAGAACATTTGTGAAGACTCAATGCTCCAACTATAGGTGAAGTGACAATTGTTATAGTCAAAGATCAATTCCTACTTAGAGATATTGTTCTTCATTGGAGAAACAATCAATTGACAAAAGGTGCAGAAACTCATCGATACTATGATTCCCTGCAATATCGAATCATTTTTTGGTATGGTGCACTCCCATGTGCAACATTTCCAAAGCATGAGAAAAGTAATGCAGAAATGCAAACTTATTGTTTGGGATGAATGCATAATGGCAGACAAAAAATCTCTCGAGGCTCTTGATCAATTATTGCAATATTTGCGTGAAAACATCAGACCATTTGGGAACACATCAATATTGCTTGCAAGAGATTTCAGGCAAACATTGTCTGTAATTCCTCAATCAACACTAGCGGAAGAAATAAATGCTTGCCTGAAATACTGTATTTTGTGATGACATGTAAAAAGTTGAAATTAACTACAAATATGCATGTCCAGCTGCAAAATGATCAATCAGCCAAGATATTTTCACATCAATTCATTCACACGAATGGAAATTGGGAATGGAAAGGTGCTGGTTGATCTGATCTTAGGATGAATTTCTTTGCCTCATAACTTATGGAATTTAGTGACATCCAAAGAAGAATTTGTTGAAAAACTATTTCCCAATATTCAAACCAATTATAAGAATCACTGTTGACTGAGTGAACGAGCTATTCTAGTTGCCAAGAACAAAGACATCTACCAAGTTAATATTATTCAGTCTCATATTCAAAGTGAGGCAGTCACATACAAGCCTGCCTATCAACACTGTTATGGAAGCAGATGAAATAGTAAATTATCCAATAAAATTTTTGAATTCACTCGATCTGCCAGGAATGCCATCAGATATACTGCAATTGAAAATCAGCATGCCAATTATCATGTTGGGAAATATCAACCAGTCAAAGCTTTGCAATGGCACAAGGCTTGCAGTAAAAAAATTAATGAGCAATGTTGTAGAAGCAACAATCTTGACAGGATCATTCAAAGGTGAAGATGTCCTCATTCCTTGTATTCCTATGATTCCAACGGGTATGCCATTTCAATTCAAGAGATTGCAATTCCCAATTTGATTGGCATTTGCAATTACTGTCAACAAAGCTCAGGGCCAATCTTTAGAATTGTGCAGTTTAGATCTAGACACAGATTGTCTCTCACGCATACAGCCATCTCTTCTGTTGTATATTCTAGAGTGGGCATGTCACACAATCTCTGTATCTGCACAGACAATGGAACAACAAAAAATATTGTATACCATAAGCATTGTGAAATTAAACATAATAGAAATATGTGGTTTCTCTTTTCTTTCTTTTCCATTAACCAGAATGAGCTACAGCAACACGTGGCCAGGTTAGCTAAATATATTAGAAACATGTGCTTTCTCTCTTTTTCTCCTCCATTTAACCTGAATAAGCCACAGCAACTCATGACTGGGTACAGTTAGTTGATAAATATACAAAAAATAAATTACAAAAGTATTCACAAGTATGTATTGATGTGAAAGTAACATGTATTGGGAATGAATATCATAAATAGAAATCCTGCAAGTAAGTTATGCCACCATCCCTTTGCATTAGAAATCCTCTTTTCTTTTTTTTTTCTTTCTTTCTTTCTTTCTTTTTTTTTTTTTTTTTTTTTTTTTTTTTTTTTTTTTTTTCCCATAGAAGTTGTATTAATAAAATGCTTGGCTACTGCTGAGACTAATTTAATATATCATATTTATACAGCTTAACGATGTAAACTGACATCCTACTGTTTATGAAGCAAGTAGTAATATAATTTGTTCCAGCATTTTCCATCACATTTTATGTAAAATGAACCTTTGCTGTCTTCCATCAGAAAATGTGACTTCCTAAAATAAATTTTCCTAGGGGAAATGATGGAGTAGGGAAATGAGACGAGGGGAAGGCACCAATGATTCTGATATCTCTGGTTCAAACTGCAAAAATAAACAAACCACACATATTGCTCATATAGATATATCAAAAATGAATAGATGTTTTCTTTGTATCCAATGAGTGGAGGAAAAGAAACCAAGTTTTGTTGCTTTAAATATTAGTCCTTATCTTCTTTCTTAGGTATAGATAGAATTTATTTCCAAAACATCCTGTATACTACATGTGTAAAAAATACTTTTTGTTGCAGGTAAGGAGTACTTTGTGTGTGATTTCAAAGGTCACTGTGTAGTGGTGTTCAATGAAGAAGGACAATTTTTGCGTCGTATAGGCTGTGAGAGTATCACTAATTTTCCAAATGGAATTGACATATCTGATGCAGGTGATGTTTTAGTTGGTGATTCACATGGAAACCGTTTTCATGTAGCTGTCTTCTCCAGAGATGGCTCTCTTCTGTCAGAATTTGAGTGTCCATATGTGAAGGTATGTAATGCTTTCCTTAACATATATCAACAGAATATAATTAATGAAACATTTTTTTTTTCCCTATTACCTTGTACCACATCAGTCACTAAAATGATTAGTTAAATTTGTTTAATAACTACAGTAAAGTCACAGGCCTCATTATATGCTTAACACTTGGGATAGTTTTGGAACCTGTCAGCAATTGGCAAAGTAAGGTTACTTTGCTAGTGCAGCAGTTGGTTGTATCTGTTGGTGAATAGAAAGTAGCGAATTCTGACAAATTGTGGTAATTGTACATTTTATAGCATATGACTAAAACATACTTTTTTCTTAATGCTCTCAGGCATTATGCCCATAAATTGTATAAGCTTGCATTCTTTCTAAATTTACCAAGACCATCGTTTCTACAGACTCACCCATAATGTTTTATTTAAAAATTAATGACTGTAAATCTTACATATTTGGATAGTGCAACACATTCCCCATGCTGTTAGAAACAGTCTGTTAACAAATGCAGAAAGAAATAGATTGTCTCTATATAAACAGCTGATTGTATTGTTTCAAGATGGCATGAAAATGACTAACTGGGAAAGAAATAAATTATTAAATGGAGACTGTAATGTAAGTAACTTTAGTAGTAGTGCATGGAATAGAAGATATTAGCATGTGTAAAATCTGTATTATAAAATACTTTCAAGTAAACTAATATTTTGAATAATATTTTTGAAGTATGGGTCTAATTTTTGCCATGTTGGCATGGGTTTTCTCTCTCTTTCTTTCTAGAGGACAATTGTAGTGATAGCCCACTTCTGATGATAATGAAGAAAGTTATACTGTTGTTTAGAGTTTTTTCTTCTTTTTCTTTTATAAGTTTACAGTGTAGTTAAGAACCTACTTTTAGAGCATTTAAGATATTTAAATGCAATAAACAGAGTAAGGATGTGAAAGAACACCTCTCACATGGTATATTAATTGCTAAAATTCATTAATGAATATGGAGGAAAAATTTTCTGAAAATAATAAAACTGCATGGTTTTTAGGGAAATGTTATACAATATGGATTCAGTACTGAGAACATTAAACTGGTTTTAGAAGATAACCTCCCCCTTCCCCTCTACTTTGCTGAACAAAAGTATGGGTAATTATTTCTTTTTAGTTTCTACTTAATTTTATTTTTCAGTCATTGTTTATTCCAAACTAATATTAAAATTAAAATATTCTATAATTTCTAATCATATTTTGTTGGCTTTAAATTATGGTCTGACTCTATAAGAGAGAACTCTAGTGAAAGGCCCTTGAGCTGTAGAGATGACATGGGCTTGTATCTTCAAAGGGATATTAGAAGCAGGTGCATATTTAGAAATATTCAACAGGGGGGGGGTCGATTGACTACCCTATATGGATATATCAAAATTAAGGTCATACTAAAACAGTTGCTAACTAAATATGTAAGTAAATGAAATAATTTTAATAATCAGTTTGGAATCGAACACAGTGAAGTGAAACCATGAAAGAATGTTTTAAACATCCGACTTAGAAGAGATAAACAAAATAATGTTTAAATTACCAGCTGTGGTGTAGATTCTATTTGTACGCCACAGGCCCACAGAAAATGTTGAATCTTTTTAAAAGATACGCATTTAGTTTACATCCTACAGAAAGGTGACTCTGTTGCATTAGTTTCATGAATACAGTATGTAAATAAAAATTAATTATACCCAGGGAAAAATTATGATAATAATAATGTAACTTATTGTCATTGAAGCTGTAATCTCCTGGGATGTTTTCTTGTGAAAATATTTGCTAATTCCTCTGGAATCACCTCAATGTTGCAGTGGATGTCAAGTAGCACCAAACTATTCAGTCTATCCTGTTGCATATTGGATCTCATATATATATATGCCTTAATGTTGAAAATGACCTTTCTGCCGTGCATGTTGTTACTGGTGTGATGCAAATGATGATTAGAAACTCCCTGTTGTTGGATAGAAATTGCTTTTGGTGTGGAGAAGGAGAAGAGCTTCAATAGTTGCTTTCGGTTTACTTTGTTGAGTTTCCCAAAAGTTAAACCATATTTTTTATTCACCTTGAAACTCTTTAATAGTTCCAGCAAGTCTTGTTCGTAAATGCTTGCACCTTTTAATAAATCTTAATATCTGAATTCAGGTCATTCTGAAAATCAAGGACTGAAGTTTAAGGATGTGGTTGTGTTTTTCACGTGAGAATCTAATGGTCAATTCATTGAACATGTATAATTAAAAAATGGAAGAAAAACATTAATGTAATAGTGATCTTTTGGAGAAGTTGTAGTTGCAGTAAGATAAGTAAGTTTATCGGGATGCTATTCAAGGCACCTTAACTTCTACATCAACATCTTTTGCAAATGTGATAGCATTTTTAAAATAGAATGAAAAGTTTGATTTTTTCAACATTCTTTTAACGTACCTTTAGCTATTTCAATCAATCCGTAACCGTGAACTAGATCAATGCTCGGATTTTGTAGTAGTCTGGAAAGGCTTATGGTTATTCCGAATATTTCAGCTATGGTAGCTAGAGCAATTATGAATTCTAAGTTTACGATACAGTTGATTAAAATGGTTTCTTCTAGGAATAACATGATTGCAGGGAAAATTTTCCTTAAATTGTAAAATAGCATGGTGCTGCTCAGACCACCGAGTTTTACATAATGATATCAGTTTAGTGTTTTTATATTGAGAGCACAACTGACTAATTTTGTCGTTCATGACCAATGACCACTTATTAGATTCCCTAACAAAATTCACAATTTTGCTGGCTTGTACGCCACAAAACTGTCCTGAAAAATTTGCAACACCAGCATATCCTTGTTCATGCAGGTTTGAAATGTCTAATCTCAAGTCTCGCAGTTCTTCAGTATTAACTTTCTCAACCCTTCATCACTTAAATCATGCTTTATAGCAAATCTTTAGCATTGCTCCCTCACACAACACTTTTCTAGGTGAACAAAACATACCCAAAATGTTAATTGTTCATTTCCTGAAGTCCATAGTTATGTCAAGTAGGAAAAAAAAAAAATATTTCTCCCTCTTAACATCATGTTTTCAATTATGACAGCCCAACAGTTTACCAAATCATTTTGTATTGTTTTACTTGTTAGAGTAGAATTTTTAGGTGCTTTTTCAAGATGGTCTCTGAGAATTTTATCCCTTGCATCAACTGAAACTTAAGAAGTTCCTTAAAATTCTCCCTATTTTCATCTTCAAATCCATGCTCTAAATCAATGATATGTCATCCCTGTGACTTCAAAAGTCAAAAGTTCTAATGACAGCACAGAATAATGGTCTTCACAATGGAGACCAATTTCATACAATTTCATTTACTCTTTTTTACATTTCATTGTTCAATTGAACTTCAACATTCTTTTTTTCCTCTTCATACACCTTTCTAAAATTCTCACGTTTAAAAAGGGCTGTGTTAAGATAACTGTTCTCTGAATGTTCCCTGAATATTTGAATTGCCTTCTTAAATTTATTTAGCGGCTTAAAAAGAGATTGTAACTGAACCCTACTACAACCCCTCTTTTTAGGACTAAATAAAACACACATCCAACAGTAAGCACCTTCATCCTTTTTACTATAAGTAAAAGGGAAACTGTCTAACCAGGAATACTGGAAAAGCCTGTCATGTCCAGCTTTTAAAGTTACCAGAAAGTTATAACTTTTTGATGGAACCCACGGACTAGGCAGGGCTATATAATTAGTATCTTCATTGCAAAAATCTTGATTCACCAAATATGTGTCAAGTTCATCAAAATCAATAGATACAATTCCTCTTCCTAATAATATTTCCAGTTCACACTTATTGCCACTATGGTACTGGCATTCAAGTTTGTAACACAGTCACTATTTGGCACTACTTTTTCGTATGTGCGATCCTTACCTTCACATCCACATATTGTAATAAATTAATCTTAATTTTGTATTTTCACATCTTACAGTAACAACGGACCACCAAGGATCAAATTTCGAACTGCACACTTCATCCATTGAGCACTACTGCCAGAAGTTCTTGTAACTGAAATATGCTTTTGAATCAACAATCACAGGGATCACAGTTTGAGCCTTGAGGTTCAAATTAATGAAATGGTCTGATTCAAATGGATACTTAAATAACATAAGTCAGCAGATTTTTTTTTTTCTTTGCCACTTTTCCATTATTGAAAGCAGAGCCATTTTTTCATTATTGAAAACAGAGCTCTACAATCTGCATATTGATTTCTCCAGGCCTATATTTAATTTTCAATTATTCAAATAATTTGCGCGAACTAAGTGAACATGTTATAATATAATTATGTTCATTTATTTTTCATTGTATTATATTATATAAAACGTATCATATTAAAATATTGGAAAAGTAAAATAATTGCTTCTCACGGAGTAAATCCAGGATTCGATTCCTGGTCAGATCAGTTTTACGACAAAAAAAATGTTATTACAATAGCTTTAACTGCATCTTAACAATAAAAAAATTTACTTTCTTGCAACTGGTTATGTTACAAAAAAACTAACGAGATAATGGAAAAAAATATAAAAAATAAAAATTTTTAAAATGGACCAATAAACTTTATAATTGTTGTATGATATGACATGGGGTGCCCAGGCTCCTGAACAACCCTTTCTGAATCTGCACCTATATAGAAGGCTGGCAGTAATAATTTGTTTTTTATTTATTCAAATAGCCTTTTAAAGGAATCTTCTAATTTTATCTTCTTTAGGTTTATATTTACTACCCTCTATTATAAGATTCTTTAAAATTATTAAAATTAAAGTCCAGCTGTCAATAAATAGAAGAGAGTAGCTAAAAATATATGAGAAGTTTGCTTAAAATTGCTAAATATACAACAATAAGATACACTGCAGATGTTTAAAAAGAATAATCTGTCATTCCTAGGTTTGGATAATGTGCATAAATCAATATAACCTGTAATTCTGAATATGAAGAAAATAAAGCAGCTTGACTCCATAAAATATGGCACTTGAATTTAGTACTTTGCTTTCTTAGACAAGCAGATTTCTCATAAAAGCCAAAATAGTATAAGGAAAGCTAAGAGATAATGCACACGTCATTAAAATAATGGGTTAAGAAAAATAGTCACTGACAAGAAAAAGGTGAGGGAGAAACAAATAAAAAGAGCTATTTCATAGGCAAATAAATAACAGAATGAGGTGAAGGAAGGTAATTTAACATCCATTCATATTCCTTACCCCATCCCTCAGAAAACCATTCATATTCCTTACCCCATCCCTCAGAAAATTTAAAGCTTCTGATAAGATGATATTGCAGTTTTTTTATTAGGAAATCACTCAAATTTCACAAAATTCCTCATAAAATATTACACTGCATTTCACAGTGAAAATTCCTGCTATTTAAAACTATTTCTGATAAAACATTGAAGTATTTCTTGAAGAGTACACCATATAATGACCAACAGTTTGATGTCAATGAAATCTGTAATAATTGTGTTGCAAACATACATGGAACAGCAGAACTTCAGCGGCTAGGTATGAAAAACACAAGAAACAAAATAGATAAATGAATAAGATCAGCAGTGGCAGCACATTTTTTTATCAATAAATAGGAAATTGAAAACTGCTCTCTCACGACATGTTACAATAAAATAAAATGGATCTATTTAGGGAAATGCCTACATAAAAATTGAGAGCAATATGACTTTTCTTGAATCCATAGCATAGGCATGCAACCTAAACTCAACCAGCACAATTGAAAATTCTTCATTTTGCCAGTTGAGGATGAGAGTTCCAAAATGTTACAAATTGTTTAAGCACAAAATGAAATCTATGAAGATATTACATCTTCTTATTTTGATTTAAAGTAAAACACTAAAAATCATGTCGTTACAATAAAACTCTCTTTAAGTTTCACAAACATACTTATAAAAGTAATTTTGGAACATGTTTCATGAGGTACATTCCTCACATTGTCAACCAAAAACGACGACTGAGGAGTCAATTTCAGCAAAGTATGTATGTTACTATGCTTGCTCTGGTGGTCTGTTAATGAACTTAAACAATATGTTGTCTGCTTCCGGTATATCAAAATTCATAAGTTTGGATTCATATTTTTTTATGTAAATTTTTTCCCATATATTAAGTTCTTTCGGATGTTTAATTGTTTTTAGTAATGTTATGTCCTTCTCCATTTCATGATTCTCATTCCAAAAATGTGCAGCCACTGCTGATTTTTCTACTTGTTTGTGTCTAATATTTCTCCAGTGTTCCTTTAATCTTATCCCCAGATTTCTCTTTGTTTTTCCTATGTATATTTTGTCACAATCCTTGCAATTAATTCTATATATACCTGAATTTTCTTCTTTCTTCTTTTTTTGTTTAATTTTATTTAGATTTAATAGTTTACCAACACTATATCTGTTTATTGGTGCCAGAGTAATGTTATACTTTTTGAAAATTTTTTGGAATTTGTGGTTAACATAAGGGTGATATGTGAATTTTTGATAAGTATTTTCTTTAAGTGAAGAACTGAGTGTAGTGATTAGTTTAATTTCCTTTTTATTTTTAAATCTTTTTATTTTTTTATCTACCATTTGTTTGTTAAATCCATTTATCTCTGCTGTGTGTATTATATGTGCGTATTCTTTCCTGTATTCTTCTTTACTGAGTGGTGTATTATACAGGAAGAATAGAAGGATTCAGAAGAATATGAAAAATATTCTGTGAAGAATACAGGAAAGAATACGCACATATAATACACACAGCAGAGATAAATGGATTTAACAAACAAATGGTAGATAAAAAAATAAAAAGATTTAAAAATAAAAAGGAAATTAAACTAATCACTACACTCAGTTCTTCACTTAAAGAAAATACTTATGAAAAATTCACATATCACCCTTATGTTAACCACAAATTCCAAAAAATTTTCAAAAAGTATAACATTACTCTGGCACCAATAAACAGATATAGTGTTGGTAAACTATTAAATCTAAATAAAATTAAACAAAAAAAGAAGAAAGAAGAAAATTCAGGTATATATAGAATTAATTGCAAGGATTGTGACAAAATATACATAGGAAAAACAAAGAGAAATCGGGGATAAGATTAAAGAAACACTGGAGAAATATTAGACACAAACAAGTAGAAAAATCAGCAGTGGCTGCACATTTTTGGAATGAGAATCATGAAATAGAGAAGGACATAACATTACTAAAAACAATTAAACATCCGAAAGAACTTAATATATGGGAAAAAATTTACATAAAAAAATATGAATCCAAACTTATGAATTTTGATGTACCGGAAGCAGACAACATATTGTTTAAGTTCATTAACAGACCACCAGAGCAAGCATAGTAACATACATACTTTGCTGAAATTGACTCCTCAGTCATCGTTTTTGGTTGACAATGTGAGGAATGTACCTCATGAAACATGTTCCAAAATTACTTTTATAAGTGTGTTTGTGAAACTTAAAGAGAGTTTTATTGTAACGACATGATTTTTAGTGTTTTACTTTAAATCATAATAAGATTAACAAAAGTTTCACTGTGTGGATTCCGACATTCCGTAAACATATTACATCTTCTGTCTGTAAACAAATCAAGATATTGTTCTATTTATAATATAAATAGAAGTTAGTAACTTTAGTTTATATAATCAATATTATATAAAATAGGATACCTATAATTTGTAATACTATACTTTACTGTATTTAATGGTCAGGACATATTGAGAGAGTGCTTACTCCAAACCACCAGATATCTCTAGATCATTCATCTACAACACCAGTCAGTGTACAGCTGAGGATGGGAGCAAGGGCTGTTGAAACAAGTCCTGATTATTAATACAAGTGAAGAGTAGTGTTACATTCTTAAGTTGATGAATTGATTAAATCTATACTTATCAACATTTATGGCATTACATTTTTTGTGAACCCGGTCCACATCCTTGGCTTCTAGTTGACTGAATGAGCTGCATCCTGGATGCTTACTGATGAATTCTGTCTATTATTGTTTGGAATTTTGAAATTAACTAAGCAATCTTAATACTTTTTTATGTAGAGCTTTTCTCATAAGGTCAATTCCAAAGGTCTCTCAGCTGAGTTGATAATTTTATTTTATTTTCTTTTGATGATTCTCTTCCCAGAAATGGTTGGACAAAACTGATTTATCCAATGCTTGTATCTGATATTCCTATGACATTCCTTCACTCTGCCTATATTTCTTTTGGTTTTACCATAGTTACCTTATTACAATCAGAGAAATTGTCTGGTTGATGTTAAGAGGTTCTTTATGCTGCATCATTTTGTGGTGCCTATTGAATGCTATAAAAGTTTTTTTGAAATATGTGAAACATCTAAGGATGGTATGTAACTCTTTTAAATTTTATTTTCTCTTTCTTCAAAAATAGTATAGTAATTTTAAATAATATAAATAAAAATAAAATAAATAAATAAAGTTTCTCTACTGTAAAAATTCTATTACCTTTTAAATACAGTGCTACAATTTACCGACATTCTATTTTATATAATATTCTTCTGTTTATATTTAATTATCTGGAGTGATAAGACAAAATTGCTGTGTGTGTACTTTTAGCAAAACCTAGTTAAGGTTCAGTTATGCCTAAACATATTAATCTCCAACATGAAATTAATTTTAAATTTATGTTTGGTGTTTGCTTGAAATAATTTTTGTCAATAATTTCAACTGTACTGTTTCTACTGTAAAAGTTGCTATAGGTTTTTAGTAATTGTAATTAACTGTTGAATATGTACAGTGGCAACTAAAATTATACCACATAATTGTGTGTTTAGAAAGAGTTACTAGTGCTTATTCTACACCTGTGTCTAAATAACTATTAATTAATATTAATATTAATAACTAAATATTCAGGCACATCTGGAAGTTTTGAATACGTTTTGTAATATTATGGATAACTGAAAATTAACATCATTTCTATGATATCTAGAATGCTTCAGAAAAAGTAATTTATACCTACTAGTGTTTTAAAAGCATTGCAGTTCAGCATAATTCTGTTTGATAAAAAAAAATATTCTTTTGTGAAAGCAACTTTATAATTATGTAGCGTGTCATGGCTTTTTATCACTATTGCATTGTGTACATGAAAATTTAAAATATTAGAAACTGTTAAACTGTGTTCATTTAATCTTATTGAAGTTTTTAAAAAGATATTGAAACTTCACTTTTGCTAGTAAAATTTTGCAATCAATTTAGTTTTAGCGTTTGATACAACTCAAAGCTCGAGCTTCTCCCCTTATAAATGTTTTCTCAGCACTCCAGTACCCTTACATTTTGTTGAGACCATGGCAAGATATTAGAGTCAAATATAAGAAAACCTTAAAATCACTCCTAATATAGGGATTAACAATGTCTTTGTCTTATTAAACAACTCAAAATAATATACTGCCTCTTCAGCTTCAGGTACACTGCTACTATCACGGTGTACTGTAATACTAAATTACATCTGAACAGTGTTGAGTCAATATAATCCCATCACAGTGTCATTTTTGTATTTTAAAAATAAATAGTTCAGATTGAATACCATGAGAATCTAAAAAGCATTGCTAATGTACAATATTGAAAAAAATAGTAGTACTAGACTGTTCAGTCCTTGTTGGAACACAGGACAATTATAAGAAAGTGAGAATGTTCCCTACAAAGTCTGGACAAATTGCAATCATGAAATCAGAACTTGGATAATAAAAATATATTTAATTATAATTTAAGTCATTCTGTTCAAAGAAAAGTTTTATACAAATAAAATACATACTGGAACCTTTACTTAAGAAAAGGAGAGAAAATTTGCATCATGATATTAATTAATTAAAGAACTTAAGCATTTAGAACAATACAATGGTGCTTTACAGCTAATAAGAAACTGCAGTTCATATAAGGATTATTGCCCAAGCTAAATAAATTATCAGTTTTACCTGTTATGCTAAAGGTATTTTGTAGATTTTATTTCAGAAACCACATTGGACAACAGTAGATTAAAAATGCAGTAAATTCATATTAATTGACATTGTGCTTCAATGTAATGCAATACAGAGTATTATAATTCTAGGTGTATATATATAAAAATAAAGTAACTCTTATACGTACATTAATTTAAATTGACTTAGCTTAATACATTGTTTTTCAGTTGCTTGTATCAAACATCCTTGCATCTTTACCTATTTCATCAATCCATTTGGACTATGTTCATCCATCTCCCTCATGCTGTGCATACGTAATATGACTTGCTAGCATTTTCCTACATATTAAAATAATTAATTGTTTAGAATAACTAATATTTAACTAATTAATTGTTTGTTAATTACTAACAACAATTTTTTTTTCTTTCCCTCTGTAAAATTGCTATAAGTACTACATTCCAGACAATTTTGCAGGCCCTGTAAAATAGAAATATTAAAATAATGCTTCTTTACTAAACAATTTGAATAAAATTTTAGTATAACTTTAAATATTTGCAAAAATCAGATCACCTGAGTACATAAAATATTAAGAAGGGAATAAAAAATCTTACTGGTTTATTTATTCATTCATTTTTAAACACCCTAATATCAATTAGTAAGTTTGGCAGCATTGAGACCACTGAGACTGTGAGAAACTCAGCAGCATTTCATTCAAACATATTTCATCCTAAACCTAGGTATTCATTTTTTACACTAAACTCCACTCACTCACACAAAAGTAAGATGTGTTTCGGGAGAATCCCTCCATTCTTCAGTTGCTTACTGAACCGCCGTTACTTGAAAAGATGGTTGGACAACCAGATGTTCCTGTGGTGGCCTCTGTTGGTTGAAGTAGGAAGTTGCCGAGTTCATCCATAGGAGGAAACTTTCTCTATTTTTTAATATGAAAAATTTTTCCCAAGTGGATAACTCCAATGGGTTGTGAAGATGTTTCAGCAGTTTATTTCGTGGTTTTTGGTCCAAAAGTGAGCTGCTATTGCTGATTTATCCACCTGTTTAAACCGAATATTCCTAAAATGTTCTTTCCTCCAGATTTCCAACTTTCTTTTTATTTTGCCTATGTAGCTCTGTTCACAATCTGCACATTTTATCTCGTAAATTCCTGATTTCTGTTCTGTTGGTATGGAGTCTTTACTGTGCAACCTAAGAAATTCTTGATGTTGTATCTGTTCTTTGAGGCTAACATTATGCCATGTTCTTTGAAGATTTTCTTGAACTTGGATGGTAGGTAAAACTTTTGAATTTGTGTTTTTCAGTGTGGAAACTTCCCTTATCCCTTTTTGTCTTTTAGATTTAATGATAATTTTTATCACTGTGTCTTTGTCGAAACCATTGATTATAGCTGTCTTTATTATTTGTTTGTATTCTATTTTGTACTCTGCTTCTGTGAGTGGAATATTCATCAATCTGTGTGCCAAACTGTGAAAAATTGCATATTTATATAGAATGGGATTATAACTCTCATTTTTTATGTAGTTTTCTGTGTGTGTTTCTTTTCTGTAAATTCCAAAATTCAAACAATCTCCATGTATTATAATTTTTAAATCTAGAAATGGTAGAGTACAAAATAGAATACAAACAAATAATAAAGACAGCTATAATCAATGGTTCCAACAAAGACACAGTGATAAAAATTATCAATAAATCGAAAAGACAAAAAGGGATAAGGGAAGTTTCCACACTGAAAAACACAAATTCAAAAGTTTCACCTACCAACCAATTTACACAACAAGTTCAAGAAAATCTTCAAAGAACATGGGATAATGTTAGCCCCAAAGAACAGATACAACATCAAGAATTTCTTAGGTTGCACAGTAAAAGACTCCATACCAACAGAACAGAAATCAGGAATTTACGAAATAAAATGTGCAGATTGTGAACAGAGCTACATAGGCAAAATAAAAAGAAAGTTGAAAATCTGGAGGAAAGAACATTTTAGGAATATTCGGTTTAAACAGGTGGATAAATAAGCAATAGCAGCTCACTTTTGGACCAAAAACCATGAAATAAAACTGCTGATACATCTTCACAGCCCATTGGAGTTATCCACTTGGGAAAAAAATTTTATATTAGAAAATAGAGAAAACCTAATGAATTTCAAGTTTCCTCCAATGGATGAGCTCAGCAACTTCCTACTTCAACCAAGAGGCCACCACAGGAACATCCGTTGTCCAGCCATAGTTTCGAGTAATGGCGGTTCAGTAAGCAACTGAAGATGGAAGAGATTCTCCCGAAACATGTCTTACTTTTGTGTAAGTGAATGGAGTTCAGTGTAAAAACTGAATACCTAAGTTGAAGAGGTAATAAAAATCTGTATTGGTTTCTCCACACATTGGACATTTTACTACCTGTTTATCACATCATAATCCTTTTAAATTCATAACTCCAGTTCTAGCCCTTGCAAACTCTTCCCAGCCTGCCTTATCACATTCTATACATTTTTCCCAATCCCATATTTTTATTTCCCTATAAAGTCTCAATGAACTCTTCTCCCATGCCACCAAATATTTGTCATTCAATATCTTCCAATCTTAGGTTTATTTCTTTGCAGAATCCTCTGTTTTGGTATTTCTATTTATCCATAAGCTTCCTAACCCTATCTGTTGTAAAATCTCCTGCACTTTGAGATTCCAAGAGCCTTTCCACTTACATTTCTCTTAGACACTGAAACATTCTGTAATATCACTCTCTTCCAATATGGTAATTCTGAATAAGTATTTCATAATTCCAGTAATAATTATTATCTTAGTGGAATACCTACCTAATTCTAGTTGTACTACACCATTTGGGAATGGTGTCAGTAAGCTTAAGATCAGTTTACAAAAACTTCTGTTTATTTTATCTTTCTATGCATCCTCAATACCCCATATAACATTTTTGATTCTGTTGTGGTTGTAAGTTCTTTCCAGCCAATTCATTCCTATATCTGAAATTTTTCTTAAACATGCTCTTATAACACTCATAGCTGCTTTCCTTTTGCTATTACCATTTTTTTCTGTTCATTCCAATTTCCATTAGAAATTAATCTTGTTCCTAGATAATTAAATTTTCTTACCACCTCTTTCTCTCACATTTATCTGCCTTTTCTCAATTTACACCCTTTTTTAAAAACCATGTTCTTTTATATCTTTTCATTTATTTTCAATCCCCATTCTTTACAAAAAGTATTCACTACTTCACTTGCTCTTCTCAATCCTCTATATAGATGCAATCACTAAATCATACACAAAAAGCAACCCTGCTATTTCTTTATTGTTTATTACTGGTAGATGTATTTTATCTCTTTGAGGCTCATCCAGAATGTCATCAATATAGAGATTAAACATTATTGCACTTAATTTACAGCCTTGTCTTACTCCTGTTTTACTCTGCATATAATCCATTGCTTTATTACCAGAAAATCTTATACAAACAGGTTCTCACTGTATATCTTTTGTAATAGTTTTATAAACAGATTACTTACTCTTTCCTTTTTAATTTGAACCACAATACTCCTCTATTGATGGTACCAAATGCCTTTTCAAAGTCTATGAATACCATGTAAACCCTTCTGCTTTTATTGCTTAAATATTAATCCATAATCGTCCTTATTATGAAAACATTATCTTATAGTCTTCTCCCTGCTCTAAAGCCTGTTTGAAACTCTGATAATTTCTTCTCTTGCTCTACCCACTTCTTTAATATACTTGCTAGAATTCTGGTAAAAACCTTTCCTAAAAAGGAAAGAAGACTTATACTCTTATAATTAGCTGGATTATTTACATCACCCTTCCCTTTATATATGAGTAATATATATATATATGGGTATACTATCATACTGGTTCTCCATGTCTTGAGTATCTCCCTTACTTCCATTATTTTATTTAACCACTGTTTTCCTCCTAATATCTTCTTTAACCCAAATCTTTTAAAATTCTCCTGGAATACCATCAGTACCACTTGCTTTCTTCACCTTTAACCTCTTAATTTGATCATAGAATTCTTCCATAATCTCCTTGTCTTAAGTCATCAATAACTTCCTGATTTCCTAGGAAATCTATTTCTGCTTTCATTAAATTCTCCTGCCCTAATAGTTTGTTAAAATGAGCACACCAAATTTCTGAAGTTGTATTTTTTTTCCTTATCCCATTTCTATACAAACTTTTTTAACTTTTAACCATATCTTTCTTGTATCATGGATATTTACTGCATCATTCAACATTTAACTTACTTTTTTTTTATCCCATTCTTCAATGAGGCACCTATATCCCCACCTAAGTACTAAGAAATTTTCTCTTTACTCTTTTCCCCCTGACTTTCTAATTTTTTAACTCTTGAATAACTCTTTTCTTTACCATTTGACAATATTTATCAAACCATTTCCTTTTGTTATCATTGTAAACCCCTGCTTTCATATCATTTCCGCCTCTTTCACATTATATTCTAATCTCTCGACTACCTGCTCTATTCTATTAGTATTTATTAAGTTCTCTATTCTCACTTGTGAAATTTTAGCTCTTTCTGAGTTTAATTCTTTACAAAAAGAGTCATATTTCTCTTCCTTCCATTTATATACCTCAATATGCCTACATTCCCTCTACATACTTCCTTATTCTCTCCCCTTGCTTCCCCCAATTTTAATCTTGATGGTAAATTAGTACCAAATACATAACTTCAAAATCTCTATCAAATTATCAATAATATGTGAGCACAACATATAATCTACCACACTTTGTCCATTGTTGTTTGCAAATGTAAACTCCCCATCTAAATCAGATCCTCTCATTCCATTACATGGCATAAGATTATTTTCTTACAGTAATCCAAGAGTTTTTTCCCCCCTTCCTAATTTAAGAACTTTCCTGTGCTATATTTTCTTTCTAATTCAAAACTCATATCACACTCTTCATTTAGGTTACTTAACTGTATCTGTTCTTCTTCTATCCGTTTATTAAAGTCACCTCTTGATTGTTGATTTGATTTATTTACGGACACTTTTTAACGTCTCAGGTCATCAGCATCCCATTCTATTCAGGGCGTGAAATGGCCGATAAATATTGCTCAGAGGCCTCTTCTTTCAGGCTTGAGGTTCTTTTTCGTGCCATAATGTACGACAATGGATCAACTGCTGTACTTGCTTTCCAAAGGAAGCCATACTTGGATTTTTACACTCCAAGAAAGCTATTGATCCTGACCATTCGAACCCACGATCTAGGGTTTAGAAGCCAAGTATGGTTATCACTACACCACCAGGACAGGCAATAAAGTCATCTGTAATTTTATTTCCACTTGTTCATACTTATTTCAAAGCCCCTCAATACCATAGCTTACTTTTCTAAACAGTACTAAGAGAGTTATGCACAAAACAAATACATACATAGCCTTTTTTTGGGAATGGGGTAAATATCGAGAAAAGAAAGCCACAACACTGAGTTTCTTCTACCTCTTTTTCGTCCCTTACTGCAAATGCTTTTTCCTTTCCTTACAAAGCACCCCAAGCCACCTGATACTCTCCCTTTTTTTTCTGAATTTTTACATCCTTTAACTAAAAAAGTCAAACCCTAGGATTTCTATATTTACTTCCTTTGCTAAACATGTTTCAACCATCTGCCACTTTCACACTCATAAAATTTTGCCACTGCACACCTTTTCCAGTAAACCTTCAACATTCCAACTCGTTATTGATAATTCAAATCTCTATACCAAATGTTTTCTTTCGAACCTAAATTTATCCAACCTCACTTAACTTCTAGTGCATATTTGTATAGCTTCTCTTGTGTTTCTGCCATCTTCAACCTCCAAGATGCTCCTGGCAGGCATATTAGTCACATTTAAACCTTCATATCTCCATGCATCTAAACCAGCTATAGCTGCCATAGATGATTTCCTTGTGTCTTTGGTCGATCCTGGTGGTGTAGTGGTTACCATACTTGCCTTCTAAACCCAAGATCGCGGGTTCGAACCCGGCCAGGACCGATGGATTTTTTCGGGCGTAAAAATCCTAAGTATGGCTTCCTTTGGAAGGGAAGTAAAGCTGTGTGTCCTGTGTCGTTCATTTATGGCACGAAAAAGAACCTCAAGCCTGAAAGAAAGGCCTCTGAGCAAAATTAGTCGCTATTTCACGCCCTGAATTGAATGGGACGCTGATGACCTTAGATGTTAAAGAGCGTCCTTAAATAAATCAATCAATCTTGTGTCTTCAATCAGCAGGACTGCTGGTTGGACTAGTTTCATTGGTGACGTCACTGGCAGTGAATGAGCTCCTTCCTGCGCCATAATCATGCCCTGCTACCCTCACTCTACCCTCCACAGGTGTAGGTTGATTTCGTATTGCAACGTGCTGATGGGGTTCTGTTCCACTCCATCAATCCACAGGTTACTTTCTTTTACAAATGCTTGTTTTCCTTCTCCCCTTGCTTTCTTCATTTCCCTTAGTGCTATAGATTTTATCTCTAGCTGATTTTTTCCAAAATCCTGTTCACTAAATATTTTTGTGCCTTTTAACATCTTGCTATTTCTTAATACTTCCCATTTAAATCTCATTGTAGGGTTTTAACACTTATCGGTCTCGATCTTTGCCCTTTTATTCCAATTCTGTAGCAATCGACAATCTCTCACCAATCAACAATATTTAGAATAGTTTCTCCTGGACAATATGTTCAACTTCCTGCAATGTTCATCTTTCACTCCAAAAATTATTAAATTCATCTTCCTGTTACCCTCTTCTATACCTTCCAAGGGTGACAATAACAGTTCTATCTGCCATCTTATGGTTCGGGATAATGTGATTTGATATTTGCTTACCAGTCCTAATACACATAGGTTCAAGCTGTCGGGTCATTGAAAATATTTTCTTCTTCTTCTTCCCCACTGTTAATGCTATCTTGGCAAGTTCAAACTCTTTTCTTTCCATGCAACAAAAACAAAGTGATGCATATAACAAATTATTTATGAGGAAGTCACTCAAAATTCACTAGTTTTATTCCACTTATTTGGACATGTTTCAAAGGCAAATAAATAATTTGTTATATGATACTATTATTTCACTATGAAAATCCCAAACTATTCAAATTTATAATGATGCATTTTGCTATGATGCGTAAAATGTTCTTTAATGGTTGAATCTGCATTTCAGTGTTAGGTGAACTAATAACTAGACTTTTCATGTTAAGTGATCATGGAAGAATGAAACTTTTTTGAGTTGACAATTGCAATGCAGAAAACCACAAGTTGATATTTTTAATAATTTTCAAGTTATTAATGAGTGAAATCCATCAGTCTTTATGAATAAATACACTGTTTTATTGGCAAACCTTTAAAAACCACTTGCATTTATTATATGATTTGGCTTAGAGATGCCAATTGCCACCAAATTATTTAGGAGTTTGCAAATGGAACATGTTTGTTGCATTAATAACAATTATAAGTATCAAGCTTATAAACAGGAATATATATCAGTACTTCCACATCTTGAGTGTTAAGGTGTCAAAAACTCATCCCTAATTTCAAGCAATTGCAACCATCACCATATTATACATACAAGGCTAATCTTTCTGTCTCCTCTGAGTTAAAAATAAATGTTATTGATCAAGGCACATTAATGCACATGTTTTCTCAAATTTTAACACTCTAATGTTTTATGCAGGTATCCCGCTGCTGTGGCCTAAAAATAACATCTGAAGGGTATGTGGTTACTCTAGCCAAGAACAATCACCATGTGCTGGTTCTCAACACACTCTATATCATGTAATATGGAATAGTGATATGTGGCTTGAACAAGAAGCATGCTGTTGACAATGAAGTATTTTAAAACAATATATCTATATATCTATAAATGAATATACTACACTTACATAACTAGTTCTAGACAAAAAGAATAGCAGGTAAACACCATTGGGTTGTAACATGGAGGGTGCAGATTTGGTGCTAAAGCCCCGTTTTCCATCTCATTGATTTATTAGCACTCAATGACCCATTGTGTGTTGGCATAGTCTAAAATATAGATGATCTCGCAAACCATGAACTCTGCAGGATTTTATGCTGATACTTTAATTGCAATAGTCACATCTCGATTAAGTTTCTTTTTGTAATGAGTGCTATAGCTTGAGCAGAAACTTAGTTTTTAATAATTCTATCCTTTTAAAAAAGTATTTAGTTTAGACAGTTTGATTTTTTATTCTGAAAGAGTGTAATGATAAAACTGCATTTAGCAAATTTATCCAAATAACACAAGTACTATAGAGAAAGATATATATACACTAATTATTATTTTTTATTTGTTAAAACATTTTTAACTAAATTATTATATTATTAGCAGTAGCAGCAGTCATATGGTTCCTAATGTATTAACAATTCATGCTTGAAAAAGGGAAGAATTTTGTCATGCATGAGTATGAATGTCTTGAAAATGGCTGTGTGACTGGTTTTATGAGTGTTTTAAGGTAACTGTAATGATTACAATACTTACTCAGGTCAGTTTATTAATTTTCATTATACTGCTGTAAGCCTGTAACTATAAGAAGTGTGACTGGAAATTGTATTTACTTTGTAAATTAAGGGGAAAAAAGAAGGTCTTTGATCTTGATATTATAAGCAACTTAATGTTTGTTGCAAATGGCAGCAGACCAACAGCTGTGAATGATTTTAATTGGAATGTCTGTCTTTTACCGTGCCATCAATTTAACTAATTGTTAACGTAACTTTGGTTGCGCAGTAATATGTTTTTTCTCGTCCCCTCTGTGTGAATGGAAATTTTCAATATTTCCCAGTGAAGCAAATGACTTTATAACCAAGAAAGGAATTTTAATGTAGATTGTTCAAACTTCCAAAACAATAGCACGTGTTTTATCTGTGAAGCAGGAGGGAAAACTTCATGAATGTAAGTTGTAACTTTGTACGTGCAAAGGAAATTTTAGATGTTAGTCTAAATTTTTTGCAAGCTATAAATCCCTCTTTCTGGTATTAAATCACTGTGCTGTACTGTTTGCACAATGGACATTTTCGAGTTTGGAGCTTCTTTGTCACTCGTTTTTAAGTGCCTGTATGGTTAGTGAAACTTGTCAATCACATGGCCAAAACCGGGTTTCATTTCCAATCACCAAAGAACCGAAAATTTATATCCAAGGAAAAACATATTTGCTAACAAAGGCGTTCTTTGTGTAAACTCAGTGTTGAATTTCTGATAGTGTACTAGTAGCCATGATGAATTGTGTTCTCTTGAAAGTATTTATATTTACCTAATAAAAGAAGTTTTATCAAAAGTAGTGCCATCTTAAGTGCTTATGCTCATTAGAGAATAAAATGACAGAAATGTTGTAATCTTAAAAGAGGGCATCTGCACTTCTGGATAATTTTGGCAGTTTAAAATTTTAGTTCTTATATCTCATTTACATAAATTTTGAAGTGAAATGTTTTAGTCTCTAACTGTGTCTTATACCAAGAAACCATTGCAGTGTTTTTCCTGTGTTACTTCTTGGTGACTCTTAAAAAAAAAGAGAGAGAGAGAACATTTCGGTAAAAACATGCCTGTGATAATAGTATCTTCAGGATCAGTTGTGACCTTAGTATCTTGTTATTTTATTGTGCGCTGCCTATATTTACTAGCGGCAAAACTAGAAGTAAGTTTCACAATAACAGACATAATGTTTGTAAAAAAATTGTATAAAAGAAAACCAAAAAAATTATGATCTTGTGCTTAAATTATCTCTTAGGGCAGAACATGTATGTGTAAACTGTGACTGCTAACTTACTTTTGTGGGAAGGGGCAATTGGGACTACTTAAAATTAGCTACTACATATGATGTCAAAGTGTTTTTCTCAAACAATGATAGAGAAGGGCAAAATTTTCAGTGGATTTTACTGTGCTGTAAATTTGATTTGAATGATAAACTTACGTGTGGATAAGTCATAAACACATGTCGGTATATATTTTTGTTAATTGCCTTAAGTGATTGCAACAAAAATTTACACATAACACACAAAACACACATACACATACACACATACATTCTCTCTTATTATATACATATATAAACCTGCTCAGATTAAAAAAACTTATACATGTTTTGAGTATATAAATATATTTACATAACTTTTTGACCTTAAAAGTTAGGCATCTTTCCTTTGTTTTGCCATCAACCTGTAAAAAAATCCATAACTATTTAGTGGCATAGGAGAGATGCCTAACCTGATTTTTAACCCCCTATGATTTACCTCGTATAGATTAAAAATATAAAAAAAACTACAAAAATATTATATATTTGTGGTAATTGTGATAGAATTTTTGATGATTTTTACAAATCACACAAGTCTTTTTCAATGTGTACAAAAATACAATTGTTTTTAGATAGCTACTCCATAAAAATAGTCTTTTTTTTTTCTTTCTTTCACCCTTTGCATTACACAAACCCAAACTCACAAAAGATCTAAAATGATACAATAATTCAATGTTCATCAGTTTGAGATACACAAATAGTGCATAAGGAAAAGCATTGATAACTTCTTTTTTTATTTTATTTTTTTTATTATTATTATTTTTATTATATTATCTTAACTCCCACCAAAATTCACTAGCAATAAGTGTTGTTAGTTTTGTCAGTATTGAAGAAAAAGTTTAAAGTCTATTAATATTTATATAAAATCTTGTCATGTATCATTCCATCCATAGTGGGGCTGGAGGCAATTTGAAATGCAGTCAGGGAAATAAGTTCCTAAATCTTTATAACAATATTATTAGAATTGTATGTCAAGTTTTGTTTTTTAAATTATTATTATTATAATTATTATTATTATTATTATTATTATTTATATGCACTGAAACTGTTTCCCTGACAAAGACATTTTGTCATCCATTGTATCTGGTTCCAAAATTGTCACTTTTTACAGTGAAGAGCACAAAGGCCATGCCCCATGAGGTATTTTTTAAAGAAACATTTAAAACGGTGTTGAACCAATTTTGTTAAAAGCAATTTAACATGTCAAAGGTGCATACCTCCTGCCCTGTGTGCTTTTCTTTGTCTGGCCATTTGTATATGTACTTGCCAGTTGCACTGTGGTGGAAAGATGAACACTGGTGGAGACATAGAATGTAGTGCAGTAGATTCCTGCTATGCCATTCACATAAAATAATAATGTAACCTGTACTTCAATCAGAAATAAACACTAGTCTTTAATTTAGCACTGTTAAACAATATGACTGAAAAAATGCCAAAAGCATGCATTGTAAATGTAGGTGCATTTACAAATGGCCGTCAGTCTCTTCCCTTAATTTAGTACGCTTAAAAACAACACACACAAACACACAAGGTGGGATTATACTGCCTTGAAGATTTCTGCTTTGCCAGTTGCTATTGCATTTGGTAAGTGGAAAAAAGAAAGAAAAAAAATTATGAAGTGCAATGAACGCACTGAACCTACGATAACATTGAAAAGCTACAAACAAAGAGTTTTAGCATTTGGTTGTCATGTGCGACCAGCTAATTTGTCTTCCTAGTTACTGAGAAAATAATGTAGCTTATTCATTTGTTATTAATCACTTAAGTATGGCAGTGTTGAGTTTTATATCTCAGTCTAATCCCTATATTTTTACTGTAGATTAGATAATTTGTTTCCTTGAATTTATAGTTAACCAGCAAATTGAAGCATTATTTTCACTTTGCAATTTTCAGTGTTTTATCTGTATTGTATTTTTTTTATTAAAGAAATGCTTTTATTCAACTTTTTCATATACATGATATTTAATATTTTATCTTTTTTATTTCATTCAGTTATTGTGTTCTTTAAAGAAAATGGCTGTTCATATAAAACCTAAAGGAAAAGGGAAACCAATAAATATCTTGGCACTAATTGTAAGATTTAATGAATTAAAATATATAGACATTTGAAAACTGTTATTGCCAAAATAATATTTGTGATGTATGAGTACTCATATAATGTTGTAAGATATTTTCATGTTGACTGTGTTTACTTTACGGTGCAAGATTTTGTATTTAATGGTTTCTTTTATTCCTAATAGATTGTATTCAAATAAGTGTAACAGTATCTTCTGTTACATCGCTAAAAGATACTGTAAGAATTAAAGGTGTATTTTATGGGAATGATCTATTATTTTTGTTGTTGTTCAATAATGATTCTTTACAACTGCTTAGGAAAAAAAAAAAAAAAAAAAAAAAAGAGTTGTTGTAAAAGTAGTTGACGTAATATTTAAACAAAAGAGTTGTAAGGCTTTTCCCACAAATAATTAAAATCTCATTTCATTGTTAATATATGAAATAGTGAGCTTTAAACATGTCTGCCAACTGAAACGTTCTCAGTGAGGAGTAATGGTATTAGCCTTTCTCTCATATAAGATGTAATTGTTTCTAATCTATTAAAATTACTTATTTGCACATACATTACACAGATATGTGTATGGCTTTCTTTCAAAAGCCATATTCTTTCTGCAGGATTTATGAAATGTGTTGATGTCTGTGCTTCATAACAATTTGTTCAATACTGTAGCAAAGGTACCATGTTATCTTTTCTGCAGAGTAGTTTTGATGGTGGTGGTTTTAATTGCAAGTAGAGAGCTCTTCAGTTGGCAGAGTAAACAATCAGTAAATAGACCATATAAACATTTGAGAAATGGTTGTGAGATTTTTCCTTTATCCCTTCCTTTCCCCATAAGTGGAGAGTTTATCATTTCAGTGCAGTTGTGCAATAAAGCGTAGATTTTGTTATAAAGGTTACAAAATAATGATAAAATTGAGCTTTTTTCCTTCCCCTCATGTTAATATAATCTCTTAAATGTATTACCAAAAATGTTAATTTTTAAGTGTTATGCATTCCATGCCTTGCAGATCTTTATGGTTTGTTTTTTTTTTATTATTATTATTTCCCATTTTTCTCTCTCTTTTTTAGTATTTCTTTATTAAGTTGCACTGAGGTGAGGTATTTTGCTATTTTGTAAGAAGCTATCCTTAATGATGCCACAGACCCAAAAGCAAACTGCTTGTGTGTTAAAGAGCATGGCATTGGTCATTTTGGATAGCTTTCAACAAAACTCTGCAATTTTCACAGGGGATCTTATATGTTGACTGAATTTATGTGGTTACTATGTTTTGCATTATATTTTAAGTTAATGAAAAAATGTATATCAGCTTTTTTTTTATTTTTCCAATTTTAGTCAGCTCAAGTACAAATTTTTGAATGTAAAAATAATAATAAAAAATATATATATGAAGATTTACTGGTTATTATAGTTTGGAGTTTTATAGTTGATCTTGTTCTAAATGATTTTACTGTTATATTTTTATTTTATTGCTCATTTGTTTCAGAACTATTGTGAGCTTTGTCACAATACAGAATATTGTGCTGGATCTACATGTAATACAAATAACTTTGGCCTATGGCATTTTAGAAACATAAAATCATTATTTATTTTAAGAATGTAAATTAAATTTGCAGTGTTATTTGGTGCATTATTCTGCCTGTAGACTGCAGTGCCTTTACTTATGATGGAAATTGTGACATAGAACACCAGTAGTTCTTATAATCATTGAATTTACCCTTCTTATTTTTCTGCCACCTCTAAGCTTGTTCTCCCATTTTTATAAAGTCAAATTATTAACATATCACTTATCATGAACTACCCCTCCACATAGAAGTATTCTGTTTACTATAGCTTGTCTAAAAGCTGAATTGTTATGCAATATACTATAATTCTAACAGTGGAAATTTATAGGCCTCTAAGAAAAAAATTTTTGTCAATAGCTGCACCGAATTATTTAAAATACAAGGTATATATATATAGATAAAAATGTTATTTTTAACCAGCCATCATACAAAAATGCTAAAAATAAAATATGTTTTAGCTTATAATCATGTAATGTCAGATGATTACTGCTGTGTAAAATATTACGTCGTCATATAGATATGAGTTTCAGTGTAATTTGAGAATATTCATGTTTTGAGACCTCCCATTTACAGTGATTAATCTTGATTTATAGTTCTAAAATGCTGGTAGTTGGGAAGTTCCATAGGTTGAATATGAAAGTTTACAATTCTAGCAGCTCCTTAATTGTTATCCATGATAAACTAAGCAGTATGTATTGCCTTTTTCAATTGGTAAAATTAGAACATTGTGCAAGCTCAGAGGACAAATGTCACTTCAGTTATTCAGTTGCTGTTTTTAATCATTTCATACCAATTTTCTAAGGAAATTTCCCAGAGCTAGTCTATTTTGTTTTATTACATATTTCAAAATGTATTTTTCTGCAATGATATATATCTTTAAATTTCTTTATTTTAGTTAATATAAAAAATTGTCACTATTGACAAAACATGGCTTTTTTTAAAATACTTCTATAAAGTGAATAGGACATTATACAAATAAAAAAATCAAATAATATAAAATTATAATAATCACATTATGATGGTGGTACTTGTAAAATTGTATAGCAAAATAATACAAAATATATTGTACATTTAATTTTAGAATAATATTAATAGGGCTTGAGCTAAAAATAAACAAATGCTGTTGTTGTACCGCTCTTGTACAAATTTTAATTTTATTTGTGTAAAATTATTGAAAGTGTTTGGCCCAGGAAGCAATTTTATTCCTTATTCAGGGTTCCTGTTAAAAAGTTCAGCATTCATTCTTGCTATTTTTGGAAACTGTTAAGTATCTTTAAATTGACCTAAGAATGCTTAATTTGTATGATGTTCTTTGTTTTATGAAATAAATAGTCACCTCTATAATTAATCGTATTATTTAAAACTGAAACCTTTCTGTTGATCACATATTATGTACTATTGATTCTAATATTATGTACTGTTGTACCAATATTGAAGTAATAATTAGTACAGTATGTTATGGAAGAAGTTAATAGTATAATGATAGTTCATTTCAAAAGCTGAATGATTATAATTGATTTCTTGAACTTATCTTTTATATTAGCTACACTGTGTTAGTTCAAAAAATTTTAAATGCACCAGTAATTAAGGATATCTGAATGAAAAACTAATATCAAAATCACTATGTTATGAATCCACAAATTTTCTAGATCCAAGATATAGGCTATAGGCTAATGTTTATTTTCTTTCCCACAATAGACCAATGAGTACATAATATTGGAATTAACCTGGCCAATAGTTGGACAGTTTTACCATGTACCAAGACATCAGACATTGGCTAAGTAAAATATGGTACAAAGTTCCATTTGGGGCAAGATTTTAGTTTTCCTTGCACGCTCCTGTGCCATTTAATCTAACATTTGCACCACCACTGTTTTCACCATTCAGTATATTCGAACAGCACTTCAAAAATGAACTACATTGCTGCCCAGTGTTTGCCAGATTTTAGAACTTCCATTTTTATAACAGATATATTTATGTAAACTTAATCCCTCATTGATTTGTTCCTCCTCCTTGCAGGCACAAGGTCAAAGATAGGCTGCTGAAATTGCCAATCAAAGGCTAAGATTCGCAAAGTAGGTAAAATTGTTCTTTTTTTCTATTTTCTTTCTTTCTTCTTTTTTTTTTCCAGTCAAGGATAGGCTAAGATAAGCAAAACCTTTGTTTTATTTTATTTTATTTGAGGCAAATATATACTATTATAGGTCACGTTTTGTCTCTCTCCATCTTCCCCTCTAGCAAGTAAGGGCTAAGATAGCCAAAAATTTCTCTTATTTTTTTGGCCGGGCAAGCATTTTCTATTTTCATTTTTAAAGCAATGATACCTAAGGTAGGCAAAAAATATTATTCAGACAAGGTTAAACTAAGATTATACAAACATTTTCTCTTTTTTCGTTTTTTAAGCAAGAATAGTTTTAAGATAGGCCAAAATTTCCTCCTTTTTATTTTTGAGGCAAGAGCTAGCTAACATAGGCAAAACTTTTCTCCTTTTTAATTTTTGAGGCAAGGATAGGCAAAAATTTCCTCCTTTTTTAGTTTTTAGGTAAGGATAGGCTAAATTTTGCATATTTTTTTTTTTCTTTCTTTCTTTTTCTTCTGAAGGCTATGGTAGGCTAGTTTTGCACATTTTTTTCCAGAAGCAAAGATAGAATTTTTTTTTTTTCTTCCCCTTCCCTGTAGGCTAAAGATAGGCTAAATTTTGCTCCTTTTTCTTCCTGGAAGCAAAATAGGCTAAATTATTTACTTTTTTTTCTGGAGGCTAAGAAGTCAAAATTTTGCACCTTTTTTTTTTCTTTTCTTTTCCTTTTTGTCCCTTTTTATTCTGGAGGCTAAGATAGGCAAAAATTTCGCATTTTTAATTTTTTTGGACAAAGATACAGTAAGATTGGCAAAAATTTCCCTTTTTTATTTTTAGACCAAGGGTAAGCTAAGATAGATAAATATTTCCTCCTTTTATTATTTATGAGGAAAGGATAGGCAAACTTTTCCTGCTTTTATTATTTATGACACAAGAGTAAGGTACTATAGGCAAAAATTTCGTCCATTTTCTTTTATAATATATAAATTTATATTTTCATATATATTACCAGTAATAATAAAAGTAGATAAGAATAAAACACTGAGAAAAAGTCATACTTGAAATATAGCAATTTCAAGTGTGATATTTATATATATAAATACATATATATATTTCCCCCCTTATTTTTAGGCAAAAATTTCGTCCCTCTTCTTTCATCTTTTGGGGGGGGGGGGCAATGATAGACAAAATTTTCCCCCATTATTTTTTAGAAGATAGGCAAAATTTCCTCCCTTTTATTTCTTTCTTTTCTTTTCTTTTTTTTTTTTTTTTTTTTTGTTCTTCCCTGATCTCTCCTTGAAGGGTGGGCAAGGATATGTGTTAGGGAATGATATGCTAAGGGCAAAATTTCCCCCTTTTCTTATTTTTTAGGCAAGGATAGACTAAGATAGGCAAAAATTTCGTCCCTCTTCTTTCATCTTTTTTGGGAGGGGAGGCAAGGATATGCTAATATAGGCAAAATGTTCCCCTTCTCTTATTTTTTAGGCAAGGATAGGCTAAGGTGGACAAAAATTTCGTGCCTCTTCTTCTCTTTGGGGGGGGGGGGTCAAGGATAGGCTAATAAAAGTCTGGCCGTGCCTTTTCGATTTTTCTTTTTTATCATTTTATGAAAATTAACGTAAATTCGCCTGTTTCCTCATTTTCTACCATTTTTAGACTGTTCATTCATAAGACATTTTCTCCTAATTTAGATTACTTGTTCCTATTTTTCTATGATTAACTTTTCTATACCTTTTTTCCGCGCATTTTCCGCTATATTTTGCCTATCTTGGACTTTAACCTTGCATTTTATGCATAACTATCTCTACATTTTCCCACCCTATTTTCAGGTATCTATGCATATCTTTGCATTTTCTATTAAATTTAGGCTATATTTGCATTTTTTAACATTTTATTTTAAATATAGCCTATCATTGGCTTTGTTTCCAGTTTTTCTGCTAAATTTAGCATATCTTTCCATTTTCCCCCCACATTTTTAACAATATTCAGGGAAAGAACAGACATAGAGATGCTAAATTTATAATAAAATAGGATCAAAGAGCATAGATATGCTAAATTTTGCAGTAAAGGGGCAAACAGGCTAAGATTGGGTACATTTTGAAGGAAATATTGAAAAAATAGCAAAGACATTTTGAAGAAATAGGTGGAAAAAAGACAAAGAGAGGCCAAATTTCCAAGAAAATGGGGGGAAGGCAAGGATGGGCAAAAAATTGAAGAAAAAAGCCAAAAGATGGGCTAACTTTTGGAGAAAAAATAAAAAAGAACAAAGCTCTGCTAAATTTTGGACGAAATGGAGTGAAAAGTCAAAGATGGGGTAAATTTCGGTGAAAATGGGGGGGAAAAAAGCAGGAAATGGGCAAAATTTCGAAGAAAATCGGGCAAAGATAGGCTAAATTTTCAAGAAAATTAAAAAAAATAAAGCCAAAGATAGGCTAAATATGTGAGGAAATGGGGGGGAAAGTTATATTTTGGAGAAAATGGGGGGAGGCAAACATAGGCACAATATGGGGGGGAAGGCAAAGATAGGCTAATTTTAGGAGGAAAATGAAAAGTTAGGCATAGATAGGCTAAATTTCCTCCCAAATTAAGCCTTTTCCTTTCGAATTTAGCCTTTCTTTGCCTATCTTGCCCCCCCCCCGCCCAAATTTGCTTATTTTTGCCTTTTTCCTTTAAAGTTTAGCCTATTTTTGCCTGTTTTGACCAACTTTAGCCTATCTTTTCCTATCTTTGCCTTTTTTTTTTCTTCATTTTCCTTCCAAATTTAGCCTATCTTTGTCTTATTTCGGCACAATTTAGCCTATAATATATGCTTTGGCGAACAAATGTAGCCTATATTTGCCTTATTTCGGCCAACTTTAGCCTATCGTTTATTATTTCGGCAAAATTTAGCTCATATTTGTCTTTTCCTCCAAAATTTCACATGTCTTTACATTATTTCGGCACAACTTAGCCTATCTTTGCCTTTTCCGGTCAAATTTAGCTTATCGTGACCTTATTTAGGCAAAATTTAGATTATTTTTGCCTTTTACTCTAAAATATAGGCCATTTTTGCATCATTTCAGCATAATTTGGGAATGATAGGCCAAATATTGTCTGTGAAAAGCACAGATAGCCAAAGAGAGGCTAAATTTAGTGGAAAAAAGGCAAAGATAGGCTAATTTTAGGAGGAAAATGAAAAGATAAGCTAAATTTCCTCCAAATTTTAGCCTATCTTAGCCTCTTCCTTCCGAATTCAGCCTACCTTTGTCTTTTTGCGACTAAATGTAGTCTATATTTGTATTATTTAGGCAAAATTAAGCCTATCGTTTCGTTTTGTGAACAAATTTACCTTAATAAGCCTTATTTTGGCAAAATTTAAATTATTTTTGCCTTTTACTCCAAAATATTTTTGCATTATTTCAGCAGCATAATTTGGGAATGATAGGTAAAAATAGGCTAAAATTTTGTCGGTGAAAAGCACAGATAGGCAAAGAGAGGCCAAATTTGGTGAAAAAAGGCAAAGATAGGCATGAATAGGCTAAATTTAGTGAAAAAAAAGGGCAAAGTTAAGTTAATTTTGGGGGGAAAAGGCAAAGATAGGCTAAACAATGCAATGAAAAGATTTAGTGAAAAAAAGGCAGAGATAGGCTACTTTTAGGAGGAAAATAAAAAGATAGGCCAATTTTCCAAAAATTTAGCTTAGGCTAAATTCGGAAGAAAGAGGCTATCTTCCTTTTGACGAAATCAAGCCTATATTTGGCATTTCCCACCAAATTTAGCTTATATTTCCTCTTTTTCCGCGCAAATTAAGTCTATCTTTGCCCTTTCCGGTCAAATTTAAATTGCGAACAAATGTAGCCTACATCTACCTTATTTCGGCAAACTTGAGCCTTTTGCGATCAAATTTAGCCTATATTTGTCTTTTTCTCAAACATTTGACATATCTTTGCATTTTGTAGGCACAAGTTAGCCTATCTTTGGTTTTCCGGTCAAATTTAGCCTATCGTGGCCTTATTTCAGCACAATTTAGTCTATAATTGCCGTTTGCGACCAAATGTAGCCTATATTTTTGGAATTTCTGTGAGTAGTCTTCCAGAAGGTTGCATATTTTCTTCATAATTCTTTGTATTCATGAACACTGTGGCAGTGCCTTTGTCTTCTGGGTTACTGGCTGACTGGCTTACTGACACCATTCTAGGGGCTTGGCAATCCAAGTAGAATTCAAGGCCATCACTGGAAGCCCGAAGACACTCTATATAGCTCAGTTGATGTTTATATCTTCATGAACACTACATTCACTGAAAGGTAAATAATAGGGCTGTTTTTTATTTTGTTGTCCATTTTCAGTTACTATATTTTCTTCATGTTACAATAATATTTCAAAAAGTCTTAATGCATTATTATCACTTATGTCAATTTCATCACTGTATGATCAGTAAGTCCATGCAAATCCAAAAGGTGGTAGAGGTTGATCATTTTCAATGCTACTCTGACAATGTGGTGATGTTAATATTGCTGTACATAGTTATAAATGTTATGACACAGTTTATGTTTGAAAGCCATTTTACTACCCAAATTTGTAAACAAGTGTTCAAAATAGAGAAACATGAATTTTGTGTTGTGTATTATACAACATTACTTTTTGAAAGGAGATTGGCTGTAAAAACTAAGGCAAAGCTGGACTAATATTACAACAAATCTGCACCTTTGCTTAGAAGTATACAAATGATTTGATGAGTTTAGATGTGGCAGAAAGAATATAAACAATGTGGACTATTTTGGACAGCCTGTCAAGGTATGACTCACAAAATTATTGAAAAAAGTCCATGATATGGTGCTGAGAGAGTAGAGATTGAAGGTGCAGGAAATGCTGAAGCGTTAGGCATTTCTGCAGATTGTGTCCATAATATTTTAAACAATTTTTTTACAAATAAAAAAGCTATCAGCAAGATCATCACATACTCATAATATATAAGTGCAAAAAAAGGTAAGGTATACCTCCAGCCATCTTTACAGATCTGGAAAAGGCATTTGGTACTATTAAAAGAGATGCACAGTGGATTAGGTTCAGCCCAGGACCAATACAAAGGCTGTAATTTTTGCATTAGGCTTGGAAGCAACAAAGTAACAGAATGGGTTTGGCTTAAGACAGGGTTGTAAATTAAGTCCTGTATTATTCAATTTGTTTATAGATGAGATATTGGAAGAAATAGGGAGGCAGGTCCATGAAGACATTCCAGGTTTTTTGCTGATGAATTAGCAGCAGCTACAATTACAAGTGGAAGTTTAAAGAAAGTAATAGAAGCAACATAGAGATACTGTAAAAAATGGGGTTTAAAGATAATTAAAAAGTAAATCTAAAATTATGGTCAGTAAAAATAGGAACAAACTCAGCAGAAATGAGAAATGATGTTTACAGGGAAGTGCATTTGATGTGGTAAGGAAATTTCATTATTGAACAGCAATGGAAAATGAACAGAATAAGGAAAAATGTAATAGGGAAGGGAAAATTAGCTACCAATAGTATAAGAACATACTTGAAGAAAATACCAAACATGAGTGCAAACTGGCTAGAGAGAATATATACAGCTACAGTTGAATCGAGAATGATACATGGGATAGAAATTTGAAGGATAGTAAAAGAGTGGGAATGTATAGATCAGACTCATAGAACAGTCTGTAAGCAGCACCCAATGAAGGGTGTTAAAGAAAAAAAACCAATGAAGGAGCCCTGATGGAACTAGGAAAGCATGGCAGGAAGGGATTAGAAATAAAATGTATTATGAAATATTGGCAGAGGATACACTCACTGGAGGAAGGAAAGCTTGCCAAAGACTGTTTGAGGCATAAGAAAAAAGTAAATTGAGGGGGGGGGGGAGTTGGATAGGTAGATTAAAGAAAATTGTAAAAGAAATTGGTTTGGGAGAGCAAGCACTCCAGAATCAAATATTATAAATGTGTAGAAATAATAAATTATTCAGGTTCTTTCATTCATTCCATACCTCTTTCTTTTAGATGCCACACTGAAAACTGGTAAATAAATATCATGCACTAAGAAATGTATATTTTTTCATTATGATGTAACAGAAACTCATAAAGAAATTATTTCAGACACCAGATGTTTCTACTGCTCATCAAAGTTAATGCAACCAACATATCTGTCAAACATGTATCTCTCTGCAACAATGCAAATTTAGCTTGCATAATTTAATGGGCTGGAATTATTTCACTATCCCAGCTCATCATAGTATTTGATTAGGTTAAAACAATAATTATGCCATCTCTATCTATAAAATTACTATCTCACTATGTAGTTATATATTTAAAGATGCATTTTAACAATCCTGTGATCTGTGTCCCATTTAATGCATGGTGTAAAATGATTGATAAATTTTGCTCAGAGGCCTATTCTGTTCTTTTACATTCCATAAATCTACTACACTTTACTTTACTTCCCTTCCAAAGAAAGCCATACTTCAATTTTTATGATCTAAAAATTCACCATGCTGGCTGGCCAGGTTTGAACTCATGCATAACCTTGAGTCTATGAGGCAAGTATGCTTACCACTAGATCTGACACACTATGAGTTCTATAATTAATATCAGTGCATTGTTCATGTTAATACAGACATATCACTTTATACAAGTCTGAGCAGCTAGCATTGTAAATTATGAGAAATTCACACAAATTTGATAGGAAGCATATGTAGTGTTGCATGATGCAATGCTTGCCAACACTATTACCAGCATTGCTGCATTTCTCTGTGCTTGCCTGCTGATAAAGATTTCCTCCATGCTTGGACCATGCTTATTGCTAAAGGAGAGTCTACAAATTATTAAACTGTGTATTGGAGAAGTAGATTGAGGGGATAAGATTAGATAATTTGGTTTGCAGTATAGTTGTTTTATTCCCATTGATGTAACATACCAAAAGCAAATCATTAATGCATACATTATGCTTTGTTATCATCTTATTCATAATCTTTTTACACTAATTGTACATTAACATTAGTAATATTTTCATACTAAATAAAGTATTTGTAACAACGCATAACATAAATAATTTATAAAACTTTTGTAATAACACAGGCATAACATACTCTTAAATTATTGTTTCCGGTAAAGTGACATTGATAGCAATTAAAATGTAAATTGGAACTTGCACAGTGAAGCTAATCGCATAATTGATACATTGTATGATTCAGTTGAACCACACGCTCTTAATGCTTCACTTACTTGTCATAATGTATGGAACTGGTTTCGAGAACATTTAGTCATCTTCAGCCAGGCTAAAGTCCAACTGTCCGATCATTCGTTGAGCTGTGGGAATGTGTATTCTGCTCTGGTGGTGGTGGTGTAATAAACTTGTAGTTTATGTTTTCATCTCGGCAGTGTTGAAGTTCATTAGACTGTATTTGTATTTGTAAATGTAGATTTTCTCCCAGGTTGCTAGTTCCGTAGGTCCTTGTACTGATTTTAATAATTTTGCTTTATTTATGTGTTGTGATTTTGTGTCCAAAAATGATATGCTACTGCTGATTTCTCTATTTGCTTGTATTTTATGTTCCTGAAATGTTTCTTTAACCGTGTGCTTATGTTTCTCTTAGTTTTTCCATCAATGAGGTTCTAAAAACATGTACAATCATCCCAAAGGAAACAAAATACAAAATAAAACAGAGCAACCCTAAAATAGCTAAGATATATGGTTTACCTAAAATTCACAAGACTGGAAATGGTATGCATCCCATCATTAACAAACTCAATATTCCTTCTTACTATTTACCAAATGGTTAGCTAATAAACTCAAGATATTTCAAAGCAGGAGTATAAACAATTCATATCAGTTAATAGAAAAAATTAAGGACATAAAACTACATCCCTCTGACACTCTAATATCTTTCGACGTAGAATCTCTGTTTCCAAGCATGCCAAAAGAAAAACTCCTAATTTATCTACATGATTGGCTTAAAACAAGTGGAATTACGGATACACACATAAAAGAATACATCAAACTCACAAAATTTGCATAAACCAAGCCTATTTTACTTTCAAAGGAAAATTTTATAAACAACAAGCAGGACTTACAATGGGCAGCCCCTTATCTCCATTTCTAGCTAACCTCTTCATGAGCAGATTTGAAACACACATCAACACAGCTTTTCCATACATATTTAAGGTATGATACAGATATGCCAACGATATATTTGCCATAGTTAACAAAAAACTCATTGATGATGCCTTAAAACTTACGAATATACAAGATATAAACATATCATTTACACATGAAACAGAAATAGATAACATGTTGCCATTCTTAGATATTAAAATAATGAAATATCAAGGAAACCTGGAATTTACAGAAAGAATACATAGAGAGATAAGCACATCAAAGCTGGCAGTTTTAACCCCACAGCGCACAAACATCCAGTTATCAATAGTTTAACACACTGGCTAGTTAACCTAAATATATGCAAAGAAGAATATTTTAATGAATACAAACAAATAGAAGAAACAGTGGTTAAAAATGGTTTTAAAAAAGAACTGGTACACAATGGGGCACAGAAATTCAAGAGACAAAAACATATCAAAGAAACCACAACACTTTCAGCAAGAAAAGATGAGCTAATTTTTAAAAAGTTCACATATCATCCATGGACTACAAAAAAATTTCAGAATATTCTTAAAGATTTTAATATCAGGTTAGCACCGATTAATAGATTTAATGTTAAAAACTTACTGATAGACAATGTTAATGATAGTATTCCACAAGAGGAAAAGGCAGGTATTTACAAAATAAACTGTGCAGAATGTGAAAAAATCTACATTGGAAAAACAAAGAGAAACATAGGCACACTTAAAGGAAACATTTCAGGGACATAAAGTACAAGCAAATAGAGAAATCAGCAGTAGCATATCATTTTTGGACACAAAATCATGACATAGTGAATAAAGCAAAATTACAAGGACCTATGGAACTAGCAACCTGAGAGAAAATCTACATCTACAAATACAAAGACAGTCTAATGAACTTCGCCACTGCTGGAGATGGAAACATAAACTACAAGTTTATCACACCACCATCAGAGCAGAATACACATTCCCACAGCTCAACGAATGATCCTACAGTTGGACTTTAGCCTGACTGAAGATGAGAACTAAATTTTCTCGAAATTGATTCCATACATTATGACAAGTAAGTGAAGCATTAAGAGTATGAACTTTGACACTGCTGGAGATGGAAACATAAACTACAAGTTTATCACATCGTCATCAGAGCAGAATACACATTCCCACAGCTCAATGAATGAACCAACAGTTGGACTTCAGTCTGACTGAAGTTGAGAACTAAATTTTCTTGAAACTGGTTCTATACATTATGACAAGTGAAGCATTAAGAGTGTGTAGTTCAACTGAATTATACAATGTCAATTATTGATACCAATGTTACTCCCAACACACTTTTCTTGCCACATTTTCCCAATTCACTGCAGCAGCAATATTTTTTTCTCAACCAATTTCTAAATATAGAAACCAGATATCCAGACTCTATAACTTAGCATGGCCGTAGAAAAAATGTTAAATCACCAATGCATAAGTAAAAATGGGGGACAGAAACTTTTTTTCCATGCAAAGAAATTATGGAAGGTATACAGACATGATAGATGGGTGGTGTCAGCACTGATTATCTGCTATCAATAAAATTTATTATTAATGGCCAGTTTTGAGCAGAATTTTGATACAACAGGTGTGCATTGAAACAAATATCTCTTGTGTATATTTGTCAACGTTACCAGCTCTATACATAATTAAAATAATTTCTTCCTCTGTAGTTTGACCATTTTATTATATTATTAATTTTATGAAAAGGTTAAATTGAATGGATTTTTGTGAAATATTTACACACAATGTTTACGCTATGGCCAACACTATGTGCCGTTTGCTGATATTGTTTTTTTAGTTTTTGTTAGATGAGCTTAATAATAATGCTCTATTTTCTGCCTATATTTGCTTAGGACTGGGAACAAATGTACAAGAAGCATACTGCTGATGCTGCTTTTATCCTTACATCCCACATGCTAGACATGTGAATTACCATTGTTTAAACAGGACTATTTTACTATATTACCTGCTCATATGTCATGCTATTTTTTTTCCATCAGGTGCATACTCACCATATCTGGCATGTTGACAAGATCAAATCCTAATGGGGGGAGTCTTTATAACAGTGCATTAAAACAAAGTGGTTCAGTTCATTTTGTGGCTTGTATAGTGTTGTGGAGTATTAACCTTAAAAATAGAAATTGGAATTGATACTGAAGTATCGGTTGTTGCTGTGGGATCTGCAGCATTATCAATCCAATTTTTAAAGAAATCAGTATTTCAGTTCAATGAACAACATATTTAAAAACAACTTATAAAATATCAAAAAAACAATAGGTGTATTAACAGTTGGATTAATAATATAAAGGACAATTGAAAAGGATGGTATGGATGGAGAGAGAATGCCTAAGGAGGATATTTTGGAACAAATCATATTAAGGTATAAAGAGAGATTATGCAGGGTGCAAAATGGAGAAAAGCTCACTTATTTTCTGTAAGGAAATGAAGATAAATTTTAGAAGAGAAAGGTATATTGAGAAGTGCAACAAAGAGAAAGAAAGGGGATTGTTTGGCTCAGATTTGTATGGTGGAAAATGAGAGGATTTAGAAATAATTGTGAGCAGGGAATATGCCCCATCTGTAAGAGAACTGCATAGGCAATGCACATATTGTTTTAGGTAATGTTTAAAGTTAGATTACCCATTAAGCACTAGGGTTAGATTGAGGGACTATGGGAGTGAAACTGCTGGAGTCAAGCAAGAGTGTATGTTCGTGTAGCAGAAAATGAAAAACGGACTGTTATAAATGAATATGTATGGGGAATACTTATTTTAAACTTCCATGGCTGAAAACAAGTATATGCTGTGTCTGTGGAAGTACATTACATGCAAGGTAATTATGTGCACTGCTAAAAGTATATGTGAACATGTTTACTGCAAAATGTTCATATATATATAAACAATAATAATAAAAGTAGATAAGGATAAAACACTTAGATAAAGTCACACTTGAAATATAGCAATTTCAAGTGTGACTTTAAGTGTTTTATCCTTATCTACTTTTATTATTACTGTTAATTTGTTATTATTTATAGTGTTATTTTATTTTTCATTTATATATATATATCACAGCCTATTTTCAATTACTGCTACATGAACATATGCTCTCACTTGACTCCAGGAGTTTCACTCTCACTCCATCATTCCAACTCCAGTGCATCATGGTTAATCTAACCTCTGGAATAAAGTGCAGCATAATCAAATGTTATTTTGTTTAAATGTCCAGGAACTAATGAATGGAAAAAGCAGCTTATTAGAGAAAAATGGCTTAGAATATGAAAATAGTACCATAGAGGAAACATATTCAGGATAATGGCAGTTAGGTAATTAGATGAATTTTTGTTAAAAGCTACACGAAAATAGAAAAAATTAATATTATTATTATTATTAAATTGGGAGTGGAGAACAATGAAAACATGGTAGTGCTAACTAATTATAATTACACATGCCTCTGAGCAATTTATTGGCTGTTTAAATTCAATGGGAAGTTAATGACTAAAGTTGTTAAAAAATGCATAACATATTATAAATACAAAATATAATGTTCTTTTCTTTTTACATTGATTTGTTGGGCTGTGCTATGGCAGTTAAAGCTCATTCCCTGAGTGCATTTTCACCCATCAGCCTTTGAAGTAAGATATCAGTAATACGTGCTATCGTGTTCTCACTTCCATTTCAGATAAAGTCCCATAAGCAAATGATGTTGTCACATCTTGCAAGCATACTATGCATGTAACCCATGATTTCTGGCCAAGAACTTATTGCTATAAAATTCAAAATATTAAAACAAATAAAGACTAAATTATATTTTATGTTACAGTAGAAAATAAATAATGCTCTACCTTAGTACTTTCTCTGCTGGATTCATCAGCGCTGTCTCCAGACAAATAAATGATGAATCTGTCATCTTCCCCCATTAGTCAAACACAATATTCATGTTCTTTGTTTATTGTGTGCTGTTCACATTTTTTCCAGTACTCTTCATCAATGCATCCCACTCTCACACTTAACATGAGTGTCCCATTGTGCTTCCTTATGTGATGTTTGTCTAGCCCACACAATTTCATAGGATTAAACATACAGTGATAAGGAGGTAGCCCTTAAATTTTGTGCCCAGATGCTTCAGCTAACTGGTCTATTGCATATTGTTTGTTCATATTTGCTGCTTTTATTTGCTGTATGAAAACTGTTTTTATTGGAACTGGATTGGGTATGGGAATATTGAATTGTTGCATGAAGGCCAAAATTTCATCTTTTCTTGATGACTGTTAGATATTTTCACAATTTACCTTGAATGATAACTGACATTATCAAGTACAATAACACATTTTCTATCATTGGGCAAATTTTTCAGTAGGCAATTTTGGAACCAGTTTTCAAAAATATTGCCATTCATTTCAGCCTTAGCATTGGTAATGTTTTTCCCCAAAATGTAGAAACAGTTCAAAACTCAATCCTCGCCTCCACCAGCATGTAGAGCCATTATCCTCTTTCCTTTAGGCAAGGGTGTGTTGAGCACATTCCATCATTCCAGCTTTTCTTTAAAACATTGTGTGTGTCATACAAAGTTTCATCTATGTACACCACCCGATACCCTGCAGATCGCAATTGATGATTCTCTGTAAATATTTATACCTCCAAGCACTATCCAAGGTGATTCCAAGAGCATGAAAACAAAACCCAATTTTTCGTACAAGACACCATAGAGATGTTTTTTGTATGGGGATTGAGAACTGTACAAGCATGTTAGAAGTTCTTACAGTGTTGGAGGTTTTCCTTGCCTGAAGAAGCTGTAGATTTCTCAGCAAACTATTTTGCATTCAAATTCCTCAAATTTCTCCAATGGTTTTGATTTTGTTCCTGCTTTTTTTTTTAGTGTTAACGGCCTTCTCCTAACGATTTTTCTGTTGGTCTACTCAGTTCCAAAATTCTAGCCATCTTGTTTATTGGTCCTTTACCTAGTTACTTCTTCACAATATAGTCATACACTTTACAGACCATTTTCTGACACTCCTTGTTTAGAGTTTTTGTTATGTTTTTAGATTTTAGAGCCAGATACAAACTGCACAGCATTCACATTATGATCAGCTTTAAATTCATGCATTTCCTCTTCATCATTATCATGCACTTAATATACATTGCCATGATAAACAGTCTTCCTGAACTGTAACAACACAACAGCATCAGAAAAAAATTTCAATCTACATTTGGTAACATGCTGCTCCTTTTCATACCATGTGGACTTGATTGAGAGCTGTCATCAGCTAAAACTAGCTCATAATTGGCTAATGTAGACCAAGAGGAAATGAATTCACGAAACGGGCTATGCTAGGATCACACTCTGCTGCCATGCAAAACTTTGTAATCTATTTAGTACATAATAAAGCAATTCTTCATTTACTACCAACAACAATGCAATACTTCATCAAGCACTCAATATATCAATTCCTCTACTGCGTAGTGCTGGTCTCAATTACTGCCATGTTTAATGCATCTTCATAACAGAAACAGTCCCTGATTCTAATAAAATTATGCTAAACACAACAGGCTTTTACAATATGTATTGAAATATTTGCATCAATGATTAGAGGACAATGAAAAGTTTTACTTCTGATGCTTAGAATCCTGCAAGTACATTAGATATATTTAGCACGGGTTCATTGGCAGTTGAACATTTTCTTGTTGTGGGTATAGCAATAATCATAGTTGCTCCTGTGGTTCACATATTTCCTTGAATAAGATATTAGTACAATTTAAATATTAATTCAATTAGAAATCGAACACAATGGCACACCCATTAATAATCTCTTCTGAGTTGGATATTTGGAACATTCTTTATGGTTTCACTTACAGAAATTTACTCAGGACACACGTTTCGCAGAACTTTTGTCCTGAGTGAATCTCATGTAAGTGAAACCATAAAGAGTGTTCTAAATATCCGACTCAGAAGAGATTATATTAGTACAAGTTTGCAGAGTGAAAAAGCTTCAACTGAAACTAACATATGTGGGAGTATAGTTATCTATTCCTTGCAGTGGCTTAGGTGCAGAAAACCAATTTTTCTTTTACCAAAAGGACCTATTTTAAAAGACAATGAAATTGTGATATCTCCCATAAACCCCTACATTAATGTAATAAAACAGTTGTTGGCATCACAAACAGCTATCATCCAGAAAAAATGTCTGAAATTTATTAAAAGTTATTCATTGTGTTGTTTCATTAAAAATATGCTTGCTGTTATTACCCTCATAAAATTCAGAAAGTGAACTATGTAGTCATTTTTTCAGCACCATCCACTATACTGTACATAATTCACATACTACATGTTTTAAAAATAGTTGTTATGCCCATTCTGATGTATAGAAGTTCTATGAATATATTTCCACTTGCAAAATATATAAAAACAATAACATTTTCCACAAAATAGTTTATGAGGGAGAGGTAAAAAGTTCTTGACCTGCAGGCAGTGTAAGATAGTTTTCTAGGTCAAAAATGCATTTATTATTCTACATAGTCTCCTTTGAGGTCAATGCACTTTGTCCAACATTTTTCCAGTAAGTAGATTCCATCCCTAAAGTGTGATGCTAGAAGGTATGTCAAATACCCATCTATGGCTGCAATAACCTCTTCATTGGATGCAAAACATTTTTCAGCCTAAAATTTGAGATGTGGGAATAGATGGAAATCAGGGGTACCAATTTTGGTGAATAGAATGAATGTTACAACAATTTGTTTCTCAAATCCCTCAGTTTTCCCATTGCCAAGGCACCTTTGTGGGCAGGTTCATTGTGCTGGTGAAAGACAATTTTTTTTCATTTGCAATTCAGGCCTCTTTTCAAGTATTTTTTTCATCCTGTTAGTCTAGAAAACCTGTTTAATATCCACCAGTTATTGCAATTCAGGCCTCTTCTCAAGTATTTTTTCATCCTGTTTGTCTAGAAAACCTATGTAATATCCACCAGTTATTGCAAATTCAGGCCTCTTCTCAAGTATTTTTTCTTCCTGTTTGTCTAGAAAACTTGTATAATATCCACCAGTTATTGTTTTACCCTTTGCAAGATAATTGTAAGAAGAATCCCTTTTGCATCCAGGACGTCCTTCACATGGATCATCTTCAAGAGAAGTATGGCCACACTTAAATTTTGCCACTCATTTCTTTACAGTTGAAAATGAAAGAGCAGACTCCTTATAAACCTTCACCAACTTGGATGAATTTCTATTCGCAATAAACCATCCAAAGAATTTGATGAAGGCACAGTATTCATTTCTCCATTGGAACGAAACACACACAACAAATCTATTTTCAACAGCCATATAAACAAAACTATTTGTAGATCAAGTTGACAATTGACCAAATTTATTGCAAAACATGTAGCAACACGAGGGAAAAAAATTCATTAATATCAATACAATTTCTGTACAAGGTCCAGAACTTTTTACTTTATACATGCAATAAAATGCATTTAATGATATATAGCTACTTCTGTCTGCAAATTACTTATTTCACCGCTCTTTCTTTTCAGTTAAAAAAACTTTACTTCAGATGGAAATCAACTAGAAATTAATAAATGAAGATGAATAGGAAAGCGAACTTCTGAAATTGGGTTAGTGCTATGTCAGTCAATAAAAAATCTGTTTTCAAACATATGTAATTTTTGGACAAAAATCAACAGCTACCTACTGCTTCAAACTTTCAACCTGAAACAGCTGATAATGAGCATACTAATGATGCTTTTAACACCATTAATGAAAATTATAAGATGCATCAAAATACTTCAACAGGTGGCTGGGGTCATTAAGGCATGACCTGGGGTTTCATTCCGAGGACCATTCTCCCAGACTGAAGTTTCTTCCATGGTTTTCCAAGTCCTCATAAATGAAAAATGCCAGGGAGGTACCCTAAACTTAGGCCTGGAATGCTTCTTTCCTTATATAATATATATCTTTTCCCAGTTTATCAAATCATTTCATTTCATTTATCATCAGTGTCTACCACCTGCGATACCTCAGTATAAAATGGGGGTAAATACTATAAAATAAATAAATAAGAAAAAAGCAAGATGCTTCTTTGAGACAATATATAGTTACAAGAGAGTTCAACAAATCTGTTAGAACTACAGTGAACAAGAGTGATAGACACTTTTGGGGAGAATAATTTGACTTTATTGAAAAACAAATAGGAAACAGAGGATGATGTTGACCGATCTTTCTTGTTATATTCTTGCTTCCATATATCAAAATTTTATAACAAGGATCAGAAACTGACATTCCAAAGCAATATGCTACAGTTGATTATGAGAATCAAATAGGACAATTCTAGAACTCTGGTTCTTTTTGGAAACTTACACCATGTCTCATGTCCTCATATCATTCAAATAAGCAACACTATAAAACCCAAACTCACCCATATCTGTCCCAAATTAATCATAAGATTCCACCACATTAACTTTCTCCATCTTTATGTAATCCAAGTACATCCCAAATCAATTAGAACCACCCAAGTCAACCTTCTCCTTCTGTCTCTGATCTAAGTTCATCCCACGTTAATTACAATTACTCACATCAACCTCTGTCTCTGTCTATTTGCCAAAAAGAATTTATTCTTTCTTTGGAATCAAAAAATACAGAACAATTATTTTATATGTTAGTGACAAAATAGCAAAAATGGTTAAACATTACCTAAGATGAAAATCAAAATATGCAAGAAAATAGTTACACTTAAAATGCTTCAAATGTTTGATAAATTTATAAATTAAATAACATAATTTCCATATGACAAAAAATATCTTTACCTCACATTTACATAAAGCCTCTCAACTTGGCTAATAATTCCTTGTAATATAAAAATGATGCTCAACTTTCCCAAATAGTTTTTCAAATGATTTAGGGCTCATTCTAAAATAATTGAAGAACTTTATTTCATCTTCTTGTAAATCAGCATAGAGGGTTTCAAAAGCTCTTTTCACATGCTTTTGAATGTTCAGAGGATGACAATGAAATGTTTTTCTTTATTGTTCCTCACCATATATAACATGCGCACTGATAAATTGTGCAGGCTTTGTTAATCTGTTTGATGATGGTGAAGATGGGGGGCCAGATGATGATGATGAAGCAATGATGGAATGAGATAAACACAGTCTTAATTGAATAAGGGATAGCTCATTCAGCTGAAAAAAAGAACAGGTTCCAATCCTGTTTGGACTAAAATTGTCGGGATACTTTTATTTCATAGCTTTTTTACCTAGTCCTGAAAGGGCAAGGGTAACTTTAAGTGCCTAACTACTCTAGGCTCATTGATTCATCACTGCATTGCATTCACCATCTCAAAGGCAGCTGGAATGGGACAATAATAATTTAACCCCCATAAAGCAAGAGATGACATACTGTCTTGAATTGATTAGATCTAATATTTTGAAGACTAACGGTTTGAGACACTGGAACAGTAACTTCTATATCATGTTCAGGAATGGTATTATATATTATTAAATTATAAAGTATGTGTACTTTTAGAAATAAAAAGTTGTAAGAAAACACTAGTAGATGAGCACTAATTTTTATTATAATTTTCATACATCACTGTTTACTACTGTTCAACAGCATCTGATGTATACTGAATCAAACAGGAGTGTTTAGTTAGGAAAATTTTGCGGGAAAATAGGAAATAGTACAAAAACTTTTTCTGAAGCCAAGTCTTATGTCATTACAAATCAATAAATGCAGTTGTTTATTTCTTTAAACTTTTTTTTTTTGTTGTGTGAACATTTTACAGTTCTTTCTAAATGTATCTACTTTTTCATACAAAAAAGAATGACAAAAAAAGCACATGAAAATAGACCATAAATACAGTACCAAAGTTAACCAGTTATGGTACATGTGCTCATGAAATGGCTGGATTGTTTCACGTTCTCACTAGGTGCAGCACAGATCTGTTTGTTGTATGGGAGTTGAATGGGAGGGAACAGGCAATTCATGCCATGGAATGATTTTTCTTTTTTTTTTTTTTTGTCTTTAAAAATGGCTTCCAAATTACTGCATAAAATTGCAATATTTCACATAATACACAATTTCATTAGAAAATAAAATAAAAGATTTTATCCCTCCTAGTGCTCTAAAAAAATAACAGTGATCTTGCTGTCTTCCAACTCTGGTGATCTGCTTTCTAATACTGATGCACAGTTTTCACGACCAAGAAATTTTGGGCCAATGGATCATATAGAGCTACCGCTTTCTCACAAGGTCCTGATGGACGAATTTAAAGTGAAACAGGATAACAGTAATTATGTTCACTAAAATGATGTGCATATTCTTTTTCCTTAATGTACTATACACAAAAAATACTAGTTACTCTATTACACTTATCATATACTAATTCCAAAAAAGACACGGTTCCACATCCAAAAATTGCTCTAACAGGAATCGTATAAGGTTGGGAAATTATATACAGTTTTGCATATACATAACATTTTTGCCAATAAATATTAGAAAAAGAATTGCACATGTATCTGCATGGGTATGCAACACAAAGTCATGTAAAAATGAACTTCCAAGTTAAGAAGTTGTTAAAATATGAAAAAGCATATTGTTCCGACCCAGAGTTAAGTATAGATCAGAGGAAACGACGAACATGAGTTACAACACTGTTGATAGAGAGACATTTGTTTTTTCTTTACATCTGCAATTCGACAAAAGTTTTCAAAGCCTAGTTTTATAAATTATCTTCTCATAAAAAGTTGTCCAAAGACCGCAACAACATTATAAGCCTGCATTTTTTTTAAAAAAAACTTTGTTACATCAATATTAAGATTTGTACACTTCCAACCATTCAGAAATTACTATAAGAGATTGGAGTACTGCGAAAATAAATATACAACGATTAAGAGCAACACACCAGGACAGGAGTGTTTGTCTTGACACCTGACACCTTCCAAACACACTAGGTGTGCTTGCACCACCACACTGATCGTCTTTCACATTGTCTTGTTTCACAAGTTCTTTGCTATGTTTAGCAGGGTCATCTTCTACTTGTCTGCTGGTTCATGTCATACAAAACTTGTGCAATTGTTCGCGAAGATTCCACATTACTTAATGCCACACTGGCCAAGTGTGGCTCATAGCTTCTCAGGAATCTAGAACAAAACAACATCCAGGAATTATTTTTGTACTCTGAAGTAATAATAAACCAAATATAACTATTACTCTGCAAAAGTTCCACTGAAATGACAGTCCCAATTCTTAAAAATGTTATGAATTACTGCAGCATAATGATATATTAATTTTTTGCGTATAAATTCTATGTTGTTATTTCGGAATATTCAGGGAAAACACATTGGTTACATGAAAATGACTCAAGGTTTTTCAACAACAGTTCTATATTTTAACACTTAATGTACAAGACAAATGATCTTTATTCATTGGCTTTCATTCCATGGCACTCCACTCTATTTTTCAATATTATTTGCTGATCAAGAAACAATAGAACTCATGTGCAAATTACAGTGCAATATGATGAACTGAAATCATGCAGATAACAATGAACTTTTTGATATTATTATATGACTTAGTTAAACTACACACTCTTAATGCTTCACTTACTTGTCATAATATACAGAACCGATTTCGAGAACATCTTGTTCGCATCATTAGCTAAGCTAAAAAGTCAACTGTCGGATAACTCATTAAGCCATGGGAATCTGTATTCTGCTCTGGTGATAGTGAGATAAACTTGTAGTTTATGTTTTCATAAACTACAGGATCAAAGTTCATTAGACTGTCTTTGTATTTGTAGATGTAGATTTTCTCCCAAGTTGCTAATTCTGTAGGTTCTTGTACTGATTTCAACAATTTTGCTTTATTTACTATGTTGTGATTTTTTGTGCAAAATTGATATGCTACTGCTGATTTTTCTATCTGCTTGTACTTTAAGTTCCTGAAATGTTCCTTTGACAGCGTGCATATGTTTCTCTTTGTTTTTCCAATGTAGATTTTTTCACATTCTGCACAATTTATTTTATAAATACATGTTTTTTTTCTCTTGTGGAATACTACCATTAACATTGTCTATCAGTAGGTTCTTAACATTAAATCTGTTGATCAGTGCCAATCTGATATAAAATCTTTAAGAATATTCTGAAATTTTTTGTAGCCCATGGATGATATGATAATTTTTTGAAAATTAGCTTATCTTTTCTTGTTGAAAGTGTTGTGGTTTCTTTGATACATTTTTGTCTCTTGAATTTCTGCACCTTTTTGTTTTCTAGTTCTTTTTTAAAACCATTTTTAACCTGTTTCTTCTATTTGTTTGTATTCATTAAAATATTCTTCTTTACTAATTTGTAGGTTAACTAGCAGGTGTATTAAAATGTTGATAACTGCATGTTTGTGCATTGTGGGGTTAATATACAGAGACAATATACATGCAGAGTCACATTAAAGCTGACAGTTTTAACCCCTCAATGCACAAACATGCAGTTTCAACAGTTTAACACACTGGCTAGTTTACCTGCAAATTAGCAAAGAAGAATACAAACAAATAGAAGAAACAGTGGTTAAAATGGTTTTTAAAAAAGAACTAGTACACAATAGGGCACAGAAATTCAAGAGACAAAAACATATCAAAGAAACCACAACACTTTCAGTACGAAAAGATGAGCTAATTTTGAAAAAGTTCACATATCCATGGGCTACAAAAAAAATTTCAGAATATTCTTAAAGATTTTAATATAAGGTTGGCACCAATTAATAGGTTTAATGTTAAAAACTTACTGATAGACAATGTTAATGACAGTATTCCACAAGAGGAAAAAGCAGGTATTTACAAAATAAATTGTGCAGAATGTAAAAAAATCTACATTGCAAAAACAAAGAGAAACATAGGCACACAGTCAAAGGAACATTTCAGGAACATAAAGTACAAGCAAATAGAGAAATCAGCAGTAGCATATCATTTTTGGACACAAAACCATGACATAGTGAATAAAGCAAAATTATTAAAATCAGTACAAGGACCTATGGAACTAGCAACCTGGGAGAAAATCTACATCTACAAATACAAAGACAGTCTAATGAACTTCGACACTGCCGGAGATGAAAACATAAACTTCAAGTTTATCACATTGCCACCAGAGCAGAATACAGATTCCTACGGCTTAACAAATTATCTGACAGTTGACTTTTAACTTAGCTGATGATGAGAATGAGATGTTTTCGAAATCGGTTCTATAATTATGACAAGTGAAGCATTAGGAGTGTGTAGTTCAACTAAATCATACAATAATATCAATTATATGATTGGCTTCATGGTGCAAGTTCCACTTAACATTTGAATTTAATGAGCATTTTGCCCACTGCAGTGGCTCAGGCATTAGAATGGTTGCTAAAGCCTGCAGGTATTAAACTCAGTATGTGGGTGGGGCAGAAATCTGGTAAGGTTTTGCATTGTTTTTCCCTTACCCTGTCAAGTACCTTCCAGTTCCAACTGATATAACTAATTTTGCATCATTGTTACTTCAGTTCACTCACTATTAGCAATATGTAACAATGATTAGAAAAGTAAGATCTACAACCTTCCAAGCGCATTCTGGATATTTGATAATAAACTAGAGATGGGTACTAAATCCTCTCAATGCTCAATAGGTATTGAATTATAGCCCTATATATGAGCTCCATACTTTTTCGATACTTTGTTAATACAACAATTTTAACCCTTTGTCTGATAGCCAATTAAATTGCTCTCTGGCTGTTTTTGGATATCCAATAAACAAAAGTGGGCATATAAATCAATTGGAAATATATATTTTCCATGTTATAGAAAAACAATATTTCTTTTACTTTTAATGAAACAAAAAATGAATTAAATTTATATTTGACACATTGGCTCTTTCAAATAAGTGTCGTGATGTATACAATCTTTGTCTGTTAAAATATGGAGAAGATTTGTATAAGTAATTTTTATTCTTAAGACTGAATACATATTCCTTCTTGTTTACTCTGTACTTTCACCTGACTCAGACAGTTTATAAGGTGAAACAAAACTAAATTGCTTTCATTGTGTGTTTTAAAAATGAGGAATATTTATTACATTAGTCTGACCTTCAGTGATCCCTGACTCTACGTATTCATCCAGCACACAATTACTCACATTTCTATCACCTTCCCTTACACAGGGAGTTATGTATTTCATGGGGCTTTAGACTTGCTAAATGTATTAGATCTTCAAACCACCAAAAATGCTTCAGCTAAGAAATGATGAACCTAGGGTTCCTTGGAATAGAAATAAAATGGAAATGAGGTTAGAAGCAGTACATAAAAATCAATAGGACCAGATTTAGCACAAAAAGCTTTTATCTTTTTGAAGTACAACATAATGTCTAAAATAGTTGCCTTTATGACATAGCAGATGTGGATATGGAGTTGTCTGGACCCTTGATGGAATCTATTCTTGATCAGGATAAAACATCCTAAATTTAGACATTCGTTTTTTACACTAAACTCCACTCACTTATATAAAAGTAAGATGCATTTCGGGAGAATCTCTCCCATTTCTGAACTGCCATTACTGGAAACGATGGCTAGACAACCGGATGTTCCTGTGGTGGCCTCTGTTGGTTCAAGTAGGAAGTTGCTGAGTTCATCTACAGGAGGAAACTCGAACTTCATTAGGTTTTCTCTATTTTTTAATATGAAAATTTTTTCCCAAGTGGATAACTCCAATAGGTTGTGAAGATGATTCAGCAGTTTAACTTCTGGTTTTATTTCATGATTTTTGGTTCAAAAGTGAGCTGCTACTGCTGATTTATCCACTTGCTTGAACTGAATATTCCTAAAATGTTCTTTCCTCAGAATTTCCAAATTTCTCTTTGTTTGCCTATGTACCGCCACGGGTGGCCGAGGTCGTTAAGACACGAACTCGTGAGCAGGAGGTCTGGGTTCGAATACCGTCAGGACCATCCTCCCTGGCTGAGGTTTTTTCCAGGTTTTCCTCAGTCCTCATAAATGGCAAATGCTGGGGAAGTACCCTAAACTTAGGCCTGGAACGATTCCTTCTTTAAAAATAAATCCTTTCCCAATATATCATTTCATCTCATGTATCATCTGTGTCCATCGTCCATCACCTGTGGTGCTGCTGTAGCAAAAACGGGCATTAAACACTATTCATTCATTCCCTATGTAGCTCTGTTCACAATCTGCACATTTTATTTCGTAAATTCCAGATTTCTGTTCTGTTGGTATGGAGTCTTTTACTGTGAAACCTAATAAATTCTTGATGTTGTAACTGTTCTTTGAGGCTAGCTTTATCCCATGTTCTTTGAAAAATTTCTTGAACTTGTGGTAAACAGCACAAGACCAATAATACACAATATCAATTCACCCACATACCAGGTAGCAAAAAATTTATCAAAGTATTCAATTCTTTTAAGAGATTCCAAAGTTTGAGCATTAAAAATTCAGTTGATCTAGTCAAAAAACTTAAAAATAGCAGAATTACGGCTGGAGATATAATGGTTTCATTTGATGTAAAAGCCTTATTCCTGAGCATACCTATTGAGAAACTTATGCTTATGCTAAAGAAATGGTTAACATCAATAAATTTAAAAACAGAAGAAATAGAAGACTTATTAAAACTTACTAATATTGGCATTAAACAAAATTACTTCAGCTTCAACAAATAATATTACCAATAAGTTTCAGGCCTAACTATGGGAAACCCTTTGTCACATTTCTAGCAAAGTTATTCATGAGCTCATTTGAAATACATATCACAAAAGCCTTCCCTGTAATTTTCAAGTCATGGTATAGGTATGTGGATGACATTTTTGCAATAATACCAAAGAAATACTTAATAGATGCCCTGAAACTTCTTAATTTGCAACATGAATTTATACAATTTACCATAAAAGAAGAGAGAAATGGGTGGCTACCATTTCTAGATTTAAAAATTATAAGAAATGGAGATTGTTTGAATTTTGGAATTTACAGAAAAGAAACACACACAGAAAACTACATAATAAAAAAAAAGAGTTATAACCCCATTCCACATAAATATGCAGTTTTTCACAGTTTGGCACACAGATTGATGAATACTCCACTCACAGAAGCAGAATGCAAAATAAAATACAAACAAATAATAAAGACAGCTATAATCAATAGTTTTAACAAAGACACAGTGATAAAAATTATTAATACATCTAAAAGACAAAAAGGGATAAGGGAAGTTTCCACATTGAAAAACACAAAAGAAGAATACAAATTCAAAAGTTTCACCTACCATCCAATTTACCACAAGTTCAAGAAAATTTTCAAAGAACATGGGATAATGTTAGCCCCAAAGAACAGATACAACATCAAGAATTTATTAGGTTGCACGATAAAAGATTCCATACCAACAGAACAGAAATGAGGAATTTACGAAATAAAACGTGCAGATTGCGAACAGAGCTACATAGGCAACCAAAGAGAAATTTGGAAATTTCGAGGAAAGAACATTTTAGGATTATTCGGTTTAAGCAGGTGGATAAATCAGCAGTAGCAGTTCACTTTTGGACCAAAAATCATGAAATAAAACCAGAAGTTAAACTGCTGAAACATAGTCACAACCTAATGGAGTTATCCACTTGGGAAAAAATTTTATATTAAAATAGAGAAAACCTAATTAATTTCGAGTTTCCTCCTATAGATGAACTCAACAACTTCCTACTTCAACCAACAGAGGCTCCACAGGAACATCCGGTTGTCTAGCCATCGTTTCGAGTAAAGGCAGTTCAGTGAGCAACTGAAGATGGGAGAGATTCTCCTGAAACGTGTCTTACTTTTATGTAAGTAAGTGGAGTTTAATGTAAAAAATGAATACCTAAGTTTAGGATATATTACCACTCCATTGGTCAACAGCTTCGTAAGTACAATATTTAGGATAAAACATGTTTAGATAATTGGTACATCTCACAAAAGTTATTCATTTCCTTCTGTAACAGAATGATGGATGCAATTGGAAAAGTACACTCAAATTGTAATAGAAGTGTGCCAGCTAGATTTATGTTGCTTGGCAGGATAGAAGTGTGGTGTCAAAATTATTGTAGTTCAAAAATTCTCATGCATGAATCAGATAAAATGGATGCCTACATTATATGACCATTTTCATATTATACAAGTATATGGTATGCAATTGAACAGTGTTGGATTAGTTGTTCATGTATTGCAGGCATATCCCTCTTTATAAAAAACCATAAACTGGTACAAGAAAAATACATTTTTTTCACATGTTGAATATCACTATTTACAATTGTTTGATTATTTGTAGAGCTCTAAACCCACTAGAATGCTAGTTACAATATTGAGGTCTATACACATAGGAGTATTGCCCATGCTTTTAGGTGTATCATACACTTGCAACTTTTAGAAGCTTGAATTGCTATATAATTTGTATAAATTGTTTTGTGGAAAAAGAGTTAACATAATGAAAGTTTTAAATGCATTAGCTTTTATAGGCATACAGGATGTCTATAAACACCCATATCACTGGACCCCATTTAAACTTGGACATAATTAGGCTGACTCCATGATAATAGCAGGCCCACTTCTTTACGTTTCTGCTGTTGGTGTGGTGATAACATGTCTGAGCTACAAATTTGCCTAAAATTAAATACCAGAACCATAAAATGGATTGAATTGCAGTTTGAAGTAGATATTTTCAACATTCTATTAAAATTTCTAGGACATTTTTCACTTTTTGCAAATATGGAAAACCATGCTTCATCTACAAAATAACCTTAGATCTGAGTCTGACCAATAATGTAATGGACTTTTGTTAAACATTTGCGATTGGTTAAACTACCTAACCACTAGTAACTTATTATAACAATATTTTATTCCATCAACTTTAGCATGAAAGCTGATGTTACATCGTTACCTAGGACTGGTTCCATCAAGATGTTAAAATTTAACAAGCCGTTAGATAGATTGTTTAACATTCAAATTAACAATAATTCTGTTTCATCAACTAATGACTACTTTAACATGTGTTCAATTTTGTGTTAAATTAATTTCACCTTTCTCTTGTGTTAAAAGTTTAACTACTGCTAACAATCCATAAATGGCAGCTATAAATCCAGCTGTAAGATATCAAAATTGTATATTTGGATATATTAAGTTATTCCTAACAGAGAAAATGCTGTAAGATGCAATGACATTCAAATGTTTATGCAAAAGAGCAATTTTTACAAAAGTTCAGAATGGAGATGTTAATAAACAGCAATCCTTACAATGTACCTGATATTTGAACAAAACTTATGAGCCAGATTTGTTTTAAAAATTGTTGCCTTACAAAAAATGTACCAGTGCTTAGGATAAAGAATTAAGCTTAAGTTAAGTGATAAATGCAATCAAGGAAAGCAAAAAGCAGTGGAAGATTGTAGATGAACTGTGAGAGCAATTAGAATATATAAGTAGAAGCTTGCTTCTCTCTTATTTTGATTTAAAGTAAAACACTAAAAATCATATCGTCACATTAAAACTCTCTTTAAATTTCACAAACACACTTATAAAAGTAATTTTGGTACATGTTTCGTGAGGTACATTCCTCACATTGTCAACCAAAACGACGACTGAGGAATCAATTTCAGCAAAGTATGTATGTTACTATGCTTGCTCTGGTGGTCTGTTAATGAACTTAAACAATATGTTGTCTGCTTCCGGTATATCAAAATTCATAAGTTTGTATTCATATTTTTTTATGTAAATTTTTTCCTATACATTAAGTTCTTTCGGATGTTGAATTGTTTTTAACATAACATTACTAAAAACAATTCAACATCCGAAAGAACTTAATATATGCCTCAGTCGTTGTTTTGGTTGACAATGTGAGGAATGTACCTCACGAAACATGTACCAAAATTACTTTTATAAGTGTGTTTGTGAAACTTAATGAGAGTTTTAATGTGACGACGTGATTTTTAGTGTTTTACTTTAAATCAAAATAAGATTAACAAAAGTTTCACTGTGTGGATTCCGACATTCTGTAAACATATTGCTTCTCTCTCTCTCATTGACTGCATGAAGGTTTTATGCCACTATTTTGGGACAAAGCTGATATTGCAAGAGATATTGTTTTCAGGATTATCAGAATGATTTCCACACCAAATGCATCAAAAAGGAGAACTTAACTTTCCTTTATCCCATATGAATATTATGAATAAGTTCTTTTTATCATTTTACCATTTTCTTATTTTCTGGTGCTCTGAGAACATTTGATTATAAGCACATAAAAATTCAATATCCTAGAGGAAAGAGAACTGATATCCCAAAATTTACTATATCTCCACAATGGTTTTTCCATCAATGTTCAAGCAATCAGTATTCTTAATCTCCAATCAGGAATAGTTGCTGGGTGGCTGGAATCAGCTCATGAAAGTATGATATTTAACAATTTTCACTTCAGAGCTCAGTTTCAAACACATACTATTAAATAAGGGTGTCCTGTTTGGTTACAGACATTATTCTAAGGAAATAATGCTTCACTCCTGAAACCAAAGCTCAAAACACTTGTAATGTAACACATTTCAAGACACGAGTTAAATAGAATGATAAGATGTATAAATAAAAGGCTTTTTATGGTATTTTTAACCAAACTCCACAAACAATAACTGTAGCAAGAGCTGTATTACGAAAATTTTAATGGAGATCAGACTATCTCCATTATTTTTTACACTTCCTAGCTCGACAATTATTTAACTTTTCAAATTTAGAAAAAATTTGCTTCTTCTCCTTAATCCTTTTAACATTCGTCTCATGAGCCATATACAGAGTGTGGCATTTAAATCTGGACAAATTAAACATTTTTAAAATAAAATTTTATTAGACAAAAGATTTAAATTACAAAAAGTCCCTCTTGTGTCAGATGCATGACCTGTCCAGAGTAAAATTAATCCATGTGCCCCCTTCAGCTGCAATGATTTCCTCTATCCTTGAGCTGAAGCATTCGCAAGCTCTCTGTAAAACAGTGCTGTCCATAATGACAAATGCTGATTCTATAGTGCTACTTAAAGATAACACATTAGGCTGTCTGAACTTGTTAGTAACCCTTTCGACTACACTCTGTGAACATAATGATCAAAGGGTTTCAAATGGAATTTTTTTTTGGGGGGGGGGCAGAATTCTTTAGACTAGAACATGTTCATGTTATCTGATAACTGGTTTGGCACTAAATAGCTCACATGTGCCAGTGCACCTTAGTACATCTTAGTCATCAACATCATGCTACTCAAATAGAGTAAATCTATTTCTATAATTACACCTTTTTTGAACAGTAAATACAGATATAATCCAGGAGATATTTTATCTAAGCTAATTACCCCCCCCCCAAAAAAAAACAGCATATATAATATGCTGAGACTTCAGCTATTTTGAATTACCAAAGATGATGGATATAAGGACCTTGAACAACTCTAGGGACTTACCAATCAATTGTGAAAAGTTTGTATTTTATTTGAGGAGGAGGAGGAGGAGGAGGAGGAGGAGAAGAAGAAGAAGAAGAAGAAGAAGAAGAAGAAGAAGAAGAAGAAGAAGAAGAAGAAGAAGAGGGAGGGAGGGAGGGAGGGAGAGAAACATGGAAAGAAAGAAAAGTTGGTAATCTTTGAATATACAACACTCAATTCATTTGTTTTATATTTCCCATGATGCATAGAGTTGCATGTGGGTTAGTGGGAGTAAAATGCCAGAGTAAGTAGAGTATATTTTCACAACACAAAATTGAAAACAGGCGGAAAATGCCCTGAAAATCTGCGAAAGGAACTGTTTGTGGCATCATTATTTTGCCTCATGGTCTGTGTAGTAGGAAAGGTTGTTACATTGATGCATTTAATTTGACAGTTCATACTGCCTGCAACTATATTGTTTCGCATGGCTGCGTGCCATATGCTAACATTTCAGCCATCGAAGGGAAGATTTATGAATATGATGTATGTTCATGAGCAAAATTTTGTAGACCCAGACAATGATGAAATTCACAACCAAAAAGTAAAAAACATGTGGATTAGGGCTAAGTGTAAGATTAAGGGACTGTATGCAACTTTGGATGCACCCTTCATGTCTTACATTCACGGATTCCTGTTGAAAAATTCATTCAGGCATACAAATTTATTTGCACCATTTATCACATGTATTATATCTACATGTGGATCGAATTATTGGCTTGATAAAACATATTCTAAATTCCTTTTTTAGAAATGTTTCAATGGGTTTGCAGCATTAATAATAAATTAATGAACATGTGCGATTTTGCTCAGTCACACTTCAGTTATATAATGAAAAATACTCATATTTTGACTTTGGTGGTTGTCCATATGCAATTGCGCATCCTCTAGTGTTAGGTTTGGGAAACATAAAACAAATAAGTTTGGTGTTGTCTATTCAAAGATTACCTAAAATTCACAGATCCATTTCAAAGATAAACAAAAAAATTATAGAGATATCACTACACCTCATAGCAGAGGCTATTTCAATTATCATTACTATGAAGTAACACTTAAAATATTTATGATGGATCACAGAGTCAAAGGTCATTGTAATAATAAGATGCACCTAATAGCAGAAGAGGAGTGGAATGGATGGAAGAAAATTGAGTCACCCTTGAAATAATTTCCGTCTAAACAGTGGCCTAATGTGCTTTAGCATGTAATGATGCATAAATTCTATGATATCATAAGCTCTATCTACCATCCAGACACGTATGTCCCATAGGGCTTCTCACTTTGGAAACCAGATTGGGATATCCTACAGCAGCATTTGGTTTTCATCAAATGTTAGATTTGCCTGTTGAAATGCCCAAGGCTATAAGAGAAATATCACAACTACAAGCATAGGGGATGGAAGAGAAACACCTACAAAGGGTGTTCTAAAAGTTGACCTGATTGAGAGATGTCATGAAGATAGCCAAATTACTATGATAGTTTATCGTACTTATGTATTCAACTAGTTTACACTAAACTCCACGTACTTACATAAAACTAAGACATATTTCATGTAAACAAGTTGAATACATAAGTAGGATATATTATCACTCCATTGTCTACAGCTTCGTAAATACAATTTATTTAATTTACTATGCGTGTTGGTATCATCCTCTAGATGGGGCTATGTAAAGTTTCAGATGCATAAGTGTAGTAACTTGTTTATGATGATTGTGTAACAACCTAGTGTTAACATTTTCTACAAAATGGATAAAAACTGAAATGTGTTAAAGCACTTCGTTTTGAAGGGTTTAACCCCAACGAAGTAGAAAAGAGCTATATTCCACATTAATAGATTCTTTCCATTCATTGTTTATGTTTAAAAATTTGGATGTTAAATTAAGGCTAGTTTGTACATTCATTCAAGATGATGAGCACTCACAGCTTCACAAATCTACTACAACTAACAATATTGTGACAAAAGTTCAATGCCACACTTAATGATTGTCGACTTAAGGTATGCCAGTTGGCTGGCATTGCAAAGACCTTGATAGGCCATATCCATTATATTTTATACAACATTTTGGGTAAGAGAAAGTTTCCGCTTAAGGGTGCCACATTTGTTAAAAATGGACCTAAAATGCATTTAATTTAACATTTCACAGCAGTAGATGAAACATGGATTCATCACTACATGCCAGAGACAAAGGAGCATCTAAACAGTGGGTGGTAACAGGTGAAAGTGCACCAAAGAAAGCAAAAATGGTTCCATCTGCAGGAAAATTCATGGCTACGGTTTTCTGGGATTCTCATGGTGTGGTACTCATAGGCTTCCACCAGAAGGGCAGAACCATTACAGGGGAGTATTAAGCTTCACGACTGGACCAAGAGAAGGGTGTTATTCAGGTTAAATATTCACACCTTGCAAAAGAGTAAGTTCTCTTTCCTCACAATAATGTGCCTTCACATATGTCTGGGCTGGAATTGTTGCTGCAAAACTTCACTTACAAGGGCTTCCACATCCATCATATTTGCCAGATTTGGCTCCCAGCAATTATTTGTTTCCAAACCTGAAGAAAAATGACTGAGCAGACAAAGATTTACATCGAAGGATGAGAATGAAGCTGAGACAGATGCTAATTTTTCACAAACGGACAAATTTTATTTTACTGAGGGCATTAAAAAGTTGGAAAGTCATTAGACTAAATGTACTGATTTACAGGATGATTATGTTCGCAAGAAAAGAATAAGAAGAAAAAAAAAACATCATTTATCTTAAATCTTATGTTTTCTTGATCAGACAGAGAGCTTTTAGAATACTCCTCATACTGCATGCGGTAGATTCCATGGAAGTGAATGAATGCTGTTTAATGCCTGTTTTCACTACAACAGAGGCACCACAGGCAATACCAGCAATTATGACAAAATGAACCTTAAGAAAAGGTGAAATAGGAGAAGTGTATTGATGCAAATGATTTGGGAAAGATCAAATTCTCCCATCCCCTCTTGTTTACTACCCCAAAAACAGAATCCCTACCTTGTTTACTACAAATACCTCTCAACAGACTAATATTAATTTGGGTCTGCAAATATAGCAACTTGATGCCATAGCAAATGAACTATTAGGATAGCTGAACCTTGAGGTGTTGATACCAGTAAGATCTTCATTAAGTTTACGCATGAGGGTTGGTTCATAAGTTTCCGGCCAAACCATTTTCTAGGTGTAATAAAGACAAAAACTATATTTCACTTTTCAATATAGACCGCCACGGGTGGCCGAGGTCGTTAAATCTCGGACTCGTGAGCGGGAGGTCTGGGTTCGAATACCGCCAGGACCATCCTTCCTGACTGAGTTTTTTTCCAGGTTTTCCTCAGTCCTCATAAATGGCAAATGCCGGGGAGGTACCCTAAACTTAGGCCTGGAACGATTCCTTCCATAAAATCCTTTCCCAATATATCATTTCATTTCATTCATCACCAGTGTCCACCGCCTGTGGTACCTCTGTAGTAAAAACAGGTGTTAAACAACATTCATTCATTCATTTTCAATATAGTTACCCTTCATTACAGTACACTTCTCACATCTTTAAATTAACATTTCAATCCCCCCAAAAATAGTCAGAAGTCTTGTCTGCAAAATGGGCATGAATAGCATTGATCACTTCTTCATCACATTTAAATTTCCTTCCTTAAAGGTACTTCTTGAGTTCCGGGAGCTAGATATGGGCTGTAGGGTAAATGGTCGATCTCCTTGAAACCACATTTCTTCACAGCTTCATTTGCAACAAGAGCTATAGGCACGTTGCCAAGAAGGTGCAAAACACCACTCAGCTTTCCTCACCTTTTCTCTTTGATGGAAGCACATAGTCTGTACAGTAGCCCAGTATAGTACTCCCCATTTACTGTGGTGCTCCTCTCCTTGAAGTCAATGAAGAATATTGCTTCACAGTCCCAAAAAATTGTGGCCATGATCTTGGTTCACTGAGTGACCTTGGCCTTTAAAGGCAGTGCCTCACCAGGTTTATGCCACTCCACTGGTTTGCAGAACTTCTCTCACGTTGCCACAGCAGAGCTCCATTGCTGATTTTGGACTGAGGAAAGAATTCTAGGCACTAACCTTGTTCATGTTTTCATGAATAATTCGAAGGACTAATATTTTAGGAAGGCCCAACTTTGCTGCTATTTCTGTCACTTTGAGCTGCCAATCTTCTATAATTTCTCCTTCCACAAGAAAGATGTTTTCAGCAGTGAGCACCTCCAAGGGCCGATCTGCATGCTCTTGGTCTTCAATGCTTTCTCGACCCACTTGAAAAAGTTTGGCCCATTTTTTATGGTAGAATATGAGGGGATGCTTTTGCATATACACCGTCCAATTGCTGTTTAATTTCATTTGCAGTAAGTCCTTCTTTTGTGAAGAACTTAATAACAACTCCACACTCCATTTTGAACATGTCATAACCACATAACCTTCTTTATGCAACTATATTTGAACAACTGAACTAAGTGGAATGGAAGTTACAGTTGCAATTATTTACCCAACAGATAAGGTATGACATCAGATAAGGCTTTTGTGAAGGTGATAATCCTTATCGACAAAGCCAGAAACTTATGGACCTAACCCCTTACTTCTCAAGAAGTTACAATGAGATGAAAACAATGAAAATATTCTGATATGTCTTTAATACATCAAACTTAATTAAATGTGCTGTCATGTTCACTTAGTTCAACAAGATTGTATGATTCCAATATTACATAACATGCAATTGGCATTTGTTCTATAATAGAAAATCCCATAATACAAATCTTGATATTAATCTTATAAAAGTATGCTCACCAAGCAATGAACTTAAGATAGCCTCCCTGATATTTGAAAGGACCAGAGCAAATGCATACTAGAAGTTTAAGAGTATATGAAATTTCTAATCTACTGACACAGAACATGAGAAACTTTCAGCATTTCTCTTACCTTCTTCCATTTGTAGAATAGATGACTAGGTTACGAAGAATTAGTGAAGATGTCAGTCGAATACTCTTAGTTACAGGACCCTCATTGTCATCCTAAAACAAATTTAGTATTCTTACTGCATCAATGCCATTAGCTCAGCTACAGCATGAAAAAATTGTGCATCTTGTTTAAAAACTACAATTAGCAGAATAAACTGTTCTTTTAACACTATGAACTCCATCTCCCCCCTTTTAGTTGATAACAGATCTGTTCAAACTTGTAACTGTTTTGTACCAATACAAATGCCAAGGTATTTACTGAAATATCAATGGAAGATTTCCAGAATTATCAAAAAACTAAAGCTGAAAACTAGGAATTTGATCTAAACAAATATTAGGAAGATTAAATACTTTGTGGGGCATATAGCAGATTAGAGGATAAAGGGAATTAAAAATGTTTGTAATTTGTAGATACACAGCAGTATCACTGCACCTGAACTTTCCAAAAGGCAATTGTAATAAACATATTTTCAATCACGTTCAAGCTATTTAAAATAGCAAAGTTTAAAACAGTGCATATACAAGATCTGCATTGGTAAATGTGAGAGGAAGGAAAAGTTCAGTTATCCAAATTCCATCCTACAATAATGTATAAACATGTTCACACTAATTTCACTTGCTTATTATAGGATATAGTACCACTCCAAAGTCTACAGCTTCGTAAGAACAATTTATTTAATTATTCACAGTCTATCTTTTGTTGATAAAACTGACAGAGATTGCATCAAGGACAAACACCATACAATAATTCTTAATTAGCTGGTGATTCGATTTAATACTTTTATGCTTAACTTGCTTCATTCTATTAATTCTGGCACGAAGTTGATCTTAAATTTAATACCATATATTATTTTTAATCTTCCAATGCATCATCCCAAGATAGCTTTGGTGCAAAAAATTACAATCCCAAGTTAACTCTCTGCCTGCAGTATTTACACATTTCCTGAGATGTTACTCCTTATATACTTGACGTAGTACATGCTTATAACACTAGATTGTACAGATGTTTTATGGTGTTTTTTCACTATTGGATGGCAACTATTGCAGTTTCTGATCTTGTAGTGCTAAAATAGCCATTCTTACCGAATTTATGATCCACACATCACTGTGCTTAAAGCATTTGAAATATGGAAGTAACAAGATATATTTAATGCAACAGTGATGATGACAATTTATATTTTCAGAAATTCTGAGATTTTCTGGAATGTTTATCCTCAGATGAGGAAAGAAACAGATATATAACAATTTTGATGCATCAGGTATGCAAAATTCTAGATCACTTAATGAGTTAATAATGATAAGTGTCACATATCTAAATATATATAGTGGGTTTATATTTTAATAAGATATATATAAAAATAAACATATAATATGTAATATGTTAGGAATATTTTTCATCAATTTCCTTAGTTTGTCCTTTGTTTTATACAACAAGCATGTGCGACTAATGTTTGGAAATTTTATCATTATAGTACCTTAACTGTGTTCAAGTACTTAATACTTCTAGGAAAAATCCTATGCAATATACAAGAAGATTTTAATATCAGATAAATAATAACTCACTCTAAAACTATTTTAGTGTTTTGGAAAATTTATTCCCAGCAATGCAAACAGGGAAATAAATTGATATTGTATGATTTAGTTGAACTACACATTCTTAATGCTTCACTTACTTGTCATAATATATAGAACCAGTTTCCAGATCATTTCGTTCTCATCATCAGCCAGGTTAAAATTCAACTGTCAGGTAATTTGTTAAGCTGTGGGAATGTGTATTCTGCTCTGATGGAAGTGTGATAAACTTCTGGTTTATGTTTTCATTACTACAGGGTCAAAGTTCATTAGACTGTTTTTGTATTTGTAAATGTAGATTTTCTCCCAAGTTGCTAATTCTGTAGGTTCTTGTACTGATTTTAATAATTTTGCTTTATTCACTATGTTGTGATTTTCTGTCCAAAAATGATATGCTACTGCTGATTTCTCTATTTACTTGTACTTTAAGTTCTTGTTGAAATATTCCTTTGACAATGTGCCTATGTTTCCATTTGTTTTTCCAATGTAGATTTTTTCACATTTTGCACAATTTATTTTGTAAATAGACATGTTTTTTTCTCTTGTGGAATAATGTCATTAACATTGTCTATAAGTAGGATCTTAACATCAAATCTGTCAATTGGTGCCAACCTAATATAAAATCTTTAGGAATATTCTGAAAATTTTTTGTAGCCATTTTTAACCTGTTTCTTCTATTTGTTTGTACTCATTAAAATATTCTTCTTTGCTAATGTGTAGGTTAACTAGCCGGCGTGTTAAACTGTTGATAACTGCACTTTGTGCACTGTGGGGTTAAAACTGTCTGCTTTGAGGTGATTATCTGCATGTGTATTCTTTCTGTATATTCCAAATCCAGTTTTCCTTTATATTACAACAATTAAATGTCAAGGAAATCTGGAATTTAGCAGTTAAAAATGGTTTTAAAAAAGAACTAGTACACAAAATGGTCCAGAAATACAAGAGACAAAAACGTATCACAGGAACCACAACACTTTCAGCAAGAAAAGATAAGCTAACTCTTAAAAAATTCACATTTCATTCTGGTGATGTGTTGTTGTTTTTTTTAACACCACCAGGATGGAGCCACAGGTCCTCATAGATGTTAGTTTCTCATACCAGTCAAGTTGGTTGAAGATGGACAGGATGTCTCTTTGAAACCGGTCCCAACATATTTAAAAGTAAGTGAAGCATAAGAGTGTATTAGACGACAGATTAATTAAAATTTACATTTAACAAGCTTCACTGTGTGAGTTTCAACAGAATTTTTTAAAAATGCCTTATTTTTCTAAAGTTCTTAAATGAAATAAGCAAATGTTAAATAACAACCTTTTTCAAAGTGCAAAATGTGTACATGGCAATGTGTAAAACTGATACAAAATATGTTTGCTCATTAACTGGCTTTATTTATTTTTGAACATGATTCATGATCTTCCTGTATCTACTGTTTTTCTGCATTCGTCGTTTTATTAACCTGGCCCCTCCAAAAAAGATCAATCGAGGTTTGTAATGTACACATCCATCACATATTCTGTTTCACAAAATAAAAATTATTTTCTCCATAGTTTATAAATATATGACAAGAGTTCAAACACACAATCAGCATATATTACGTGACTACTCATTCAGATACCAACACAATATTGAATATTTTTATATGGTTTGCTTGAAATATAATAAAAAGCTGTATACTATTAATCATAAAAGAGCCAACATAATATTCTATTTACTAAAGTAAATCATGCAAAATATCCGTGCTTAAACTAAACACAAAAAACAAAAGGCAGGTATGTGCTTTAGCAAAACCATTCACTTATGTAAACTATTTCAGGCTATCTTTCTTAAAAATGTGCAACATTAAAAATCTAGGAACAAAATATGTTAATAATGGATCTGCAATATCTCTCTCTCTCTCTCTCACACACACACACACACACACACGCACGCGCACGCACGCACACACACACACACACACACACACACACATAGAGAGAGAATCTATGCATGTGTAGACATTTTTCCTCCATATACAAATATATAATAAACAAATTGGGTCACAAATATTTAAGATTGCTTATGAAATACCTAATGAAGTTTTATGCATATCCAAAATTAATTACTGCATAAGTCACAAAAGTATTTCATAACTGCAATCTCATAAATCCTGCCCTTCTTATGTGTGTTGACAAAAATTAAGTTCAGTTATAGTATAGATCACTTACTGTTCATGATCCCATAAAGTGCTGCTATGCTAATGCACAAAATTCAATATATGGAAATATACAGGGGTTTGTTGAAAGTAAAATAGAATACATTTATGAGAAAAATGATTAGCTCGCAAAAGACTGCTGTACAAACAAACTGGTAATTTAATGTCTTCATTATTTACAGTATAACTGTCTCTCTTAGAAATAGTGCTATTTCAGACTGCATCTAATTTGCAAACATCATGTTTATTGATGCAATAGTTTGCTTATATAAGCTAAATTTAATTTAATGTGTTAAATCCTCATCCCCGAGACACAATAATCAATGTAATTACAGGTGCACAAATTAAATGTTTCTATTCTGAAGCACAGGTAAGGGCAAGGAGAGGGGACTAGAAAAAAAGGAAGATTACAGCATGCAATACATATACGTGATAAATAATTGAACACTAAAGCAATTATCACAAATTGTACAAAATGCCAATGGTGCTCACAGGCTTTTGGAATAAAGCCAAGTGTACCTTACCTGCTCGGGCGGGCTTGGGCCAGTCCGAGCTGGGATAACAACTGGTGGCCCTGGTTTAGCGGGCCTCTGCAGCAGCATCAACAAGAAAGAACATCAACAAGGTCACTGAATGTAAACATGTGATTTTACTATACTTTTTGAAATAATAATAATCGAAATTTCTTTCAATTTTGCTAATTATTTCTAAAACACGAACAATTTATTATACCATTTCAAAATTAGAAATGATTAGCCTACTTCAAAATTTTTTGATTGGTTTAACTTTTTTTTTCAATTTGTCCACATGCATCTAAAAATTATTTAGTGAAGAAATGGGGAAAGCTGATGAATTAGGAAGAGGAAAAATTTAATTTGTTCATGTGACTAGTGGTAGTAGTGTTCTTTCACACAAATGAAATACCTTTTTGAAAATATTCTCAATTGTGTTCCTATAAATAGGAACAGGTTTTGCAAAGAATATATATAACTTAATTTCTTCAAGATATCCTATGAGAGGTGGATCACTAAATGACATATGATAACAGTGATAATTAATTTTTTATGTCATACTATTCAACCAACAAAAAAATGTATCTGATTCTCAACTAGAAGCTATGATTCTGAATACTTGAGCATTCAAAATCAAATAATTACAATTATGTATAGTTAAAATCACACACATATATACCCTCTTTCATACTTTTCAAGAAAGGAAAATGAGAGAAATGTGATTGAGTGTAAATTGGGGAAAAATGTAAATATAAGAAATTACTTTTGCATATACATACATAATTAGTTTATAGAACACCAATAAACTTTTCTACTAGTTTTTGATTAATTCGCATAACTGTACAACCTGACACATAAGAATATCTGTACCACAAATGGTATAGTGCTGTTGTTTCTATTTGCTTTTCTAGTTCATATTGATGTTGTTCTGGCATTGCAAAATTTACTGTTTCGAGATGTTAACATTGTTGTATTAAGGATAGATAGCTTTATAGCCTGGCAAAACTCATGAAATAATATTTTCCCCATTTTGTTTCTACGTAACTGACATTTTGTATTCTCATTAAGTTTACTTTTAGTCAAGCAGAAATCATTAATATCATTATATCTCAAAACATTTGATATTTTCTTCTGCAGCACAAATATATCTTTTTATTATATTTAATGCTGCTGCTGTTATATCTGCTCTACTGTGCAGAATATTATCACCACAATCATTTTCATCTCTTTTTGAACATGTGAATTCACTACATATTACAAGCACACCTTAAATAGTTACAACTGCATCATCGACATGAAGAAGTCTTCTACTGGATCACCAATCTACAATTTCTCCCATGCAGGAAAGAGTATACTTTCTTTCAGGAATTAGATAGAAATGATGGATGCTCTAGTCTTTTGCCATGCCTTTGCAAGATGCATATAAGGCATCAAGAATCAAAACTTTAAAGCAGGTTGGAGTCCTTTACAGCTCCCATCAAACTTAATGCTTTCTGTACTGTGTTTTTGCAGATTTAAAAGCATGTATTGCTCCCAAATCCATTGGTTTCAACTTACTTTTAGCTGGAAAGGACTTCAGTCTTAAATTCAGACATCTGAGATGTGCAAGACAGCAATCTTTGAAAAGTAGAACCTTTCAATTCTTTGTTCCATCTTTGAATCACTAATCATTTCCATTTCAAAAAGTTTAGATGTCATACGTGTCTCTTCCTTTGCATCATAACCAGTGAGCAATGTTCTGATGTTTTTGAAACAACATGACTTCTTGGACATGCTAATAACAAATGGATGAAGTATTTCAGAACCAATAGCATTTACGCAACATTACAATTAGGCTAAGTTTACTGACAATGTTCATCTTTGAAAGAATGTCTTGTTTGGAAGAACATAATAAAAATGAATAAATAAATGAGGAGGTATTCTTAAGAGAATGTTGTTTTACAAAGTTCTTCAATTTTTTTATGAGAACAGTTTCTTCTTTTACATTATTTTCTTCACCACAAACAGATTTATACATTATATTATAGTACTTTTTGAATCTATCAGTCCATTCATTTGATGCAGAAAACCTTTCAATACCAAGCACATCCACCACTTTATATACTTTTTCACCTAAGAATATGCATTTTGAAACTAGTTCTGTAAAATTTCTTGTAATTTTGCATATTTAAAGAGGCATACTTCCTTTTCTTGCAATTTGGACCACTTTCATTAATACTTTCCATAAATGAGTCTTTCCATAATTTGTTAAGCATGGGATGCCAATATTCTGACATTTTGTGCAAGTGCCACATATGATCCTTGATGAACCTTAACTTGTTGAAAAATATTGAGCTTCTCCTCCATAGAAAAACTCTTTCTATCTCTCCTTTTATCTATTTTAAAGCAAACTTAGCTCAAAAACTCTAAAATACCTACTGTTATTAACAACTAATTTGTGATGCAATCTGCAAAAACATAAACATGATCACGATGTCACTATTACCAATGGAGCCACAGGAATGTGGCTATTTGTGTCATGCAATGCTTCAGCTGTGGTCACTTGTCATAGTTGTGCCTTAAGCATTCACATTTATTCTGACACCATTTTATTTCCATATAAATAAAGCAATGCATATATGTAACTTACTTAAAAATGCATTATTATTTTCATTTTGATTTACATAAAAAATAGTAACCAGTTTATAAATTATGCTGCTACCACATCCTTTTAACAAGCATTCATAATAACACTAAAATTGATCCTTTTCTTCCTTTGTTTCCTTCAAAATTATATATTTGCAAATCATTATAATTTCCATTAGATGAGCAAATCATCAGTGCACAAATTTTCCCATTTATGATAAGCTTTCTATAACCACTAGCTGCGAATAACTTAGTAGTCCCTATACAAATTTCTGGATCACTTTGGCTCTGCAGTGTCTCCTAGATCAGTTTCTGAAATTAAAATTAAATGCCAGCAATCAATGCCATTAGGAGTGAACTGAAATAGGAAGGCAACTTACCATCATTTCTTTGGGGTTCACAAATTCTAATGCATGCCTCTTGATTGCATGAAAAGCTGCATTTGGAGCATAACCAGGATGGGGAGGTGGTGGTTGTGGTGGAGGAATTTCACTCCTTCCACTTTGGGACAGTTGGCGACGACGCACTGCCATCATTCGCAATACCTGGAAATTGTACACAATGGCTTTAAAGATATGCGTTTCTACAAATCTGTCAAGACTTATATTGACAACTAAAGCTTTTATGGTTCTCCTGATACTTTTACAAAAGTAAGAAGAAAAGAAATTGATACAAAAATAAAAATTATTGTAATACGCTTGCAATCCTTTGGAACTAACAATGTGGTAAAAAATTTACATCATCAAAAGTAAAAACTGCATTATGAACTTCAAGACACCAACGTTGGATATGTTCAATACATTTCTCTAACTCCCTCTTGAGTAGGCTTCTACAGTGGATCTTCTGCTGATGATAGGAGAATTGGTTAAACATGTCCAATTAAAAACCAAGTAAGTGGAAGTATAAGTCACATCAAATCAACTCTATATCAATATTATACCAATGTCAGTGTTTCTCAAAACATACAAATTCTGAACCCTAAACATTATGTAAATTATATTCTGATTATAATTGCAAAGAACATAACTATAGTTGCCAAATTTAAAGAAGCACATAAGCTTGTAATCTCTTCTGAGTAGGATGTTTAGAACATTCTTTATGGTTTCACTTACATGAGATTTACTCAGGACACGTGTTTTATGGAACTTTTGTCCACATCATCAGCTGTTAAATGACTGTTGGATCATTCATAGAAGCTGGGTAGACAGGTATCAGGGTTGACTCTGGTGGTCTAGTGATAAACTTAAATAAAGTGCTGTCTACTTCCAGAATGTCAAAATTAATACGGTTATACTCATTTTTTTTTTTATAGAAATCCTTTTCCATATGTTTAGTTTTTTTGGTTGTTTAACAGTTTTCATTAATCCTATATTAATGTGTTCCAGTTATTAACACTAACTCCACTTACTTTTTAAAACTTAGGACTAGTTTCGGGAGAGGTCCCTCCCATCATCGGTTGCTGTTGACTCAATGCCGTTCGAAACGGTGGATGGATATCCATTTGTTCCTGTGGTGATATCTCAGTGGATGAATTCAGCAAGTTTCTACTAGATACCACCACAGGAACCCTTCAACCATTCATGGGTATCCATCCACCGTTTCAAACAAAGGCATTCAGTCAACAGCAGTCGATGATGGGAGGGACCTCTCCCGAAACTAGTCCTAAGTTATCAAAAAGTAAGTGGAGTTAGTGTTAACAACCTGAACACATTAATGCAGGATATATTATCACTCCATTGTCTACAGCTTCGTAAGTACAAGTTTACTTAGTTTTTAATAACTTGAAACCTTTTTCTATTTCATGGTTTTCATTCCAAAAATGTGCTGCCACAGTTGATTTATCTATTTGTTTGTAACGGATGTTTCTCCAATGTTCCTCTTTGTCTTTTCTACGTAGATTTTTTTCACAATCCTTACAATTAATCTGGTAAATATCAGATTTTTTTCTCTTTGGGCCTGGAATCTGTTTTGTTTAATTTCAATATATTTTTTTACACTGTATCAGTTTTGAGGTGTTAAATTGATATTGTACTGCTTGAAAATTTTTTGGAAATTTCTTATTGGCTGATGAATGGTAAGTCAACTTTAAGTTTTTTCCCTTGATAAATCGCTCAACATTGTTATTCGTTTAATTCCACAGAGTCAACCTGGATACCTATCTACCCAGCTTCTACAAATGATCCAACAGTCATTTATGTTAGTTCCATATGAATTTTTTCAAGTTTTTACAATTTTTTAAAAAATTTTAATTAGTCATTTAACAGCTAATGATGTGGACAAAAGTTCCATAAAACATATGTCCTGAGTAAATCTAATGTAAGTGAAACCATAAAGAGTGTTCTAAATATCCTACTCAGAAGAGTTTATTAAAGGATGTTTCACTGTGTTCGATTTTAAATTGAATTAATATTTAAAGCATAAGCTTGTGTTTATATTGTAATTTTTTTTGTAAAATACATTCTAATAATATAATAATAGCCAAGCCAAAAGGCAAAATAAACCCTTTGGGTATTAAATGAAACTATTTGCATCTGAAAGAAACATATTATGCACCATTTTTTATAATAAAGACGATACTGGTTAAAAAGCCAATATTAATGTATATTGGATATGAATACACAACAAAAATTTCCTTAAATTAAATTTTCATTGGAAAAGAAGCTTTATTCTTTACTGCTACTTTTTATTGTTGAATTGTTAAATACTGACTAAAGTATTAACTGTATCATATATTTTTAAGCTTTCTGCAGATGTTTACCATTTTAGTTTTAAAAGCACTATAAGCAGAACAGAACCATTTCAGTTGGGTATATATGTTGCCTTATTCCTGCACCATTTCAAAACTTCAATGATTTGATAGTAGTAAACTACTGCATACTTTAACCAACTGTAGATATCATTCTAAATATTTTTATAGATATTTACTTTAGATTATATAGAGATGCAATTATTAAACATTTATTATTTTTAACTTACATCTGCATTACAGTGACGATCATAAAGGTGAGTCATCAGTGAAAATCTTTTTCGTTTCATTGCATCACATCTTTCCCATAAGCACTGAATCTCCTCACTGCCAGATGGGCAATGTGCTTCACAAGCATGCATGTACACTTCATTTGCAGACTTGAAACTCCTACAAATACACAAGAAAGAAAAAATGCACAAAAAATGATAAAAATAGACCCTCATATGCATAGCTATACATCTTTAAGCTCCATATTTTTCCTCAGTAGTACTTTTATGCTGCAATTATTTATTGAGATAACAAATAATTAAGAAAACTCAAAATATTCTCCATTAACAGCTCATAAGACATTTCCATGTGATGGAAATACATAAATTGTGTTTCAGGATAAGTTTAACTGAAATCTTACTCCTAGCTCTTGTATACCACATAATGGCTTCTTAGACCAATGAAAAGGTTACCTATATTGTTAACTCTTTGGAAGTAGAAAGAAAATCACAAGGGAGATGGTTCATGCTACAATGTTTGGTATTTCTTCTATGCTATCATATATATGGCATGAGGATCTTCTATGATAATTTTACTTGTGGCATTGACATTATCTGAATTACAGCCATTTGGGAAAGAACAACTTCAGAGGTGGAAACAACATTTTATGGAGAAGGATGCCAACATGAACATTTAGAATATCTAGAACATGCTAAATCTAACCTAAATATAAGCATTGAAGCACCAAAAAATGAAGAAATCATAAAGACTATAGTGAAGTTAAAGAATGGCAAAGCACTGGGGCAACATGGGTATTGAAAGAGGATATCAACCTTTCAGCAGAACTTTTGAAACTTTTGTTTGAGAATATTTGGTAAGAGAACCAAATCCCAACTGATTTGAAAAAAGTTCTTCTTGTGAAGCTGCCAAAAAAAAAAAAAAAAAAAAGGGGCAAAAGTCTGTTAAGAAAATTGGCATCACATTTTTCCCATTTCCTAGCAAGGTGATTACAAGGATTTTTCTAGATCGGGTTAAGACCACATGGATAAGAGATTCAGAAGAGAGCAGGCTGATTTCCACAAAAATAGATCTTGCATAAATCAAATAAACATGTAAACATGCAAGCGTTATGGTAGAGCAATGTTTGGAATTTACAGTTCCACTGCATTTAAGTGTTCAAACTTCTGACTTTCTGGAAAGATATCAATGAGATTTCCGGAGAAATACGGCATAACAGGAAACATCAAATACTAGGAATTTTATGAGGACCATATATGCCATATTGTTCTTAATAGTGCATTAAGTAACCCAACAAAAGTTTGCTCAGGGTTAAACAGGGATGCATTTCATCTCTTACCATTTTCTTGATATCGATAGAGAAAGAAAACACTTTGGAGAGAGAACCGGACTCTAATGAGGTTTGATACAACATATTGAGGACCTTGACTTTCTGATGATGTCTGCTTGCTCTCCCAGAAATTTCAAAGTATGGAAATAAAACTTAAAAGTCATCTGCAAGAAGAGAGTATTAAAGTGGGACTAACAGTAAAATTCTGAGAAAACAAACGAGATACAATTAAATTAAATAGCAATGTAGATCTTGAAAGCAAGTTCCAGGTAAATGGATATTGCATTGAAACAGTTGCAGTTTCAATACTTAAGCAGCTCAGTGACAACAGATGGTGATGCTGGTGTTAAAAGATGCATTATGAAGGCAAATTGTTACCTTAGTACAGCTACATTCAATATGGAGGTCCCATGGTATTTCCTTAGAACAATCGCCTATAGTGCCTCTGCAGCAAAAACGGGCATTAAACACCAATCATTCATTTCTTAGATCCAAATTTAAAGTAGTCCAGAGTAATGTGAAAGAAGCCTTCCTGTATGGTTGTGAAACATGAAAGGCAACAGCAGAGATCATAAGTCTTTATAAACCACTGGCTTAGAAGTTTTAAATACCTATATGGTGGCCAAACACAATTTCAAACAGTTATAGGGAGGTACAAGAAGAACATATTCATTTACAGATAAAGTGATGGAAATTGAGATGGAATGGTAACACTCTCTGAAAAGAAAACTATATTGATAAAGTAGCTCCAAGATGGAATATCCAAGGCAGCAAAAGAGAGGAAGACCTAAAGCTACCTGGTGAAGAGCCATGGTCTGAAATAGCCAGTATCACTTGAAATAGAACACAGTGGCAAGAATATGTTGAGGCAATTTGCTCCAGAGGATTTTGATTTGAGACAAACTTTCCTCTTGAAAATTCATGAAATTAATTTTAAATTATGGCTCTTGAAAGAGAAGATTTCCCAAACACATGCAAAAAGAATGTATTAATTGCATTTAATTACCCTTTTAAAACAAAATATCACAGCAAGAATTCAGCATCTGCACTCTATTTCCTTTCATCAACATCTTCTTGAGAGAACACCTTGAGCACTTGTAATATTTCTGTTTTTATTTTACTCCAGACGTGCCATTTTGTATTTTGTTTAAAATTTTAGAGCCTGTTGTGATTAATGTTTTGAATATCAAAATGTTTTGTAGCACATGATATAGGATGCTAATTTTCTCTTTTGTTGTTAAAATGTCACAATAAGCCTTGATATTTGTATATTTGGAAGTTGTATCTCTGTCTAATCGTATTTGTAAAAGGGGCCTTTCTGAATATGATTCATACTCGCTCATGGATGGACCTAGTTTGAATTTTGATTCCAACTCTTCAACACAGCTCTTCCAGACATTGTCAATAGCAAATGCTGCAATAGAAATGTCAATATGTTGAATGAGTCAAACTAAACCCTCTCTAGCTTCACTAACTTACTTCTCTTTAGAACATGTTTCTCAGACATTTGTCTGCATTATCAGCTGTTGGTCGACAAAGGTTCATGAAACAATGTTCTAACAAAAAGTAAGTTAAAGCTGAAAGAGTGTTTAGTTTGATTCACTGCAACATATTAACCTATAATTTGCTTTAATGTGATGTTTCTAATGGTATGTTATTTTAAGAAAATGTGAACTTTATATTTGAAGGGTGCAAGGGAAAAATAATCGAAGTCCACTTTTTACTTTTTTACAGGATTGTAATTTTAAGTTTTAAAATGATACAAAATTAAGCACATTAGATATATATAGATATGTTTTTTCTAGAATAACTCTTAAAGTAGTTTTCTAACAGACACTCCTTTTCAAATTAGTGTCATGTGTTCATGTTAATTAACAATAAAAAGTCAAAGTACATATACTACAATTCAAGTTCACTATGTTATGGAATGTACCAAATTATGCTAAATAATTGCTGAGGAAAATATAAACATTAATGAAACCCTATTGAAAATTATCATTTAATCAAAATTATTAATTGACTTATTACAGGTTACCTTGAAAACTAGATCTGAGCATTTTCAGAACAGAATCTCTTCAGGCATTGTAGGTCATCATATTTTGCCTTAAAGCTGACCATCAGCCTGTGTACGGCACATTTAATCAACAATAACATGAGACTCCCAGGAGCCATTATTAGATGTTAACTGGTTATAGTTCTAGAAGAGGTTTTGTCATACACTGAAATACATTTCTCGTATTTCTCTTATCAAACAATTCTTTCTGTATTGTTTATTAAGAAATGATGACCACAATTTAAAAATATCCAGGGAACACTCAATGATATTGAAGGGAGATGGTTTCATGCAGAATCTTCTGATGTGCTCATTCCAATCACAATTTTAGCATGGATTTTTGATTTATTAAACCCATATCTTTGTCACATTCCATATTATTGTGGTCTCTAATGGAAAAAATCACTTTTAGTGATTCAAATATGTTGTATTTATGAATTATAGCATGAATGATCCAAAAAAATTGTATCATTTTTATTTTACCCAGGGTACTAATCACTAAAAGTTTGCAAATTTTGAAATGATGGGTCCAGATGATGGAAACAAAAGACAAACAACATTAATGCAACTTCATCAGCTCCCTTTCTTGCTATGATCTCATTGTTATTTTACAGAGGAATCTGATTGTTTTTCCCCTAGATACTATTTTTTTCTATGCTGATTTATATGGACTATATGTGGTTATTCCCTCTATGAATGTTGGAATGTAGTACTACATAGCTATAATCCACTGGCACCAAAATTTCAAATTTCACCAAAAGAGAAGTTTGTTTTTCCCCATACCCTTCATTTGTTTATTAGGTGTAAAACCATTCAAAAATGGCTCGTCTTGAGTTTCATCTTTATCAATATTACCATATACCTTGTCAATTTCTTATTTCAAAATATGCACAAAATGAACATTGTTGATTGATTTCATATTAAAATATCTCCAAATATGTTAAATAAAAAGATTTAAAGCACCACAGAATGGATACAATATGGATATTCCACAATAAAATGTTCTTATCAGGAACAAGAGAATGAAACAATGTACTTAGTACATCACTTAAGAAACACACATGTAACAAGTGAGTAACAAACAGTCATTTGCTTTGTAGGAAAGGAATAGTGCATCACAGCACCATATAGTGTCTTTTTTTTTTTTTTTTTTTGAGTAGTGTTTAACGCCCGTTTTTACTACTGAGGCACCACAGGCGGTGGACACTGATGATACATGAGATGAAATGATAAATTGGGAAAGGATATTTTTTTTTTTTAAGGAAGGAAGCGTTCCAGGCCTAAGTTTAGGTACCTCCCCGGCATTTGCCAGTTATGAAGACTGAGGAAAACCTGGAAAAAACCCCAGTCAGGAGGACGGTCCTGGCGGGATTCGAACCGCAGACCTCCCGCTCACGAGTCCGTGCCTTAACGACCTCGGCCACCCGTGGCGGTATATAGTGTCTGGATCAAGCACTTTGGTGCAATAAAGGCAAATGTGTTTCCATCTTTTAAGCTCCAATATCTATAAGAATCACTTTAAGTTAGGTGTATATTAGTAACAACACATATCCTCAAGGAAATTTTCAAAACAGTCAAATGCTTAGAGTTGGGGATGTTCCTATAAAAATGCATCTTTTGGTTATCAGTAAACTACACTGTAATGCAGTTCCAAAGGTTACTATTTATATTTACTTGATAATGATATTAAATACCTCCATCAAATAAATCCAGTGATGCTGTGTATGCTGCCAAATATTGTCCCAATTCCATAAAGCACAATACATTTTATTATTTGTTTTCAAAATGAAAATAAATTTCATTGAGTATTAATTTAAAATTAAAACAAGTGCCCTTGTTACATAACATCTGAAGCATGTCATCAAAGGACGGAATGCTGACATTTCAAACATACTTTGGCATGAGAAGGGCTGAAGTAGTCCTAGGAAATATCTGCTTTCTAGCCTTCAGTTACATGATTTTAACATGATAAAAACAGGTTGCTAAAGCCTATGGAAATATTTCTACAACAGTCATTGTTATACCATTACTGATATTATATCTTGAATGACAGTTACAGAACCAAGGGACAACTTACTTTTCTTCTTGAATTGGATGCATCAGCTGGCATTCAATCTGAACCTCATGCATATCTGAAAAGCTTCAGTGTGCTGTTCTTCCTAACAATGCTTTCTTACATCACAACAACTCAATATGTACTGCTGTATGTCAATCAATGGCTTTGAAAGCCTCTCACTGATGGGATGATAATAGATACCAAAAGAAATTACTGACTTAAATGTTTACTTTACTGCAAATAAGCAAGTAAATGCTGTAATTGTTACTGTCTCCTTGGTCTAGTGGTAGCATTTGTGACCACTAATCCAGAGGTCCTGGGTTTGATTCCTGGTTAGATCAAACTATCTGGGTAAGTTGGTGTTTTTTTTAAACCCTGAGAAGGTGTATACTGTGCTTGCTTTGGAATCAATGAAACTTTCTCCTTTACTTTATCCAATGTTTCCTAAACGCTTATGTATTTTGTTTACTATATTTTTACTTAAACTATGGAAACCTTTCCCAGATGCTAAGGTTCACGAGTGCAAGTCTTTGCAGCAACAGTCTTTATTCAACAGTATCAAGCTCAAGAGACAAGTCAATTCCAAATGAAGTGTATTCCAGACAATGTGGGACATGGATCTCATACAAATGTCCAGTACTATGACAATAATTCTTTACATTCCCTAAACATTTCACATGATTTATGTCATCATTTTAAACATCCCATTCAGAATGGCTGCAATTTAGCTGGTAGAGGAAAGTTAAACACTATATGGTCTTTAGTAAAATATTTCTGAGCTCTTGGAAAATTCCTTTTGGATGCTTATGATCCTGCTTTGTCATGCATATTTATGTCATCAACAGTCTAAAGGCTCATTTCATCAAGAAATGTTAAAAGTTAATACTGTTTTAACATTCAAATTTACAAAATTGCTGTTTCATCAATCAATGTTAACTTTAACATTGTGATAAACCTCATGTGTAACATCACCTTTCCTTTTAAGTTAAAAGTTTAACTATTGTTAACAATTACAAAATGGCGGCCATAGATATCAAATCATATTTGGATTTTTTAAATGTTTGTTTCAATATAGATAAAGGGCAACATAATGACCTTGAAAATGTACCATAAGAGGAATTTTTAGAAAGGTGTAGAATGTCAGAAGCAGTTGTCAGTAGGGTTATATAATTTAAAAAGAAGTCAATTGTTTAGTTATTTATGAAGCATACAGAAATAACAATAGTATAAGAAGATGAATAAGGATCTAATATTGGCAACCTGTAATGTACAGACTATGTTAAAGATTTGGGAAAATTAAATAGCAAACAAACTTTTAAAATACAGATTAGAAGTGGTAGCACTCCAAGAAATAAGGTGGGGAGGAAAAGGGAAGATCAATAAACAAGAAAATACATTGTATATATTTTTTTAATGGTGTGTAACCCCGTTTTAACTACTGAGGCACCACGATGGATGGATGGACCCTGGTGATACATGAGATGAAATGATATATTGGGAAAGAACTTTTTTTAAGAAAGGAAATGTTCCAGGCCTAAGTTTTAGGGTACCTTCCCGGCATTTGTCATTCACGAGGACTGAGGAAAACCTGGAAAAAAACCTCAGTCAGGGAGGACAGTTCTGGCATGATTTGAACCCCAGACCTCCTGCTCATAAGTCAGAGCCATAAGGACCTCGGCCATTTGTGGTGGTACATTGTATAGTGGAACAAACAAAACTGGAATATACAGGATTCATGGTCTAAAAGAGAATAAAAGGGAATCTAATAGAGTTTCTTTAAATTAATAAAAAGATCTGTGAAAAATGATTATACCCATTTTATTCCATTTAGGGTAGCACTCTATGAAACACTGGGAAGTTTTAAATTCAAACAAAATAAAGGATAAGATTAATAAAGATGACAATAAAGAATACTAAAACTAGAGTCAAAGTAATGAATTAACTCAGTCCAAATTTCTATTATAACACTGGGTTGAGACGAGGAGATGAGCTATCAGCTACACTTTTTAATTTAGCCTAGACAGTAATAAAAGAAATATATTCAAAAGGAACTATATTCCTCAAGACTAGTCAAATATGTATCTTTGCAGATGATATAGTCATTGTAGCAAGAAATAAAACAAACTACTGGGAATCTATAAGGAACTTAAAAGAAGGTCCAAAGAAGTAGGATTTAAGGTAAATGAATAAAAAAACTAAATATATGAAGATGTCAGCAGATAAAATAAAAGGAAAAGTATAAATCTGGTAGTTTAAGAAAAAACATTTTAAAGGCTACCACAATTTAAATAACAATAATAATTTAAATGAACATATAAATGAAAGAGCTCAAAGTGGGAATCCAGCATATTATGCTAATCTACAATTGATAAAATAAAAGGAAAAGTATAAATCTGGTAGTTTAAGAAAAAACATTTTAAAGGCTACCACAATTTAAATAACAATAATAATTTAAATGAACATATAAATGAAAGAGCTCAAAGTGGGAATCCAGCATATTATGCTAATCTACAATTACTAAAAAAACAGACTAATTAGTAGAGGGACAAAATATAAGATTATAAACACTAATTAGACCAGTAGTAATATTTACTGCAGAAACATTGATTCTAAACAACACAGATGAGTAAATACTACGGAGGTTTGAAAGAAAAATATTGGGTAAAATTTATGAGCCGGTAAAAGATAAAAAATGGAGAAAAAGGTACAACTATGAATTAAGAGGAATTACAGACAAACAAGATATTGTGAAGTGCATAAAGGCACAAAGAATAAGATGGCTAGGACATATACAGAGAATGACTGAAGATAGAATTCTAAAAGGAAACAAGGAAGGGCACAAACAAGATGGTTAGATGATGTAATAATCTGAGAAAGATGGAAACTAGAGGATGGAAAAGTAAAATGCAAGATAGACAATTATGGAGGAAGATTGTGCAGGGGCAAAGCCAGAAGAAAAGAAGACAAATGGACTAAAAATGAGACCGAAAGAAGATGGTTGGTACGCAAACTGGTAAGAATTATTTTACTGAGAACAGCCAAACAATTACAGCGATTTTACATTAATATCAAGCATAAAAGCAACAAGATATGAGTGTTATACACCTTTTTATTTGATGCAATTGGTACAACATTATGTGGAAACCTTTCTTATAATCCTGGAAATGCTCATCAGCTATTAAATGAAAATAGCCATGGCATAAAATTTTGTTGTAATTTATATCTGCAGCATAAAGAGAAAGCAGCATGTTTCTGAGTCGAATATTTAAAACACTCTTTATGATTTCACTTAAATGAGGACATAAGTTTCGCGGAACTATAGCACACATCATCAGCTGTTAAACGACTGTTGGATCATTCATAGAAGCTGAATAGGTATCCAGGTTAACTCTGGTAGTCTAGTGATAAATCTAAATAAAGTTTTGTCTGCTTTCGGGATGTCAAAATTCATAAGGCTATGCTCATATTTTTTTTTATAGAAATCCTCCCATATGTTTAGTTCTTCTGGTCGTTTATCAGTTTTTAATAATCTGATCCCTTTTTCTATTTCATGGTTTTCATTCCAAAAATGTGCTGCTACAGCTGATTTATCTATTTGTTTGTAACGGGTGTTTCTCCAAAGTTCCTTCAACCTAATGCCTATATTTCTCTGTCTTCCCTATGTAGATTTTTTCACAATCCTTACAATTAATCTTGTAAATACCAGATTTTTTACTCTTTGGGCCTGGAATCTGTTTGTTTAATTTCAATATATTTTTACACTGTATTGGTTTTGAGGCGCTAAGACAATGCTATACTGCTTGAAAATTTTTTGAAATTTCTTATTGGCTGATGAGTGGTAAGTGAACTTTTTAAAAGTTTTTCCCCTCTTAAATTACTCAAAGTTGTTTTTTTTTTTTAATTCTTTATTGTTTCTGGAATCTTTTGATTTTTTGGTTAATCATCTGTTTGTTGAACCCACTGGATTTAGCTGCTTCTATTATGTGTAGATATTCATTCTTGTATTCTTCTTTGCTAGGTGGTATATTCATTAGTCTGTAAATCTTGCTGTTGAATACTGCTTCCTTATGTGATCTTGAATTGAAACCATTGGCTTTGATATAGTTGTATGTACGTCCTTTCTATAGATGCCAAATGCAAGTTTATCATTACATTTTATTATCTTCAGATCCAAAAAAGGTAACATATTATCTCTCTCCATTTCGACAGTGCACTTAATTGAAGGCTCTTGCCTTCCAGTTTAGTGCATCTTCTACTTGCTTGTTGTTTATAATAGCAAATACATAGTTTATAATAGCAAATACATTTGTTTCAAACCTTAAAAATGTGGGGAAAAGCTTTAGTGATGTGCATCTCAAAATAGCTCATGAATAAATCAGCTAAGAATGGTGATAATGGACTGCCATTACAAGTCCTGCTTTCTGTTTAAAGAATTTGTACTCAAATATAAAAAAGTGCTTGATTTATGCACAACTTAGTGAATTTGATGTATTCTTTTGTTAGGTTGGCTAATACCTACCTACCCAGCTCCTAAGAATGATCCGACAGTCGTTTAACAGCTGATGATGCGGACGATAGTTCCACGAAACATATACCCTGAGTAAATCTCATTTAAGTGAAACCATAAGGAGTTTTAAACATCCGACTCAGAAGAGGTTATTAATTGGTATTTCACTGTTTTCGATTCCAAATTGAATTAATATTAAAAGCATGTTCCTGTTTGTATTATATTTTAATCTCTCTCATATTTTAACTAAAATTTGGGCTTTTATTCCTCTTAACATTTATTTCACACATCATGTTAATCAATAATTATGTGCAAACTAAAGTACCTCAGTGTGCATTCAATAGCCTTAATATTCCAATACCATATTCTTACATTGCTATTTGCAATTCTTAGGAACAATGGTGTTAGTAACATTAATGCAGGAAAAGATTGTGAAACTCAGAAGCTGTTAAAATTGCACATTTTTAACTTCTATTGTTGAAAACAGTCCTAAGAGTAGCTTCTATCACTGAAGTAAACATCCTTTCCATTGTTTCTTTTAAGGGAACAAACTATCTTATGATCATAGAATGGAAATAACAAATAAATAACTGTATATTTCTATTAATATTAGCAGAAGAAAATTGATGAATATTTAAGCCATTGGCATATTGAGCCAAAAGACCAAGTTTAGCAGGCACTGTTAGGGCAGTATACTGTATCTGCAAACTTTAGAGCTATGGATATTTTGTTGTAGTAAACTAGTTATGAGGCATGTAGGCTTTAAACACCCCCTACCCCATTTTGAATATATTAATGCATAAATCCAGCAAAAAATTTTTCAATTGTAGAAAATATTATAATGACTATGCCAAAATGCAAAAAATTAAAGTTCGGAAAATAGTTTGCTATTAAATCCAGAGATATTTAAGATTGCATATTCAAAAATGTTAATACAGAAAATGCTTCATAAACAAATATTGAAAGCAATTTTGAACAATTATGTTAAAATAATTAATACACAAAAATAATACATTAAAAATAAATAATATTAAAAATGGGTTTAAAGCAAATTTAGTTAATATTCAATATATATTAATGTTTTCAGTCTCAATAGTCAATACTTACAAATTTTTTATTAAACATAACAAACTTTTCATTTAATTATTTTGAGAGATTATATGTACTACAAATAGAACTGAATTTTCTAACTCATTCAGTTATTTTTTATTATGAGACATTTAGCACCTTTACAATTATTTAGACTTCACCGGATTGCAGCTGAGTGATGTTTACGTTAAAATCCAAACTTTCAGCAATTTTTGCTCCCCGGTCTTCTTCAAGGTACCAAAACATTTTTACAATTATTATTGATGATGTAAGATTTTCAAACCCATTCAAAACTCATTTTACAAATGAGGGAAATGATGCAGTTATCACTTACAGGAAGTTCAAACCTCACTCATGTTTTTGAAATAGGCAGACCCCAAAAGCAATGTCTTCTATTACTAAAAATAACAACCACATAATAATGTAAAATCAGCTTTCGTGCTAAAATACTGAAATGCAATATTAATACAATAGGTTCCTTGTAATTAAACATTTTAAGTTTTAATAGTTTAAAATAAAACACTGGTCCTGTAAACCAAAAATAACATTTTAAAACAGACACCTTGGTGTGATTACCAAAAGTCTCTGTGAAAAGCATGTTATATTTTAGTGCAATAAAACATTTGAAAATGTCTACTTGAAACTTTTATTCAGCCCATTTTATTTCCTTAATATGTGAATTTTAAAGAAACTTGCAGACACAGATAGCTAGACCATCTGCAGAAATATAAGGGGGATGGCTTATATTATGGGGTTGGTAGAGGGGCTTAAAAGCATACCCAATTTTCTTGGTAGCTGCTACCTTCTATTTAGAAGCTATGACTGAGACAAATGTTTTTAGCAACCACTTCAAAATGTACTACAAGTGGCAATATTAATTAAAAATAATTATATTAATGAAATATTGAAAAAATAATGAGCTCATGTACTGTGTTGTTTGATATGAGTATTGAGGTATCAAGAGCATTAAGAACGCATCTCTAATAAAAATATAAGTACCAAATGCTAATTACCTCATACAACCCCTCCATTCACATAGGAAAAGTGCCTGGTCCAGGGATGGTGTCATTCCTGATCTATGCTGAGGGGTTAGCGGCCTTGTTTGAACTGTACTGGGAGTCCCAACACGTACTGGATGTTGGATGACAGACTTCTCCTGAATTGCAGAGGCTTCCAGAACCAAACCTGGTGTCTGAGGTCGAGTACTGGGTAAGACTCTGCTTTGCTGTTGCTGCTTAGACTGAAGACTGGCAGAAGTAGTCGTTGCTGCTGTTGGGAGTGTAGACATAGTGGCAGGTTTCACTATGTTGACAGGATTAGCAGAAGGACTTAAAGATGTCCTGGACACTGTCGATGTAATGGAAGGATGAACTGTGTGTGGTTTAGAAATGGTTTTTGTGGCAGTTGCATGTGTTGATGTGATGGTTACCACACCAGTGCTTGGTGGATTTGGAGTAAGAGCTCTAGACTGTGGAGGTAGACTAGTAGAAGTGCCTGTAGAGGCAGTGTGGGTAGTGGACTGTACAACCCGGGAAGGCATATGCACAGGGGAAGCAGTAGATGAAACTACCATGTTGCCAGGGACATGCTTTATATTCTGTGGTGCAGGAGATACAGAAGCTGTTGGTGGAGCACTGGAAGTTGGCACAAGTGCTGGGGGTTGGATGGTAGATGAAGATGGATTAGAAATAGCAGAACTTTGGAGAATGGGTCTTGGAACCTGAGTTACAACTACTGGCTGACCTTGTGGTGTCACTACCACCTTCTGATGATGTGTAGCAGTGGCAGAGCTTTGAGGTTGCAGGATGATGATTGTTTTGGTACCAGTACCTTGTTGTTGCTGGGTCTGTGCTACCAGCACAGTTTGTGTCTGGCCTTGTACCAATGCTGTCTGGGGTTGTGCTACAACATAATGTGCCTGACCAGAGCTACTGCTTGCTTGGACAATGTACTGGCTTGCCTGACCACTACCAGTTTGCACCAGTTGTACCTGCCCTTGAGTAGGTGCCTGTGAAAGGATAAATTGGCCAGAGCTGGACTGAGAAAGCACCACCTGCCCAGCTTGTACTAGTTGTGGTGTCTGGGAGTGGGTCACTCCAGTAATCTGAGCTCGCTGGGAAGTACTGCTTCCAGTTTGTACCAACACAGGAACAGCCTGGTGACCTGACTGTGTTTTAATTGTGGCTGTATTGGGGCTTTGTTGCAGAGTAAGCTGACCACCTGCAGTGATCAACACTTGACCCTGAGGTGCTATCTGTCCTTGGGAGACAATGATCTGCCTTGGCGCAGCCACAATCAATTGTTGCTGCTGACTGGGATCCATACCTTGACCTAGGAAAACTGCTTGTCTCAGACCTCCTGCACTTTGCATCAATACCTGTGCTGCTGGTGGAGGAGGAAGTGTAAGGTCCAAGTCAGGTTCATCTTCTAGAGCTGAGGCTGCCAATGCGGCATACAAATTTGCTGCTGATGGAGATGCATTTACAGCTTCAGAATTGTCGTTTGATGCATTAGAAGATTTATCATTTGAATCTGGTGAGGGTGGGGCTGGGTTATTCTGTTCGGTTCCTACATTTGAAGAATTTACTGGCCCTGGGGAAGCTGATCCATTAACAGCACTTTCTGAGGACAAATGTAGCCGCTTTGCTTCCACTTCACCATCTTCGAGCCCAATGTTCTCTGCTGCTGGTCTTTTTGCAGCTTGCACAGTCTGAGTTTGTTGCGTTGCCACTCCAAATTTAATATGCTCAGAGGAGCATACAACAGAGTTACTCAGCAATGGCTCATCAGTAGTGCCAATGCCTACAGTTTTAAATGCAGTATTATCTTTCTCCACATTAGTCACATTATTTGTAAGCTGACCTGCTGTCCTTACTACACCACTTACATCACTACCACTCACACCTCCTGTATTCTTTGATGTTTCTTTCACTTCACCTGGCTTTGCCTGTATAACCGAGGTTTCTTTCAATACTTTCTCTAAATGATTTTCTACAAGTTCCAAACCTTTCTCCCCTATGCGCAGTTCCTTTGGCAATATACCATTGATAATTGGAGGGTCCTTCCTGTCCACTTTCTTCTCTAACAGGTCAGCCAACATTAGGCTCTTGGTAGTCGGAGGTTTGAGTGATGGATTTTGTAAATGCGAAAGGCTCCTGGCAGAATCCTTGGAACTACTGTCATTTGATGCAGCATCAATATCCAAGGAATGAGGGATGCCATTGAGCAGCAGACCCTCAAAGCTAGTAAGTGAATTTTCTCCATCATCAGTTGAGATGTTACCTGCACCAATTGCACTACAGTCTCTACTGCTAGATGCTAAGGAATTGTTACCCGTGGAATCAGAATCTTCTAAATCCAACCTAGAAGGTATTCGAGAATTAGTCATAGGTGCAAGGGGTGGGGGTGGAGGTTGAGGAGGCTCTCTGCGGCCTCTTAGCGCTGTATTACTGCTATTTACAGAAAATGCTGGTGGAGGAACATGGTTTTCCGCAACTACTTTTGGTGGAGCCTGTGTTATGACACTAGTACCACAACTTGTTGGTGTTCCTGTGTTTATATTATTTGCAGCACAACTGGTATCACTATTACTGCTGTTCTCATTGCTACAGGTGACACTGTTGCTGTTAATGGAACTATCTTCTCCATCTTTCATAGCATCAACCTGAAAATGTGTAAGAGCATACTCATATATGTTACATTAAAGTTAAGCATTACAGATCAATATCCTTATCCAAGTCTTATATTTCAAACATAATCAAATATATGCAGATAGATTTGGCAATTCATATTTTTCACTATTCAACTTTTCATGATTACATTTAACCAAAGCACAGCATTACTGGAGAAAAACAAAGACTGTCTACAGCACTTATTCTAAGAGAATGTAAATAATGTTTTTCTAATGACTAGAGATCTGTTACAATTAAATTTCAAATAAAAACCTTTCACAAAACTTGCTCAAAACAGCCTTTGTATGTATATCTTTTGACATATTCAAAGAGATTCTCTATAGGCATTCACAGAAAGGTTGAACTCATTAGGTCCTCAAGGAAATTATTTAGTTTCTAATTACAAGTTTATTAATGGATAAAGCATATGTCATGCTGTATGTCTCATGTCTGCATGACTTATTTTATTCTTCATCTTATTAAAGTAACATATATTTATAATATTGAGTCCAGAAACTTATGGACCTATCCTTGAGTATATATGTATATATCTTTACAATGAAAATGTAATGTTTTAATAAACTATATAAATTAAGATGTAAATGGTTTTAATCACTTGAATAATAAGTTAATATTTGTCTAATAATTAATATAATCATATATAAAACAAAAAGAAGTACTAAAAAAATAAAACGATCAATATATTTTCCCCCTCCATATAAGCCTTTTTATATATATTTATATTTGTTTCCATTTTTCCCCCTCCTTAGGGCTATTTTTTGTTTTTATACACATACACACACACAGTATGTACGATCCATGCAAATTTGGATAGATTAGTAAAAAATTTTTCCATTAGTATACAACCCCAATAGCTTATATTCCTTTGCAATTCACTAAAAATAATATAGCTGAAAATAAGCAGATTTTTGACTGTGCCGATTGCAATAGCTTCATTCCTTTGGAATGCACTAAATATCTTTTACATGGCTATTGCAATGGTGATGTAAGAGACATTAATGTTTTGTAATGAATGGAGTGAACAAAATAGGAACTCTTATCGTTGTTCATTTCTACATGTCACTGTAGTCCAATTTCTGAAGTCTATTGATGTGACATGTATATTCAAACATCATTAAAACCTTGAATGATATAAAAGCATGGGCATCATAAAATCAGTGAAAATAAAGGGAGTTCTGAAATATTGCAAGGGAATATTTCAAATTCACATTGGATGCAATTTAGGGTTGTTTCTATGGATGAGATATATATTAAGACATTACCTAACCATTTTCTACGTATGATAAAGACAAAAACTATATTTCAGTTTTCAATGTAGTTACCCTTTATTGCAATACACTTTTCATATCTCTGAATTAAAATTTTACCCCCCCCCATCACATAGTCAAAAGTCTTGTCTTACATATGGGCAAAAATAGCATTCATTACTTCTTCGTCACATTTAAATTTCCTTCCTCAATGGTCCTTCTTGAGTTTTGAAAAAAGGAAACAGTCACTGGAAGCTAGATCTGGGCTTTGGGCAGATGGTCAATCTTGAAGCCACATTTCTTCACAGCTTCCTTTGCAACAAGAGTACAGGAACATAGTCGTGAATAAAGTGCACATCACCACTCAGCTTTCCTTGCCTTTTCTCTTTGATGGAAACACAGTAGGCCAGCATAGTACTTCCCATTTACTGTGGCGTTCCTCTCCTTGAAGTCAATGAAGAGTATTCCTTCACAGTCCCAAAAAATTGTGGCAATGATCTTCTTTGTTGAATGACCTTTGCCTTTAGAGGCTGTGCTTCACAGGTTTATGCCACTCCATTGATTCTCTTTTGGACAAGGGATCATAGTAGAGGTCCACAGTTTCATCTCCTGTAACAATGGTTTGCCGTACTTCTCTGTCATTGCCATGGCAGAGCTCCAAAAATGCCTTACAACAGATGACTCATTGCTGCTTTTGGAATTAGGAAAGAAGTCTAGGCACCCATCTTGTACTAACCTTATTCATGTTTAAATGTTCATTATTAGTTCAAAGGACTGTTGTTTCAGAAAGGCCCAACCTTGCTGCTATTTCTGTAACTTTGAGCTGCTGGTCTTCCATAATTTCTCCTTCCACAAGAGTGATGTTTTCAGGAGTGAGCACCTCCAAGGGCCAACCTGCACACTCTTTGTTTTCAATGCTTTCTCAACCCATTTGAAAAAGTTTAGCCCATTCTTTTATGGTAGGTAGGATATGAGGGGGATGCTTCCCCATATACACCATCCAGTCACCAGTTGAATTTCATTTGGGTTAAGTCCTTCTTTGGTGAAGAACTCAATAACAGGTCGATACTCCATTTTCAACATGTCACAATCTTCTACACAAAGCCTTCTTTATGTAACTATGTCTGAATACCGCCATGGGTGACCAAGGTTGTTAAGGCCGACTCATAAGCAGGAAGTTTGGAATTCAAATTCCACCAGGACATCCTCCCTGACAGGTTTTGTCCAGGTTTTCTCAGTCCTCATAAATGGCAAATGCTGGTAAGGTACCCTAAACTTAGGCCTGGAACGTTTCTTTCCTTAAAGAAAAACACCCTTTTCCAATTTATCATTTCATCTCATGCATCATCAGTGTCCACTGCCTGTGGTGCCTCAGTAGTAAAAATGGGCATTAATCACTATTCAGATAATATATATAATTCTGAATAACTAAACACAGCAGGGCAGAAGTTACAGCTGCAATTACTTACTTAACAAGTATTACATCAGATGAGGATTTTGTGAAGGCAATAATTCTTATCCGCGAGGCTGGAAACTTATGGACCTACCCTCATATATATGTGTGTATGTGTGCGTGTGCGTATTAATGCTCTAGTGGTCGCACTTTTTGTTTTTTCTCCATTAAACTCAGCATAAGGTCATTAATTAACAAACAATTCCTTGAGTTTGTTAAATCAGCAAAATTGGACCTAAGGGGGTGGGGGTTAACTTAAACCAAACATTTTTTAAAACAATTGAAAAATCGCTCTTGGGCTACAATTTTTGTTTATTCTCAAACAAAATTTAGTAAATTTCTTTAAAATAAATTGCTAAAAGTAGTTTTCGAAAATCATGGCAATCTGGTCATTAGGAGTGTGGGGTATACCTGAAAAATTAGTGGGGATTAAAGCAAAATTGAAAAATTGCTCTAGTGACTGAAATATTTGTCCTTTCAAAACTAAACATGGTATACCATTTAAATAAAATATGAAAAATTACCTGAAAAAAGAGTTGGTTTTAAAGCAAAATTTAAAAATCACTCTAGCACTCAAATTTTTTATATGAATCTCAGGATACTACATTGACAAAAAAAGAAAAAGAAGAGGAAAAAAGTTTCAGAAAATCAGTGAAATCCAACTATTTAGGAGGGTTTTTTTTTTTTACCTAAAATCAAAATTTTAAAAACCACTCTAGTAGCATTGTTTGTTTTTTTGTTACGAAACTCTATATAGCATTTAGATAAAACTAAAAAAAAAAAAAAAAAATTTTGAAAATGGGGGAAATCAGGCTATTAAAAGTGGGGATTTATCTGAAACCCAAAATTTAAAAAATCGCTCTCGCAGCACCAATATTTCTTTTTCTCACAACAAAACTCAGCATATACCATTTAAATCAAATAAAAAAAAGTTTTTGAAAATCAGTGAAATCAAATTATTAGGAAGGGTCCTAAAACCCAAAATTTAAAATTTACTCTATCAGTACCATTTGCTTTGTTGCAACAAAACTCTGCATATAATATATAAATAAGATGATAAAATCCTGAAAATCAGGGAAATCAGGCCATTAGGAGTGAGGGTATACCTGAAACCCAAAATTTAAAAATTACTCTAGCAGCACCAATATTTGGTTCTTCACAACAAAATTCAGTACGTAACATTTAAATAAATTTAAATAAATAAGAAAAATAGTTTTTGAAAATTAGGGAAATTGGACTATTAGGAGTAAAGGTATATTTGAAAATCAAAATTTAAAAAGTGCTCATGTTTAATTTTCTCTATATTGTTTTAAAATAAAATGACATATTAATTCAGTATATAAATTTATTTATAATAATGCATATGTTGTATATTTAACTGTTAAAGGGCATCCTTAAATAAACAAAAAAAGTATATTTAACAAGAGCTACGCTGTGCAGATAACAAACATGAAATATTAATCTAATATGTATTTGAAATATTTGTATGTAAGAGAATTTTGTAATATCCTTCAGAAAATGTTGGTTATATGTTTTTAATACAATAACATTGAAATTAAATTTCAAAGCCTATGAAAATCGATGAAACTTTCGATTGTTCTTTGTTGATTCTTATATTTGATTAGTATATCAAAATTGTTTTCGAATAGTAACATTTTTTTTTTTTTTTTTTTTTTTTTTTTTTTTTTTTTTTTTTTAACTGAAACATGGGAACTCATCTTCTTAAATACAGAATGTAACTGGAAACTTTCTGTTATTTTTCTCTATTTTGGTAAATGTAAAGAGTCTCATGGCCTCAGTTCATAAACATGGTTACATTTAAAAATGTTTAAAAATATCCACATGGTATAACTTTGTCCACCAGTGATCATATATTTAATTTAATTAATGGTATACCATTAATTTATGTAGTTTAATTCCAATTATAATAATAATTCTAAAAATTTGATTTCTCTTTTGTGATACTTTTAGATTGCAAGAATTTTAATTTTGTTTCCATAATACCACACATTAATAACATAATTTATTTTATTTCATTCATTAATAAGGCCAACCGCCACGGGTGGCCGAGGTCATTAAGGCACGGACTCGTGAGCGGGAGGTCTGCGGTTCGAATCCCGCCAGAACCATCCTCCCTGACTGGGGTTTTTTCCAGGTTTTCCTCAGTCTTCATAACTGGCAAATACCGGGGAGGTACCTAAACTTAGGCCTGGAACGCTCCCTTCCTAAAAAAAAAAATATCCTTTCCCAATTTATCATTTCATTTCATGTATCATTAGTGTCCACCGCCTGTGGTGCCTCAGTAGTAAAAACGGGCGTTAAACACTACTCAAAAAAAAAAAAAAAATTAATAAGGCCTAAATTGGATTTTATATTCATTTTTATTCAAAGTTAATCCATTTGGTGAAGAATTCACTTAGTTTGCGCAACTCCTGCATGACAAGACGATTTATTTTTTTTTTTATGCACCTTCTATTTTGTACATTTCAGCTCTATATAAATGTAATTCAAGCATCAAATGTTATTTTTTTTTATGTCAGCTTCCTTATTTTCAACAGTGAGTATTTTCTTCTTTGACTTAATTTCATCATAATGATATAGAAATTTGTTTTTTGGATAGACAAAATTAATCCTATAACTGAATTTTCTACATGTTCTATTATATATTTTCCCTTGAATAGATTAAGCATATTCCTAATGTTCAAATCTTCACGCAAATATATTGCATCTCTTACTCTTAATGCTGTGATGACTTTGCCTTGCTTTAAATGAATGAATATAATCGTGTACATGTTCATTTACATCTTCATTTAATACTTTGCAATTCATGCCATGTCTTTTATGTTTAAGAGTATTAAAAAAAACGTAATTAAAAATTGCAATTGCAAGTTTTCCCATTACTTTAAATGAAATCTTGTTTTGCTAATAACTTCATACATCGTTCCCATATTTCTTAACTGCTACTGCTACTATTGAAAATTTTCAGGAGACCATAAACTACCATCTATATCACAGTTCATTTTAACATAATTTGAATGATACAATCTCCATTAAATTCTAACAATGAACCAGCAATTTCAAACTCAACACCAATGTTGCTAATACCAACTGTTATCTAATGGAGTGCTTGTTAGACCTCCTCCAGACCACCAAACTTGAAGATTACATATTATTTTGAAGAGTTCAAATGTTACACAACTACAAACAGGGATGAAGAATAAATAAATATTATTCAAAACTGTTATTTTCAATATAAGCTTCTCTAAAATCAATGAATTTGGCAAAATAGTTTTGCAATTTTGTTATTCCTATTCTTTTCTGAGAATGCCTGAATAGATTTCATATACAAAATGCACTGTCAAGGTTGGCCTCAGAAATGCCAGATAGGAACATCATCTCATGTATCATCCGTGTCCAATGCCTGTGGTGCCTCAGTAGTAAAATGGGCATTAAACCCCATTCAAAAATATATATAATTATACACAAAATAGTGTGAGACTAATCAGAAGAAAAAAACAAGCCATTGTTTGGTATAAATAATTTAATAAAAAAAGAATTTCTTAATTCCATTCTTCTCATCATAAAGTCACGAATTATGTAAAACCAGTTATGTAGATGTTATGAACACCACCAAGGAATGCAATATTCTAACAGTTTCGTCAATGGTCCACTTAATAAAGATACGTACAGTGGAACCTCGATCTATCATTCCTGGAACCAGTGTTTTACTGGATGTATCGTTAAATTTATGTGGTCCCAAACGTTTTAAATTATATCTTATGTAAATAAAACCTGCATTTGTTGTTTCTCCAAGTATGGCTATCCCACAATATTTGTTCAAATAATTCAGTCCCAAAGAAATCCTATTCTGGGATCATTTTCAAACAGGAATAATTGAAGCAGTGACAGTCGCATGTACAAAGAGTTCGCTCCAATTCTCCATAGTTGCCGATACTTTAGGGGCCGAAGAATGGGCCAAAAGAATTTAAGATATCAGTCAGTCTACAGAGAATGATGAAAACAAATGCTATTGAAACATGTCTTACATTTTTAATAGTTCCCCCCCCCCCCTTTTTTTCCACCCTTCTCCGCCTGTTTTTACTACTGAGGCATCACAGGCAGTGGACACTGATGATACATGAAATGAAATGGTAAATCAGAAAAGGAGGACCTGCCGCTCACGAGTCTGCACCTTAACAACCTCGGCCATCCCTGTTGGGTTTTTTTAACAAGTATAATAGTGTCACTACTGCTGACTGCTGTTATCAAACTATAAAGTTGTTTGAATGGCAACATGGATTTCGTTACCAAACACAGCTAACATTGGAAGCACAGACACCAGTATACAAACACAGAAGCAAACTTCATCAATGCTTCAGCTCCCAACTTTTAAGCTTAGATCTTTGCTTTAAACTGATTTTGAGAACAAAATGGATATCCAGAATATTGATTTTTTTTTCTTTCTTTCCAATGTGAACTCATTGTTTTCATGAATATGTCGCCATACTATGTACTGTTTTAGTTTTGTTTACTTTTGCAACATGCTAAGTAAATTCTATCAGTAATTGACTTCTTTGAAGCTGACATTATTACTTTGCAAAATAATATTTCTCATCAAGAACTGAACATGTGTAGATATGCACTTAACACAATGCTTGTCTTTTTAACTCTATGTACCTGTGACTGTATCTGAGGTTGAGTCTGTACTTGAGAATGGATCTGGGTTTGCATTTGTGCCTGCTGCAATGGTGCTGCTCCTTGAGGTTGAACCTACAAAGACATAAATAAAGTTCATGCAGGAATGGCAGCTTCTTAGTTCATGGATATATCTCTCTCCAGATGTATTTTAATGCATTACTTAAAATCACTTCTAAAATGAGACTTTAATTTATAATGAGTTGATGCAGTTCTTTCAGTAACTCCTTAATTCAGGTAGTTTATGGGTCTAAAAACAGGTGAAGGGCAAACAGAAAAATATATCTTATATGTATAATTCTTGAAGCTGTTTACAGTGAAGTCATCATATTTAAAATGATACACTATGGGTAACTTATTTAGACACTTCACTCACTATATATTCCTAAGTTGGAACAATGTTTCGGAAACCAGGTTCCCATCCTCAGCCATTGACCCAGTGGTTTCTGATGCTTGTGTTGGTCCCTTACAAGTTGTGTGAGCTGTGGTGTTCTCTGGTGGATCTGAAATGAATCTGGAAAGGTGATCCCACAGCGGAAGGTCAAAATTCATAGCAATTTTATGATATTTTAAGATGAAAATATTCTCCCAGGCGGCTAATTCAAATGGGTTCTTTATTTCTTTTAAAAGTTTTATCTGTGGGTTTATTTCATTATTTTGGCTCCAATAATGACGTGCTACTGCCAATTTTTCCATCTGTTTAAATTTGATGTTTCTAAAATGTTCTTTCTTCTGGATTGTCAGATTTCTCTTTGTTTTTCCTATGTATTTGAAATTACAGTCTAAACTAAACATTCTATAGCATATATTCCTGATTTATTTTCTATGGGTATCTTGTCTTTTAATTTTGAGCTTAAGAGGTTCTTGATACTGTTTGGGGCTAGCTTTATTGAATTTTATGAAAACCTTTTCGAATTTGTAGTGCAGTTGTGGGTTATACGTGAAGTTGCAATATCTTTCATTACTTCTAGAATCGTTGTCTCTTTTATGATTTTTATGGTTGAGGTGTTAAATCCATTGTTTATGGCTGTGTTCATGATGTATTCAAACTCATTCTTGTATTCTGTGGCATTGAGCGGGATGTTGACTAGTCTAAACATCAAACTATTGAATACTGCATATTGGTGTGGTACTGGGTTGAATCCATTCTTTTTTATGTAATTATCTGTTTGTGTCGGTTTAGGGTATATTCCAAACTGTATATTATTCTCTTTTCTGATTAGCGGCCTGGGAGAATACTTTTATCTTAAAATATCATAAAATCGCTATGAATTTTGACCTTCCGCCATGGGATCACCTTTCCAGATTTATTTCAGATCCACCAGAGGACACCACAGTTCACACAACTTGTAAGGGACCAACACAAGCATCAGAAACCACTGGGTCAACGGCTGAGGATGGGAACACTGGTTCCCGAAACATTGTTCCAACTTAGGAATATATAGTGAGTGAAGTGTGTAAATAAGTTACCCATAGTGTATCATTTTAAATAAGAAAAATATACACTAACTGACATGCAATATTTTTAGCACCGAGTGAATTTTCCGATCCTTTTGGGTCTCAAACTTTTCAGTTATATCCTCATAAAATAGCTGCTTCCTTATGAATTGAAGTAATAAGTTCCTTCTCTATGGAAATATACTTGCCAAAGAAGATTGACTTTCTTGTAAATGCATTTTGGAAGAAAATTTTTACCTGCTTCAAATAAGAAAAGCTTCTTTCCATTGATACCTTTGCGGAGCAGATGGTCAGAATAAGGTAGAACAATTTTTAGGCTTCCATAAAAATGTCCTTATCCTGTGAATCAGTAACATCTTTTTAATAGAAATATTTCTATTAAGCACAGAAAAGAATCAGTTTGCTTTTCAAATAATGTGGCTTGGGAAACATCTGTCCAAAAACTCCTGTAAGCATTCAATTGCAGATGAAGAAAAGCATGATTGATATCGATCTCAAACTTGCTGTTGTCAACAATCAAAAACTGCATTTTTTCATGATCTTAAAACCTTCCACCCATTTCCATTAAAATGTGATCAAGAATCTCATGGTACTTAATAATTTTTAAAAATTTCATTCTCACTGATAAAGTTTTTGTTCCCATGTAAAATATAATTTTGTAATTCTGTTGGCCTTTGTATATATTTTCATAAAATGTTTTGCATCCACCCCCCCCCCCCCCCGATTTCTTTTGCAAAATGTCATATAACACTTCTGTCAAACAGAATATATCATGGAATATAACTGCCAAAACTTGAATTCAAAATTATGCATGTCGTTTACATTTTTTGCCCAATATTTCATAATCCAAATACTTCATTAACTTTTCCCAATTGTCTACAATTACTATCAGTAATCTTGAGTAGGAAGCTGTGCAGATATTTGTTGGATAGTTGGTATGCCAATGTTTAAGTTAATGCATAGGTTCTTTTCACAGAGTTATGAAAAAAAAAAAGAATTCTACTTACAGAAGAGGGAAAAAAAGTTGATATTATTGTGAAACTTTGCTAAAACCAAGATTTAGCTTGAGTGTCAAATAATCCTCAAAAAGGTAGCAGGGCTTTTCCTTATTTTTTTTCTGAGCTCATTCAACTGCCCAGACAGGACACTTGCACCATCATAATACTGCCCTATTAACTTGTGTTCTTATTCAAAAGGTCCCATAAAGTAAATTAAATTTAATTTAATTAAGCAAACTCAATTAGTTTCTCATATTGTCAGCATTTATACTATGGAATTCTAGGAAACATTCGACATTGCATTAAAAAACCTCAGTATTAAAGAGTATTGTGTTGTCTGATTATGTCTCTGGTGTCATTTACTTGAACTGAAAAAAAGGAAGCATTTTATTTCATTTTTTACATTATCATTTATGTACTTTGAAATGTAGTCAATAAGTTAGTTTTGTATGGTCTTAAAAATATCACTGAACACATGCTGTATCTTCATATAATGGTGTTTAATGTCCAACAAACTCTGTGATATTAGTAACATCAACAGCTTCTTGAAATTTCCACGATTAATTTAAATATTAGCTTCATCAGGACTTGAAATACTACTTCTTGCTTAGCTAAGAGCATCGATAATTATCTGAAGAAAAAGTCTGTTCAAACGAACATTTTCATAGTTTGGCATTTTTCCTGAAGTCATCTGCAATAGTATCTCTATATTTTTTAAAGTTTTAAACTTTAAACAGTATTTAATATGCTTCAAAGAGTGCTTGTGTAATGGTTCTGTTATAATTAATAAATCTGCAAATCCTTCTTTATTCCAAACATTTGTCTTATTGCTGAAAGGCAAGCATGCCCAACCAAATATCTTTGCAAAACTGGAGAGATACATAGCCACAGAAATTCTCTCTACTAAGTTCATTTGAAATGAACATTGTAGCATTTATCAGATTTCTTAATTTCTTTGATTACACTTATTGTAAGGGGTTCTGCAGTATGACCAGAGGTTAAAGCATCCTTTTTATCCTCTTTCCATCAAGAAAAGGACATTTCTAACAAAATTCACACAATATCACTCATAGAGTAGAATCCATGCTAGTTAGCTGTGATGGCAAGGCTCTGCACTCCTCTTTTATATTCCAGTTTTGCAAAACTGATATGTGTTATCATAGTATTAGTACTGCCAAAGTTAGTTGTTACATCGCTCACATTTCCAGTTATATTATTTTATCAAATTACCATCTAAACTCATAATTGGATTTAAAATTACAATATTTTTATGGAGTAAATATTTGGCCAAGGGCCCCTTCACCTACTTCACTTGAATAGCCAACCCTGCTTCTTCAATCCCTAGTAGCAGTAGCAGTAGTATTTATTTCTTATGCATCAACATACAAAAGTTTATAACCAAATAAACACAAATAAAAAAAAACATTAATTTTAAAATAACAGTGGCTTTGGCAATTCCAGAAGGTGCTAACTCCAATAAAATTTATTCCAATTTAATTGGCTCAGCCCCCCAGTCCCCTGTTCATTAGCAGCTACCTACTGGAATATCCAGGAGACCAAGCCCCGATTCAACCAAAATGAAAACATAACACTAAAAATAATTTATACATTAAATATAATATAAAGAAGTTACATTTCATAAAATACTAAACCTTCCTCCTTTTTTAAATTAAACCTATTCGGCTAAATTTCCATTCTTGAGAGTTGCTTATTCCTTAAGACCTTACCTGGTTATCTGTTAAACTAATGCTAGATAACTAGTCCCATTCCCTCCCCTACTCATTTCATCCTGTCTGACAATTCTATACCATTTCTTATTCACCTTTCCAAAGTATTTTACACCTGTAACAATTTTTGTCTTACATTGCCTATGTACTTTCCTACTTTCTTAATGTTTTCATCTTATTTTAAATTCAAAATTCTTCTGCCTCTTATTTCATTTGGTAAATTTTCCTACTTTCGTTATTGAAATTATCCTTCTGAAACTTGGTTTGCTTAAATTTTAATATATATTGCCATGTACTAACTGGTTCTTACCATTAATATATCCATTTTTTATTCCACTTAAGTATATTACTCCTGTTCTAAACCATGCCAATCCTTCCCTTCCTACCTTATCACAGATTTTGATATTTCTTTCTCTTTCCCAAACATTTTTTAGTGTGCCATATAATTTCAGAGATATTTTGACATTAAGATTTGCCCATATTTTCTGTTATTCAATATCCTCAATTCTCATTATTATCTTTTTCCAAAATACTTTACCCAATCTTTCTCCCTCATACCATATTATGCCCGCTTCTTGCAGGATATTTTGGATTTTAGATATCCAAGTTTCTTTCCCTTTAATTGTTCCTTGTGCTAGCAAACACTGATTAATGGTATTCTTCTCTTCTAATCCCTCTATTCTATACCAATATTTCAATACTCTTTCTATGACCTTGTTTTCATAGCCCAATCTTTCTAGTTCCATTAGGGCAACCTCGTTAGGTGAAAATCTAGGTAAGCCTATGACAATTCTACAAAATAGTCTCTCTATTGCATTTATCCCTTTCCATCCTCCATCTAGCCCCCAAATTTCTATTGCATGCATCATTCTCCCTCTGTCTTTTTTTAATGATGTTTAATGCCCATTTTCACTACTGATGCACCACATGTGATGGACATTGATGACACATAAGATGAAATGATATATTGGGATTTTTTTTTCTTTTTTTTAAGGGAAGGAAATGTTCAAGGCCTAAGTTTAGGGTACCTCCCCGGCATTTGCCAATTATGAGGACTGAGAAATACCTGGAAAACTCATGGCAGGATTCGAACCCTAGATGTCCTGCTCACTTGTTTGCACCTTAACGACCTCGGCCATCTGTGGCAGTATACATCATTCTGCTCTTGATTATTGAGCCATATATTCCCTCCAACCATTTTACTTGCATATTTGGTATTTTGTTTACACAAGACCTGATTACACTCATGGCTACTTTTTCTTCTGCTACTGCTTTCCTTTTTTGATCGCTTCATTTCCCATTACTACACAATCTATCCTGTCCCCCCCCCCCCCAACATCATAATATTAGATTTGTTTTAGTTTATCTTGAGACCCCATTCTCCACAAAATGTGCCTATAGCTTCTAATGATCGTTTTAATCCTAATATGTTAAAGAACCCGCTATCAAATCATCTGCAAAGAGCAGACCCAGTACCTCTACATTATTTATTGTTGGCAAATTTACTAATTTCTTCTAAAACATCATCAATAAATAGATTGAAGAGAACTGGGCTTAATTTACATCCTTGTCTTAGACCTGCATTGTTTGATATTTTATCTGTAAACTTCCCCCTTTCATATTTAACATAAAATTTGTATTCCTTACAATATTTATAAGATAATGACCAATACCATGGTCAAATGAGCAGCAGTGCTGAGTTTTGCAAAGCTTGTAGTCATTCAATTTTTAACTTGACAGATTACTTTGATATAATAGGAATACCAAACTTTAGTACATTTTGCTTTAAGAAAACAGGAGCTATTGTCTTCGTATTTTGTTGCACTACTAGACATACAAGAGTATGTCAAGATATATTTATTTCCTTCTTCAGTCTGAGGTAGGGGATCTACTATATCTAGAGTGTAATACCACCACTATGATATAAACATTTTTAAAATCATCTCAAAAATGTAAAAAATTTAAAGATTTAATTTTTAAAAAATATTTCCACTATCTATATGAACATAAATGCATAAGCACAGTGTGTTTTACAACTCAAACATTTTCAATACATTTGCATTAATCCACATTAATCAATACATGAATTTGAAATTTATTGAAAATATCCAAATAGATTACATAATTGACCATTTTCAAATATACATACTTCCTATTGTACTTCTAAGGTTATGTTTTCCTCTATCTTCCTCTTAATCATTCTTACCCTATTTCTAACTTTCCCCAAATAGTTCCCTTTCATTTTTACATTCTTCCCTCTTTTTACATCTTTCTAATTAATATTTCTCCATTTTTATTGATAAGCCTGTTCTCTTCATAACTTTGTTACAGTATAATAAGCAAATGAAAATCTATATTGGTTTCTCCACACATTGGACATTTTTATACCTCTTTTATCACATCCTAATCCTTTTAAATTCATAGCTTCAGTTCTAGCCCATGTAAACCCTTCTCGACCTGCCTTATCACATTGTTCAATATCTCGATCCCATACTATTTTATTTCCCTATAAAGTATCAATGAACTTTTTTCTCACATACTACCAAATATTTCTTGTCTTTCAATTTCTTCCAATCTTAGGTTTATTTCTTTTCAGAATACTCTGTTATGGTATTCCCTATTTATCCATGTTTCCTAAGCATACATGTGATCAATACATAAAAAAAAAAAAAAAATTTAATTATTTTATTATTAAATTTGTATTTTATAATTTTTATTTATTTACTGTTACTAATAAAATAAAACTAACTCTCATAGCTTCACAATTTTTTCATAGATACGACATGCTATATATCCAAAAAATATTTATAGCGACCACGTGTAGTGCAAGAATTTTTGTGTTTTAAGTGTACAAGCTTGTATCAAAAGCTACAATATGGCCTTATGCCCCCTATGCACCATTCAAAAAGAGGTGAATGAAGATCACCTGAAGACCTATGGTGCATTATCTACAGAGAATACCATTATACAGAAATATTGGAAAGCAAGAATGCTAATGGTTTTATCACCAGATGCAAAGCATTAAGCAACAATAATAAATAATATGTCAAAAGCCATTCCCTCTAATGCACCTCCAAAAATTCAACCTATTTACACTAATTCCATTTACTTACATAACACTAATTAAGCTAATTGCTTCCAAAATATGTTCTAGTGTTAAATGCATTAATGCAGGATATATTACCACTCCATTGTCTACAGCCTCGTAAGTATAATTTGTTCACACAACATAGTATTTTCTATGTTATATTATTACCTTTTTGGTAATTAAAATGTGACAAATTTTGATTGGGTTAATAAACTTCCAGCTTGCATACTGTTAAGCACTATGATGTAACTTATTTCAGAAAAAACTTTAACCCTTGGATGCGTGAATTTTAGAATTTACTTTAATGTATGACAGGGATCTCAGAGCCCCCTCCCTTCCCCTCTATAAAATTAATCGATATTCCTGTTCTTCAAATATTATTGCATTATTTTACTCTACATCACTGACTGAAGTGATTTCATTGCTATAGCAATGTATTTTTCTATGTTTTATATAATATATTTTAATATAAATGAAAAGATAAATGCATAGCAATTCAAAATGTTATTTGCTTTAAAGGTATAATTAGTGGAATTACTATTATTTAAAACAAAGGAATGACAATGTTCAAACAGAATAATGATTATTTACAAGATGAATAATCCAAATACAGGAAACATTATTCTCCTTGACACAAAGTCCTACAAATTACTGGAAAAAGTCTTCACAAACAGTAACACTACAGACATTATTACAACATTTAGAGCAACACTGAGCAAGTTTTCTTTCCAAGCAATGTAGGCCCAAAAAGCATCTTTTTCTTGGCATTCTCTTTGGATGAATAGCATCCATCTGCTGGGATGGGACCTTTTGACCTTTTGACTTTGCAATGGCCCATTGCTTCTAGAACATTCCTTTGCAATTTTGGATTGTTAACTCAAGACTCCATAAGAGACTGTATTAACCTAGAGTTAATTCTTTCAAGAAAATCCTTCTCTTGTATGATTTTCCACTATGTTAATCTGAATGTTGATTTTTGAATAGGCAGAAAGTTTTTCACCTGCAACATCAAATACATTTGTACATTCATCTCTATGTCTGTCTCTCACAAGTATGCCCATTTTCTGGTCCAGGGAGTCAACACCTGATTTGGCTTGATCATAAAATAAATCAATCTCTGGTTTTTCTTTTTATGATTTTCATCAAAAGCAGCATTGTAGCACATTAAGCTAAGAAGTAACTCTTGTTCTTTTTTGGTACATAGTTCACAATAGTCAGTTAACTCTGAATCCAAATGTTGAAGTCAAGTGTTATCTGCTGTACTGATATAGCCCAGAAAGTTCTTCATAAGAACAGAGCAGAATGAGGTCCCTCTAAGTATAATAACTAGTTTGTATCACATTTGATGCTACATTTGTTTGACAAGGCTGGTTTGGGTTTTTTCCTATATATATTCTTCCATCATGATGTCGAAGAGTCGCATAACCAGAATATCTTCACACCATATTTACCTGGCTTACTAGAAATGAGTTGTAGTAATGTCAAAAGTGCCATCATTCACTGCTGTAAGAAGTGCAAACATTCAGAAATCAGCTTAAAAATATTCCACTGAATAATTATAAAGCACGTACGTCTGAGATGCCTCCCTTTTGCATTATATCCATGGCTTAAGAGAAAGTATTTTCGAATCACCTATCTTAAAATATAATTATGCTACATATTCTTAGATACATTTCGAAAGATTACATAAAATCTTATGCAATTGCAAAGATTTTTTATATATTTAAAAGAGTAAAATAGTTATTGTCAAGCCTGAAAAGCCCCCATTATGCCTCCTAGCATTAAGCAAAATAACTCAAATGCATCATAATTACAATACAATGGCATAAATTAATTGTGTCACAGATAACACATTTCTTTTACAGATGATTATTATGATAATGTTAATTATAAGCATCAAAAATTTATTTTAAGGACTTCTTCCTATTAGATTCTGTGCAGGCCCAAATTAACATCATTTTAAAAACAGTATTAATCATACTTGGTAATGATAAGGAAAAACTTTGCTATGAAAGCACTAAATCTAATGAATAATAATAACAGCAATAACCCAAATTTACTTATAGCTATAAAATGAACTATCCAAATGACTACAGGACTACCTCACATTTCTGCTGTATTCTTGTCAGCTATTAAATCTGCATGGAAGATAATGTAAGCAACAAATGAAATTAGATATCAAATATTCCACCATACCTGTAAAGGAGTTCTAGCTCCATTAATGCGAGATATCCTCTGCCTAGGATCTGGTGCTGGTTTTATAGCAGCAGCTGGAGTAGTTACAACTGTGGATGGTTTACTCTTACTGGATAATGTAGTCTGCACTGCAATAACTTTGCCCTGGATGTTATTTGAGGAACTTGTGGAAAGTACTGGAGTTGGTGGTGGTGAGATAGAATCCTTTTTCTGCTGGAGCTGCTGTTGTAATAGGCGTTGCTGTTGCTGCCTCTGGGTAACCTATAGCCCAAACGATCATAATCTATGCTTCAAATTTTCCTGAGCTATTATTGAGACAGTGGTGTTATTTTTCAGGATGCTGTTCCAGTAACCAAATTTACAAATAATTTTCTAATTATAAACTTAGCTAAAATAAAAATTTTAAAAAAGTTTATTTTATTCAACTAAAATCCTCAGTATATTATTGTTATGCACATCTAATTTGGGGTTTCTTGCTATCTGCTCCTTAATTTGTATAAAAATTCTTTGTTTCGGAATAGCAGTATAAATATGGTACAAATTTGTTCAGAACTTTTTTTTTTTGTTCAATTTTTTAATATCTCCTATCCAATTGCCATATATGAGAAGATGGAGTGAATGAATTAAAGATGACAAAAATAAAAGTTAATTAGCACTGATATTACCTACCAATTTACCTTTCCAGTATGGAAAAACCCTAGAAAATAATTACCCAGCAACTTGACCCATGCAGAAATAAAACCTGTATCCTTTCCTTAAAGAGCTAATTGCAGATTTTACCCCAGACATATGTTATAGAGATGGTTTACTAATAACCATATATAACTACATGTATAGATATAGTAAATAACCTATATACATTGTTATTAGTAAGCATATAATATACACATACACCGGCTCTTAAGGAACAACACTGAAATATTTTCTCTACAAGAGAGTCTTAAGCAAGTAATTTGAAACAGGGAATCTAGGGGTCACAGACATAAAAAGTTGAAGTTATGCTTGGTGCTTAGAAATTCATACTAAAGCTAAATAGCATTAAAATTTGTATTAGAATAACTTCATGCCTCCTTAATAAGCCTGGTTGTTGATAACATTAAACAGGATTTACAAAGTTTAACATTAAAATAATCTGAAAAATTTTAGACTAAATGTGATTATACACCATGACATTGGTGTACTGATAGGAATTCAATTGTTAAAAACAAAGCCACACTTCTACTTTTTTCCTAAAGTTACAAGATTTCTGTCAATAGTTTCATGGAATAGTTATTTGTTTTGTAACCTAAAGATATAAAATAAAATATTATCAAATAAATTACAAATTGAAGAAATAAAGAATGGTTACAAGTTTTTCTGAACTTGCGTACATCCACCTGATTTATAGGGAAGCAAGAGGATATTTAATTTCTTAGTTAATTAATTAATTTTTTAATTTAACTGAAATAAGATACCCTGCAAGGCTTTAATTTCACCCAAGTTAATACCATACCTTTTGGGAAAATAAAATAATTATACAGACAACAACGATGATGATGATGATGATGATAAAAAAGTTTCAAGGGGTGCACAACATATTATGGTAAGTCATTTAAGGCACATTATTAGTGACTGACATATCAGCCATTATTTATTACCATTTTAAATAGAACTTGATATAATCGGTGGTATGCATATCTTTTTGAAACTTTTAAGCCCCAACACATAAGCTTGATACCTTTGACCCTAAGTTTTCTACCTCAAATTACTTGTTTAAAGCCCCTCTATATTAGATGCAAATATTTCAGTGCTGATGAACATCCTATATACATATTTTGCTCTGATACAGCTGCTTAATCAAGTTTTTACAGAAGAAAGTGTAAGTGTTTGCATATAAGGACATTATTTAAACTGCATATTAATTTTTGTGCTATACAGAGGAGTTATAGCTAGAAGTTTCTTCCAGGCTTGGAAGTCGTGGTCTGTTGGAGCCAAGGAGTCCAGACTCCAACAGACCATGGCTTCCAAGCCAGGAAGAAACTTCTAGTTATAAGTCTGACTCCGGCCGTGAAAGCTTCCGACTACTCATATACAGAGGAGTTTTATAAATTGTATGATAATCTTCAGTAATTCATTATTGGTTTCCTTGGGATATTTGTAAATAGGTTTCATTAGAAAAGTAAAGAAGAAAAATAAATGTAATTTTTATGCCATAAATCATATCATTAGAACTTAAAATACAACAATTTGCTTAATGTGATAAACATGTAGATGTAATACATTATGAATTGTAGTTGCTTTAGACTTTTTCTTTAAAAATTTGGTTATTGCTTTAGCAAATAACTTCCCCCCCTTTTTAAATAAGAGGTTATAAAGCATTTTAGGCAATATTTCAGTCTTGGCTAAATATCAGTTACTTTTTGCTTGACAAGAACATTGCAATTCTGTTAATGCTTTTGTCTAGCAATGATTCCCTTTAAAAAAATTGCTTCAAAAGAATTTCTTTGTTGTATTTGCTTTTCCCTGCCAACTTTATGCTTGCTCATCATACAAACACTGCCACTGTAGGGAGAAAATAAAAGGGGGGGTCTGCTTTCAGAGTTAAGGTGCAACTTCTTCAATAATGCATGTGTACACACACACATATACTAGAACTCATCAAAGCTCATCATTTATCATACTACAGCCAATTAGAAGAGTGGTTAACAAGGAGAGTGTAGTGTTCTCAAACATATGACCTCTTGCATCACCGGTCTTGGTCCATACAATACTGCTGAGATAACTTCTTGCACTGAAAATGCTACTGAAAACATATAATACAACTCTAGCTCATAAAAGATTGGTATTTTTGTGTGTGAATAGGGTGCTGTGCTGAAGAGGACACAAACATATTCAGGCACCAAGAATTGGAAATATATTTTTAATCTAAGATGTGATTTGTTCTGGTTGCTCACTATACAATACATGCAAACCACTTTACTAGCTGAGCAGGCCAAGTTTTCAGATATATAAACATATACATCTGAGATGTAAAAATCTCACCTGGCAATTTTCTAACTAAATAAAGATCAAACAGAGCAATGATTTTCATAATCTCATGGTTAAACCTAAAGTATAGTGTTTTTCAAATGGGAAAGGAATTTACCTTTTCCAGTCTCTAGCCAACCACAACTTACAGTGTATCGATCTGGGGAAAAGGATCAATATCACAAGTGCCCCTAATGTTATTGAGTCAAAATATTTCAATATGACATAAATTACATAACAAAACATGTATAGAAAAAATTTATGGGCATGTACATCAAAACAACATCGTTTTAGCTTCAGTAAATCCAGTTTTACTATGTTCTTATTTCACACGTACAATAGCCAACTACCCCAGTGTTATTATCAGACTCCCCGGTATGTAGATGATATGTTCACTTCAGTATACAGATGATAACATGTTCATATTACTGATGTAAATACAACAGTAGCAATGTCAACAACATCTGTCAATAATATGTTTGTGAGGCCATAATATAACATTTAACAAACACATCTTTTTTCTGCTTACTCCTTAGTAAGTAGACACTAGCCACTCTGTCAAATGAAATGTAAGTGAATAGTGTGTAATTGTGTTAATCATGTTATACAGTAAACTGAATAAGGTGCTCCTAGTTCTAAAATAGTAGTAAGACGTCAGATACAAAAGATGATTGTTAATATATATAAAAGCAAATTTTGTTTTGAAAAATATTCTGAAGAAATGACACAGAATCTTGATTTTAAAAAGTATCACAGCCTAACAGCAAAGGCTGTGTAGTAAATAAAAATACTGTGTCACACATCTTTTTTGAGGTCAAAAGATCTAACTCTGGTAGCGCTCCGGTGTTTGTGTCACCTCAAAAACATAAAGGATCCCATAAGAGAGTTACACATTTAAATGACTTTGATAGAGACATTGTACAAAGTCTTATTCGTGGCTTTTACGATGAAGGTGAATTTTCAACAATAAACAAAATTACCGAAGTTTTAAAACTAAATATTTAATAGAAAGGCACCAATTCATCCACCTATAGAATATTGCGCAGTTTAGGTTTCAAATATAGAAAGACTAATTATGGACATAAATTCTTAATGGAGAAGAGTGATATTGTGGCAGCAAGGTTAAAATTCCTCTGCACAATGCATCAAATTCAAATTTCTGGTGACACAAGAGGCCAATCTTTTATTTAGATGGAACTTATGTTAATCAAAGCCACTCAGAAATCATTGGCAAGACTCCTCAAATAATGGTGGACTGAAGGTATCTTTAGGGAAGGGCAGCATTTGTTATGTGAGATCAGCAAAAACATGTTTTATACTGATATCAAATATGTTTTTCGCTCTAAATCAACTTCTATATTGAGAAAATAACAGCTTTACCATTTAAAGAATGGTTTTTGAACAATTTACTAAATTATTTAGAGGGGAAGTATAGTAATATAATGGTAATTTCATAACCAGATGCCAGAAATTAGTGTGAAATGAAGGCAAGTAGTTTCAGCATTTCCTTGCAATACATAGGTGACTGCTAGTTTTTTAAATGCATTTATATTTATTACACTGCTGTTACTCTAATGTTTCTAAAATCATAAATAAAAATAAGTATCTATAAAACCCATACCAAAAACCCAATTTATGGCTGACTCTTGTTTTTCCTCACTTGCCTTTCCCAACTCTAATGTAGGCTGGATGGCTATGAGTGATAGTTAATCAACTGATGCAGTCTCCCAGCACCAGGTTGGTCATCATAGTTGGATGACCCAATATTTTACAGATGCCTATGCATGTAATACTTGCATGGAATCTTACAATTCTGTTTATATAGAAACCAAAGAAATTTATTACTGCATATAACCTCTTTATAACAGAACCATTTCTCTTTTATACATGTTACTAACAGAACCCAAGCCAAAATTCCAAAAAATGAAACAGGTAACACAGAAAGTAAAGGTGAATGTTAGAAATATCAGGTACGAGAAAAAGAACCTGAAAAAAGGTGTTCAATTACAGAATCTCAAAAGCAACCTGAAATGACTTGCCTTTGTTGAATTGTACATAGGAAGAACCTTATACTCCAAGAAGAAGTGAGAAAACAACTTTACTACTTACTCTTTAATGGAACCTCCCCCCCCCCGTTTTTTAGTTTATTTCACCACTAAGATGTTAAAAATCATTCCTTTACTAACTAGAAATACAGCCCACACTCTTCTTTTACTGGAAAAATGTTTACAAACAAGTTTTAATCACTTTATTTGTCACCTTCTTTACTTTTTGAAATTAATAAGGTTTAGGTTGCAATAAATCAATTTTTTGTAACATTTAAATTAATTTCAAAACAAGTTCTGAATTTTAATGATAAATGAATTAATTGCTTCTAAATTTTTTCCCAACAAAATACTGTAAAAATTCTATTTACATACATATTTTTCATTATAATATCTCCTCTGCAAAGAGCACTGCTTTTTTATATAATCAGTGCTCTACATATTACCAGCATCTTGGCTTGGATTAAAAATGTATGTTTTTTAACAAAAAGCTAAAAACCTACTCAGAATTATTTCTGTGTGACAATAAGAAATAGTGTATGTCAAATATCAATGGAATGTATTTTCAAAAAAATAGATAATGATCTATTATAATGCTTTGTCTTAAGCAAAGCATTTTAATTTCAATGTTAAGAAAGCAAAGTAGGTTCAATGTTCTCATTTCTTCCTCTACATAGAGTCCATTTATCTGAAAAGAAAATTCTGCTTGTTAGGATGAAAATGAAATCATCAGGATATTAATGCACTTCTGTGTGATATTAAAGTTTACAGATATAGGAAACTCTATTTAACCATATGATCTTAAAACTACATAATATTAAATTAAATTGACATTCACAATGCAAAATCAGATAATTCATTAAAGATGAAGTTATGTGCTGACTAAGGAATAGCTTTCTTATTAGGAATTATACTATGAAGCTTAACTGTACCTAAGCTTGAAAAATTTGTCAACTATTTTATTTATTTTATTATAAGTATTATTATAATTATTTAGTATAGCCTTGTTTCAAAATATAATGCCTTGGCTAACTGCTCTGAGAATGTGTTAATGTAAAGAGAAATGAAAAGTATTAATGAAATAATGAAAATAATTATGAAGTTCAAATGAATCTGGTATTTAATGGAAATAAAACATTATCTCTGTGTAAAGAACAAAACCCAAAAAGTCTAATCCAAGTAATTCCAGGTTCTATTTCTGATGGGTCAAGTAATCTGGAATATTTGTTAAATTTTCCTTCATAATAGCTGGTAACTACAATCACTGGTGGGCTCTGTATTCATTTATATTATTATTCATTGAATTGTCCTAAAAATATATGGTAGATGATACGAAATGACTGCCTCCTTTGTCTAGTGGTTTGCATTGCATGCTGCTGGCTGGGAGGATGCAGGTTCGATTCTTGGTACTTGTTTAGAAATTTTAAAAGTTTAGGAAGTCTGGAACAGGGTGCACCCAGCATCATGATGGCAAATTGTAAGTTCCCTGATCAAGAATGCTGCATGATAGCAGCTAGCAGGGTGCAACAAGACAGAGTGAACATATTAGTCATGTGGTAAGTCTTGGCCCTCTGAGGCTGTTGGGCTTTTTAGTTGATATGGAATTGTAAAAGTTATAAAAAGAAAAAAAAAGCCAATGTTGTGGATGAAAACGACAATGCACTCTGAATTGTCTGATTTTGCTAATGATATTTGCTGTATCAACTGTCTGAGAATCCTTGAATGAATAAATATCACTCTTTATTCAGGATTTCATGTGCTGTTTGTCAGTACACCTCAGAAAGATGAGTAACACTACCCTGTGTTAAGAGGTTTTAAAGCTGCCTGGCTACGTCTGGCATACAACAAGGCCAAAAAGAGTGATGCATCCTTGGCTTACAGGAATACCTTTACTATAAACTTTCTTATTTAAACAGAGAGTTGATACAACAAATATAAAACATCACATTAGTTCATTGTTAGTTCAGCAGCACACACCACATTCACTGCAAACACCAACTATACATTCTGTTTTTGAGCAAATATGAATGTTACATATATGCTTTTAGCACTGCTATTTTACTAGTCCTGTGAAAGTACCAATTTAAAAAAAAATCAGCTCAAAAATGCATTTCAAAACAACTATATAAAAACATCTCCTAATATAGTCATTTGTAAGGTTAACCATATAATTTGACTAAGCTATAGCAGCCTTGCTAAACATAAATATCATTTAACAGGTGGAATCAGAAAAGGATTTAGGTTTGGTAAGATTTATGCCATTCAGATTACATTTTGCTTAAGAAAAATATTACATTTCTTCTTTGTCAGTTTTAAATCTGATTTATTCAGTTTCTATGCATTCTGCATACCTTTAATCATACTTACTAAATAACTATATTCCTGAACCTTCAATTGGTTTATGAAAGCTGTAAGTTCCCATATTTTTACCATTTTTTCATGCTGTGTATAATTATAATACTTATATGATTTATATTATGGCACAAATATATAAAATTAAAAAATATAAACGAAAGCAAAAGCAATGGGCAATATAATGTTACCAGATAGATTTAAATATACTGTACTTTCATTATCTGGAGTGGGCTGGGCTTTGGAATCCTGAATGATGTTCAATAAGGGGCTGGCTGCTACACACTAATGTTACCCATAACTAGTAATGAAGATGGCAAAGGCTAGGAAGAGTTTGAGTAACTTTTCTTCCATATGAACCCTACTTTTCCTATTTGATGAAGGTATTTTCTTCCACATTCTAATTTTTTTCTTTCTTTAAGTGCATTGTTAAGCTTGTTGATAGTAAGTACGATCTTCAAACAGTACAAAATTCATTAATTTAACGCCTTATTTAACCCTCTATCATCTACATCTAACCTTTTCTATCCTTCTTTAATTTTCCTTCAGGTGTAAAAAAAAATATAAACATTCTTTTAATTTTGATAGCATTCCCATTTTCTTTCGTTTTTTTGTTACTAAACTTTTAGAAACACCAGTAGCCATACTAGCTGAATCAGTAACTTCAAATGACTGCCCATATTTTTCACATCTATTGAACATTGCAAAACATTATACTACAGAAAGACAAAATCTGGTGAAATCTAGTGCTGATGGTGTTACTTGTGATTGGTGGAAATGAATTGAAACCGGGTCCCAACATGAACAGATTGTTGCAATGTTAAAGGGAATATCGAAGAGATTATAGAGCTGAGAAAGATGGAGAAGAGGCTTGATATGAGAGAGATTGTTATAGGCTACCAGCAAAGAGTAGAAACAAGATCTTGTGAATTATGACAAAAAGATAAGAAGGTTAAAAAAAAGGGATGTAAACAAAAGAAAATTCAACATAATCATTTTTGGAATCCAGGAAAATATAAGGGTACTTGGCAAGATGTAGAAGACATTTTAAAGGAAAAATTTAAGATACAACAACAAGGTTGGAAATTGCTAGATTCTTTTAGGACTGGTAGAAGAGAAGTTAAGCCAAGCCAATACTCATTAAATAATGAAAACATCACCAAGGCACATAGTATGTCTCCTCAACAGATGAGTGATGACATTAACAGGATGGCTTTGGGAGCTACAGCTGGCTTGGAAATGTGGAGTTAGGCAGGCTTGAGCATAGTATCCATGCCTAGGGAAAGCATTATGCAAGAAGAAGAGAGGAGGGATGTTTTGTATAGAGGGGCGAGATAACAAGAAGAAAAACAAAATTGGAGCATTTTAGAATGATAGAAAAGATTCAATATTGGGACTAAGTTTCTTTTCTACAGTATTCTGGAATGTAGAAGAGTTATTTGCAAAAATAAGTAATGGGGATATTTATCAGATAACCAAGTGGACAGATTGATAGCAGTGGTGGAAACGTGGTCATTAAAAAAAGAGTGAAGGTCAAAGAAAAAGGTTCTGTGCCTGGTAGTTCAGGATTATTTGTAAAAAAAATAAAAGTTTTAAAATTAAGGTTGAAAAAGATTTAGGGAGTACCAGTGTTTATTTAAGAGTAGGAAAAGAACAGATTACAGTAGATTTTTATGGGTTTGATCCAATGGAGGCAGACCCAGAAAAGTGTTGTAAGAATAACATTTTTAATAACAAGGGCAAACATCTAAAATAGTTCTGTGAAGAGAATAGCCTTTTGATGTGCAATGTAGTAGAAGAGAAAGATGAGTGAGGAGAATTTAGTTTTGCAAACAAAAATAGTCAAAGTGTCATAGAGTATGTGTTAAGAATAATATGTAAATTTAATAGTAATGTTGTTTGTTAAAATAAAAATACTGAACAGATCGCCATACTCGAAATATGTACAAAACTCTTATAACGGATAACTCTTACTACATCAGTATGGCACAGATTGTCATTATCGGTTAAATGCATAGGAACAAAAATTATTGGTTTCATCTTCTTAGAAACTGTGTCTTGTTCTGGATAATGTTAAGAATGATCATCTGGTTCGCTGTTTCTTGTCGCTCAGATGACAGTAGAAACAATACATATCGGAACCTAAGAGAGCAGGTAAGCTTGCAAGGGTTTACCAGTATCCTTATATAGGCCATGCCAGCAGAAGCAGCCCAAGAAGACTAGGTCATGTTCCACAACAACATGATAAATAAATAAATATTTAATATTTAATAAAAATAAATAAAGCAAAGAATAATATAAACAGGGCAATAAACAAAATAATTATACCACCTGTCTCTGAGACACAAATATACAAGCACCAGCTTTTGCCTTCCAGCATCAGAAAATCATGGAAGTTATTACACGATTGGGCTGGTCTAGGCTCCATAAATGTTCTGCAGTAGCAAATTTTCATTTATCTGATACCATTATAGTCGTAACTTTATAGAAATTTTTAGATTATTTGCATTATTATTAACTATATAATATTATTATCAACTTTGTTCTCCTTTATAACAGTAGTTCCTCAAATATCCTGTAACTTGTTTTAAGACTGGTCAATCTTTCTTTAGTATCTGCGATATCGGCTAATTCAGTAACCTATTCCAAAAACACATTTTAAAATTGAAAATGAACTGGCAAATAATTTTTCCATTTTGATAACTATTCTATGATTACATTTTAAATAATTTCATTACCAATTTCAATAACTCTGACCGTTTCTATATTGAGGCTTCTGTTGCCATGTATCATTCTAATGATGTTTATTTTATAAATTTACCTTGACCTTGTTATTTATATTAATCAGTGTAATTCATAAATCCATTGCAGCTTCTTGGATGTTGTGGTAAAATTCTTACATATGTTACAGAATGTATACAAAATATGAATGCTTGCCAGGAAAGGCAAAACTTTCTGAGTGGCTAAATTCAATATAACAAATAAGTTAAGAGATTTAGGTATTTTGTACAAGATCATACGTTAAAGATACTTAAAAACAGATTATTTGTGCAGAAGAAAAATTGCAGTATATGACATAATCATTAAATGCACATTAAATGCACATTACTTTGCAATTGGAGTTACTAAAAATTACTATACAATTATTACACACAGCTAATAATGTTCTGTTCTGGCTATTAGAGCATGAAACAACAAAGTCATATACCAATTACATTAACTAAATGATAAAACTGAATCTGTCATCTTAACACTCTTCATGCTTCACTAACCTTAAATATATACGGAACCGGTTTCAAAGATATGTTATCTCCATCTTCGGCCGTGGACGACTGGTGTGAACAGTTGTTGTTGCGTAGTATCAGAAGCAATGTTCCGCTCTGGTGAAACTTTTATGAACTTAAAATTTATATTTTCTTCTTTCGGAATGTCATAAGTTTTTTAATCTTTTAAGTTCATAAAAGTTTCACCAGAGCGGAACATTGCTTCTGATACTACGCAACAACCGTTCACACCAGTCGTCCACGGCCGAAGATGGAGATAACATATCTTTGAAACCGGTTTCGTATATATTTAAGGTTAGTGAAGCATGAAGAGTGTTAAGACAACAAATTCAATTCACATGAGCTTCACTGTGTTAGTTCCATATGAAAACTTTTTTAAAGATTTACAATTTTTAAAAAATTTTAAATGATAAAAGTTTTAACTGCAAGTTCCAAAGAAATGTAACATATTTCAACAGCTGATGATATAAAGCTTACTTTGGCACGTATTAAGACATGCTATCTTGTTATGCTATACACAGTTTTTATTGCATCAGATTGCAAAAATATTTATTTCAAGAAAATTTTCATTCCCTTGTGGCAAAAAATTCTAGGTTTCCCTGAGCACAAACTAAGAACTCCAAGAATGAACATCTATTATTGTGCAGAACAATTTTATATTAATATGCTCATTTTTAGAAAAGTTGAAAATCTCATCAAGTTATTAACTACAATCTGAATCATAGGCAGATGCAATCTGAAGGCACTATCCCTGGATAAAATAACCAAAGGAAGAGGAGAATCTGGGAAATACTTACCCCTGTAATAATTCTCAATTGAAATAACGATGATGTTTATCAGTGCTGACACTAGTATAAAGAATACACAAAACTACTGCTACTAAATGTTACAGTTTAATTATGTGTAGTGAATACTTCATGCTAGTATTCTAAAACACCTATCCACAGAGATTAATAACATACCAGAGAACAATCATTCCTTTCTATAAAATGGTCTTCTGCAAAGCAACTCTTCCACGCACAATTCAAAATTTAAAACTTGTAATTTACGATTAATACATTAGTATATTCTATAGATTGCTTTAAGATGAACGTATCAAAAATTTCAAGCAGCTTACTGCCTAGTCAAGTAATATAAGAACATCGAAAAGAAATGCATAAGAAAATGCCCCAAAAATTGTATTTCTTTTTTCATTCCTTCTAAAACATTATTTTGAGGGCTTTGCTCAAGTTTTTAAAAGAGCATTTTCTAATAGTGCTGCAAGCAATATTAATCAAGAAAATAAAATATATTATTGTGTCAAGCTTAGTAAATATGTTTCTCAGAAGTTATGAACTATTCCCACAGTTTTTGATAAAGCATTCAGGCCATTAATGTATTTAATTAAAACTTTATTTATTTACTCTGGCAGATCTAAGACCATTAGGCCTTGCCCTTTGCTGTACCAATCCTAATAATATTTGATTTTAATTGGGGGGAAAATGAATTAATAAATAAACATAAATAATTTATTATTGCCATTGCAGGAACTTTATGTTGGAAAAAAAGTTTATCTATACGCAACGGGTGGCATGTAAAATCAGTATTTCCCAATTGAAATATCACAGCTGACAGTGCTACTGATCCTCATATTGAAATATTTTAATTTATATAGCAGCATTTTGCCAATAATAACGAAGACATTTTCACTGATAAGGTAATTTTTAATTGAAATGAATTTTTTTTATTTACATCAAACACTATGTTAAGTAAGCAAAAATACAATTAGATACCCAAAATAACAATTCCATCAATAAAAATGTTCAACAAAACAGAAACTACATGGGTTACTTACATATACTTTCAAAACTACCTCAAAACACATGCAACCAGAGAATAACACCATCAACCAACCAATAAGCAGGTCGCCTGCCACCATTCACAGGAAAACCAGGACTCTATGTTACTATCTTGTCTGGATAGTTAGAAATTCCAATAAATTACCATCACCATAAAAAACCCATTAACCTTAACCAGACATTATCATCTGCTATGTATTTGATTTTGGGATAAGAAACTGTTATTTCAATGAATATAAGGACTCTTTGCAGCTCTTGAGAGGCATTAGAGCATGGAAGCCATATTTGCTAATATACATAATATTAGCAAAACGGAAAAATAAAAGCCAATTATTTTTTTTACTTTTGTTTGACTTAGCTTTTGCAGCTGAAAAAAATCTCTTAATAAATACAAGTGCCAACTGAAGAACTAAACTTTTTAGTACCTACATTATACATTAATTACCAATTAAAATGCATTTAAGTTTTTCAACCCTCAACTCTTGGATTATTTCCTTTATAAATTGTATGAAAACAGGTCACTCTACCAATAATGCTACATATAATACGATGGAGATCCCTCTCCAGCTCAGCAAGGTACATGCCAGGTGGGTTTTCCATTACAAGGGTACCTAATTCCAATAATGCTACATTTATTTTTTAACTGTTAACACCCCCTTCAGATTTATTGCAATGTTTAATCCATATTTTCAATGAAGTAAAGCTTGAAGTATGTGGTGTACTTCTCTATTCTCACAGATGAATGAGAAGCAAAAATTGCAAATGAACTCGGAATCACAGGAACTGAAGTCCAAATCCTTTCAGAAGAGGAAAAACTTATTCGAACCAAAACTTGAGCCCATCAAATGTTCCAATGATATTAATTGGAAATAGGTAGACAAGAAAAACTACTAAAATGCTAAATTCCCTGTTAAAACACACTCTTGTTTTGCCCATATTTTAAATTTCTTCTTTTATCTATCCCAATGAATGTTCCAACATATATGAGTAAAAATGGCAACTAATGGATCCAAAGGATAAGGATTGATATCAATGAGATGCGACAAACAGAAAATATAAAGAGAACTGAACAAAGTTTAGAAGGTCAATATAAAACTTTAAAGGTTTCCAGTCAAAGGAAAGGAAGAAAAGAAACATCCAGATGGAAGAGAGAAGGAAAACACACAGTAACAGAATATGAAGAATTAATGGAAAGCCAGAGAGGAAGTGGAGAAAGAAAGAAAGAAAAAAAAAAGACATGAAAATAAGTGCAATGGGTTACTTTATGTGATCCCTCAGATGGCTTGAAATGGGGGAGGAAATAAAAAATGCTCTTCATCCAAAAAACATCTATAACTAGCACAGATGAATTTTAAGACCTTACTTACTTAAAAACATAACCGGATTGTTTTTCTGGTGGAGTTTTTTTTCTACACTAAAAGAGAAAGATCAAAAACTTCTGAATCAGTAATCTTTAATTATAATTGATAAACATCATTACTTGTCTATCTATTGTTTTTGATGTGTGCACTGCACATTAAAGTCTGGGGAGCAGGAGGTAATTGACAATTTGATTTTCTGTTTCTGTTAAAATTCAGCTTCTGTATATCAGCAAATATGGCTACTATATAAAACAAGACTTGCACACAGAATATTTATACTGTGTTTTTATTTGTTTTGTTTCACTACATGGATGAAACAAATATTAAATGAATAGCTTTCCTCTTTGTGGTTAACACCTATTAGAACCATATAAATGTGGGTTGGGAGGGCAATGTTTACCTGTGGTGCATGGGGCAGCGGCTGCTTGGTGGATGTGGATATTGTAGTAGTAGTAGTAGTAGTGGTAGTAGTTGTAGTGGAGCACGCAGCAGGCAGCATGCTACTCGCCGCTACGGCAGCGGTCGGCTGGGCCATCATGCACTCGCTGCCGGTAGCGTTTACCTTGGTAGCCAGCAGGCTCTTGATTAATGATGTACTACTGCTAGGAGGGCCATTTCCTCCCATCTGTGAATCCTTGCTGGAGCCCACCATAGCGGTTTTGCCTCCAGCAGGGCTTGAGGAGCCTCCACTGCTTCCCAACAGGGCTTGGGTCAAATGGGGATGAGCCAACACCTTCACGGTAGCAACAGTGATAACACACGACCAAACAATAGCAAAACTCAGCTACATATATGGGAAATCATAGCAAGTTCATCATTATTATTTTCTGATTGATGTTTAATAATAGCAAAGAAACAAAATTAATATCTGTTTTAATATTCTTTTTATCTACCAATGATACCCATTGCAATGTACTTTTCAGGTTTTTAATAACTCTCTTTCATATGATATTGTAGAACATCAGCCTTACTATGAACTCCCAAATAAGATCTACAACTAAAATAAAAAAAAAATTACATTTACATACATAAATGGAATACAAATTCTTAGAGAATGTGCAAAATATATAAACAAAAGTTCTATTATACAAAGCAATAAAAGAAAATCACACTGAATCACTTAAAAGGGAAATGCAACAAATTCAATTTGCAAATTTATGCAAATAATATAAAACTATCTATGAAGTAGCAACATGTATGAAAATTTTACTCCAGCTCAGATAATAAAGGCCAAAAAATTAAAAGTCACACTTGCATCACCGTTCACCAAAACATGCTATAACTGAACTGTTTTAAAGAGTTAAAAGTGTTATTTATCCTTTTGTGCTAATATAAAGTAATTAAAACCCAGAAAGATAGTTTTATAACTTTGAGTTGTGGACTACAAAACTAACTGAACAATGAATTTCTTATAAGAAAGAGTGCAAAATATAGTGTTTGTGCACATTCAACAGAACTGTTTTGAGAGTTTAGCATGCTATTTATTACCTGTGTTCAACTGTAACTAATAATACCTAATTACAATGGTTTTTGGATCAATTTTTCAATTCGACAAATTAGGCTGTCCTAGTAGCACAACTGAAAATTCTTTGTTATATGTTAAGTTTACAAGGAAGATTTTTTTCCTTTAGCTAATTTTACATTTTTCAAATACTAGCAATAAGTAAACCAGTGACTTGTACTTACATTTCAGTTATATACTGCCAAGAAGAGCAATTTTCGTATTGCATTCATCTGAATTGCCAGAGTGCTATTATACAAAAATGAATTCTTAGAACATTTCTCAAAGCTTTCAGTAAAATGTGTCCAGTCATGCAATTTGACTGTCTTCATTCTTTAAAGTAATTTATTTTTTACCATTTTCATCATCAAAAAGACTTTGCACATCTTTTATGACTAAGAATAACAATGCATTCATATTCTTATAAAGCATTGGTCATTTAATTTACTTAAGAAAACTAAATGATTATTCATTTTGATCTTCAAAATCTGTCAAGTTTTTTTTGGTTTATATTCTAGAAACTTGGTTAAACATCTTAACCCTGAGAAACCAAATACAATTTTCTGTTGCCATATATGTCTTATGCGAATGGAACCATTCTTTCTGAAAATACTCTATTACACATGCTCTTCTGGGTTTTAATTTTCTTAGCATATTTCCATTAAATTTAATATGAAAACACAACTGATTATTTGTGCCAACTTCTATAACATACTGAAAGAATAAAGATACTAGAATGCATTCTGGAGGCTTGATGAATAGTTAAATGCTTAGCAATTCATTAACACTTTATCAGAACTAAGAATAACTGTAAACTATACCTGAGCTCAGAGTAATGCATTAATAAATGTCTTGTAACAGTTTAAAACACTATGAAGTTTATTAAAAACCTGATATAAGTATTGTTGAATTAATTTAAAAATACCTGAGCATCCCTTACATTAATACGTTGTTATCCTTTCAAAGTTCCAAAGTGAACTTATATAATTTAATAATTCTAGGTAATTGTGGCCTGCACACTAGCAGTGATAAGCTATAGTTTCACAGGAATAAAGACTAAGAAACTATAATACAACTCTTGGGAAAATACATAGCATACATACAAAACTAAACTACTTTTGAGGCATCATATATAACATTGAGTTGTTCTAATTGTTCTAAAATAAGAATGAGCCATCCATAGCCACATATGAAATAATAATAATGCAAAAGGATTCTTATTTCTTCACTTGTGATACTTCTTTTTAACTGTGCATTTTTAGCGGGTATTCAAAAATATTGCTATCCTTGTTTCATAGTATGCTATATTATTAGATGTTAAATGTAATGGATTGAATCCGAATAAATCCATAAAAACATAATAATATTAAAAGTTTGGAAAAGTTTTTACAGAAACATTGGTGGAGAGAATTCAAAATTGGTCAGAAGAATATCAACGGATATTGCCCTACCAAACTGGGTTCATGAAAGGAAAGAGAACAGTGGATAACATATTTACAGTTAAAATGATGATAGATAAATATTTAGCAAAGAAAAGAGGTAAATTGTATGCTATATGTATTGATTTAGAAAAAGCATATGATAGGATGGTTAGAGAAGTTCTATGGTACAAATTAAGAAAGAAGGGTTTAAGTGGGAATATGATCAGTATAGTACAGGAGTTATATTATCAAAAGAGATTTTGTGTCAAGTGTGGCTTTGGGGAAGTTACTAATGTTGTGAGACATTTTTTTTTTGTTTATTTACAAAAGCTCTTTAACATCTCAGGTCATATGCATCCCATTCAAATCCGGGCATGAAACAGCCGACAAAATTTGCTGACGGGCCTCTTTTTTCAGGCTTGAGATTCTTTATCGTGCCATAAATGTACGACATGGGACCCATGGCTTTACTTCCCTTCATAAGGAAGCCATACTTAGGATCAATAGGTATTGTGAAGAATGGGGACTGAAAGTGAATCAGAATAAAACTAAAATCATGGTTTTTAAGAAGAAGGGGAAATGGTTCATGGCAAATAAAGCAATTCAGATGGTTAGTGAATTCTCATACCTGAGCATAAAGTTGAGTAGTAATGGAGGTTGGGAAAAACAGAAAAGAACTGCAATAGTGAAAGGGAAAATGGCCATGACAGAGATAAGAAAATGTTTATATAGGATGCCAGTAATGAATATCAAGTGGTTTGAAAGAGTTTTTCTGCCTTGGTTGAATCATGATGAATTTATATATTTAGGGTATGGAGGAGGATGGTAATATAGATTTAATACTAAGAATTTTCTGTAAATTAATTTTGGGAGTTTCCAATAATATTGCAATGCAGGAGCATTGATAGAGTTAGGAAAGATAAGCATCAGAGGGTTGATGTAGAAAGTATTGAAATATTTATTTAGGGTTCAAGAGCTAATAAGGTGATGTGAAAATATGAAAATATGCCTGAAATATCAAGAAAAAAATTAGGTGTAACGAAAAGTTGAACAAAATTAGAGAACAGTTATTTAGAAATGAATTAGAAGATTTTTGGGTTAAATTGGATATTTCAGAAGAGGTTGTTGGAGGGAAGTGAGATCAAAAATTGAAGACACGGTTAGACAAGTTTTATTTGCCTAGCTTAGGGAAAAAAGTTTCCTAGCGTATTATAAAGAACTAAAAGATGACCCAGAAAAGGAGAAGTACATTTTAATTTGCAAGAGAAATGGTTTCGATTGGGTGGTTGGGAATTAAAGAGAATAAGGGGAGATGTTATTCCAGGTATGTGTCCCATATGTGGGGAGAAGGAAGATGAAATTCATATTAACTTCCAATGTAAAGACACAAAAGTTTGAAGGAAAAGTTTAATTAGTAAGAAATGGTTAATAATAATAAAGGAATTGTATTAAGAAAGATCTTTTAAATTAGGGAAGTTTTTATGGAAGATAAAAACGAAATGGAAGTGGTCAGTTGAAAGATATCTAATTTAGATAAATTTTAGAAGTTAAAAATACCTGTATGAGTATGAAACGTGTGTTTCAAATGAACTCATAAATCTGCTAGAAACGGTGACAAAGGGTTTCCCATAGTTAGACCTGAAACTTGGTAATATCTTTTATCAAAATTCTAAATACATATCACAAAAGCCTTCCCTTTAATTTTCAAGACATGATATAGGTATGTGGATGACATTTTTGCAATAATACTGAAGACACACTCAATAAATGCTCTGAAACTTCTTAATTTGCTGCATAAATCAATACAGTTTACCATGGAAGAAGAGAGAAATGGGTGGCTACCATTTCTAGATTTAAAAATTATATGAAATGGAGATTGTCTGAATTTTGGAATATACAGAAAAGAAACACACACAGAAAATTGCATAAAAAATGAGAGTTATAACCCCATTCCACATAAATATGCAGTGTTTCACAGTTTGGCACACAGATTGATGAACATTCCACTCACAGAATCAGAGTACAAAATAGAATACCAACAGATTATAAAGACAGCTATAACTAATGGTTTCAACAAAGATAAAAAGTGATAAGGGAAATTTCCACACTGAAAAACACAAAAGAAAGATACAAATTCAAAAGTTCCACACACCATCCAATTTATCACAACAATTTCAGAAATTTTTCAAAGAACATGGGATAATGTTAGCCCCAAAGAACAGATATAATATCAAGAATGTATTAGGTTGCACAGTAAAAGACTCCATACCAACCGAACAGAAATCAGGAATTTATGAAATAAAGTGCACAGATTGTGAGCAGAATTACATATAATAAACAAAGAGAAATTTGGAAATTCAGAGGAAAGAAAACTTTAGGAATATTTGGTTTAAGCAGATGGATAAATCAGCAGTAGCAGCTAACTTTTAAACCAAAAATCATGAAATAAAACCAGAAGTTAAACTGCTGAAACATCTTCACAACCCACTGGAGTTATCAACTTGGGAAAAAATTTTCATATTAAAAAATAAAGAAAATCTAATGAACTTCTAGTTTTCTTCTATGGATGAACTCAGCTAGTTCCTACTTCAGCCAACAGATGCTACCACAGGAACATACGGGTGTCTAGCCATCGTTTCCATTAACTGCGGTTCAGTAAGTAACTGAAAATGGGGGAGATTCTCCCGAAATGCATCTTATTTTAATGGAAGTAAGTGGAGTTTAGTGTAAAAAATGAATACTCAAGTTTAGTATATATTACCTGTGTACAACTTCGTAAATACAATATTTAGGTAAAGATGTTAATATAAAATGTATTATTATATCAACAATTGTAATTGTGAGGGGTTAGACCTAAAGATAGGTGGAGGCCCTTTAATAGTTTGTATTTAAATTTTTCCTAGCACTTTACAAATTTCAAATTTTGTTATAATACATGTTTGAAAAATAAAAGAATTAATAGTTTGTAGAGACTGTAGCTAGCTGATAAAATAAGGGTATAGGTAGAGTAATTGAAATATTTTATTTTAGTCCTCTAGGTTGGGTCGGAGCCTAGTGCCCTGGAATTCCAGCAGGCTACTGTTGATTAACTGCGGACTGGGGTCTGATGCAATCAAGGTGGAAATTTTGTAGTTTATTTTAATTATTTAGAATTTAGATAAAGGTTAGCACAAAATCATTAGTGTACTAAAATTTCTGTGATCATGAGAAGGTACACCTAAAATGGCCTAGGCTAGATAGGTGGAGACTCCTTTAGTTGGTATTTTTCTTAGCATTTTCAATAATACAAAAAGGATTCATGAATAGAACAAATAAACATGCTCTCTCTATAGAACAGCATTATCCAACTTCTGCTTTTATATTCTGAGCTTACTGCTCTCGGGGGCTTTGGTAAATCCAATGCATGAAAATGATGCTAAGATAACAAATAGTCCCAGAAAAATTTCTGTCACACTGGATTAAATTTTGATTTTATTAGGTAAGGAAATAGCCATCCTGCTAATGGTCATAAATCCAAATGCAGCATTAAGTGAATCAAAATTCTGCACATGGTCTTTACATATTTCTGTGCATATACCTTCCAAAAGAACTTTTAACATATGAGGTGTGATCCATAAGTGTCTGACCTTACATTCATTGCTATGATGTTCAGGAGTGTAAACACTGCATTTCCTTTCTGGCCACACCATTCATTTGCTTGGAGAACCTCATTTAAGTCAGATGTGTTGCATAATACAGCATGATACTCAAAATTGAATGCAGGGCAGTTATTAAATTGTTAACTAAAGAAGGGCTCTCACCCAGTGATATTAAATAATGCCTTGACAGTGTGTATAGGGAAGCTTCCCCATCATATTTCACTGTGGAGGAATGGTCAACATTATTTCCTTTGGTTAGAGAAAGCCTTAAAGGTGACCCATGTGAGGGTAGGCCTATGGATGTATTGACACACAAAAACAGCTTCCTTATCAAGGAAGATGTTCTGAGCGACAGGTGTCTGAAGACAAATGCAATAGCTGCAAAGTTGGAGCTTTCTAAAACAACTGTGTTTTGCATGTGCATATGAATGCAAGATGGGTGCTCTGAATTTTTTTTTCAGTTCAAGTGCAAGTACATAGGAATGTTTTCATAACTTTTATTTTTGCCATAGTAAAAAAAGGGTAGTGTTGGAATCCATCGCCACAAGGGGACAAACTATGGTCCTTTATTTTGACACTCTTTGAAAAAGAGAATGAGTGTAGCGGTGGAAGAAGCGTGAAACCCCTTAGAAAGTCCAAGGTTGCACAGTCTATTTAGATCATAGTGACAATTTTTGGGAGTGTAGAGGAATTCTGATAATAAGAATTCAAAGAAAGAAACACAATGGTGACTGGGAAGAGTATGCTGAGTTGCATCAAGGAAAAGAGGCATGAAATGCTGAATTTAGGAGTTTGTATGCTGCAGGATAATGCACTAGTTCACATGACTGTTGGTGCCAAGGTGCTGTGAACACATGTGACTTCCAGGAGCTGGATCATCCATCATATAGCCCTGATCTTTGCCCAACAGCTACTGCCTGTTTCCAAAACTAAAATCTGACCAAGGATGGAGATTCACAATTGATAATGAATTGAAGGATGCTGTTTTCCAACATTTTGCAGATAAAGATTCAGATTATTTTTTTGTGAAATTTTAAATGTTGATTCAGATGTGAGAAATGTACTGAAGTAAAATGAGATATGTTGAAAATCTGCATGTTTATTCTATCACCTACTTAACATCATAAGGCTGGAAACTTATGGACATCTCATATTTTTATTTCCACAAAGCTGTTCCTATTTCCCCTTATTTAATGGATTTGTACTAAAATACAGAGATAAACTTCAGTATCTATGCAACTTAGATTGTATTTAATAAAAAACACATGGGGATTTTAAAATAATTTATATCATTTATCCTTCTTTTCTTTAGATAACATATTCTTGAATGTCCAGTACTACATTACAGCAATTCTGGTTAACTCTGAGCTTAAATGAGACTAAAGAGCATAGAGCTATAAACACTTGGGATTTCGGAGGAAAGAACATTTTAGGAATATTCAGTTTAAACAGGTGGATAAATCAGCAGTAGCAGCTCACTTTTGGACCAAAAACCATGAAATAAAACCAGGAATTAAACTGCTGAAACATCTTAACAATCCATTGCAGTTATCAGTTTGGGAAAAAATTATCATATTAAAAAATAAAGAAAACCTAATGAATTTCGAGTTTCCTCCTATGGATGAACTCAGCAATTTCCTACTTCAACAGAGTCCACCACAGGAACATCCGGGTGTCCAGCCATTGTTTCGAGTAACAGCAGTTCAGTGAGCAACTGAAGATGGGAGAGATTCTCCCAAAATGCATACTTTTACATAAGTAAGTGGAGTTTAGTGTAAAAAATGAATACCTAAGTTTAGGTTTGGAAGAAAACAAGAAGATTAGGAAAAATCAATACATTAAATTATCAATACATTAAACTATACAAAAAACCTTTGGAAAATTAAAGAATGCTATAGATATTTCTTCAGTTCAGAATATAGAAGATGGAAGATAATTTATGAATCATAAAAAAAAAAAATTATACTGGAGAATATTTATGAAGTAAGGAGAAGCAACAGAAATGCAGTATTTGAGGTGTACTAAAGAAGTACTGCAGACTAGCAAGCTATGAAGGATCACTTTTCACCACCCTCTAAAATTATAGAACCTGAAACAGGAGCTTCAACATGAGGTGTGAGGAAAGATGCATTATTGTACAAGAACTAATGTTGTGGAACACATGAAAATACAGTTAGCTGAGGATGTGGGCTATGGTCTGCAAAACTGTTCTAAATATAAACAAGTGGAGTCAATAAAAGTGAGCATTTGAGTCAAACTACATACTCTTATTGGCTCCACTTACTTGTTTAAATGTAGAGCATATTTCAGTTAGCTGAAGAGGGATGATGATCTATGAAACAAGTTCTATATTTAAACAAGTAAGTGGAGCCTATAAGAGTGTGTAGTTGAACTCAATCATACAATAATCTTAATTATGCTACTGGCTTCATTGTACAAGTTCCAATTAGCATTTCAGCTTAATATCTGTTATATAACTTTAGGAATAGGATACCAAGATCATAATTTTGGAATAAGCAGAAATTTTCTCGATGCAAAATGGGAATTTAGATATTCTTTGAGCAATAATCTTGAACAAGCAGATTTTGTTCACAATGGTAATACATAATACTAGTAAGAATATATACAAGAAATATGACAATAATGGACGAAAATGTTGCAACATCATAGCCTTCACAAGTATGATATTTAAAAAGATTTCCATAACTACAATTTTACAAAAAAAAATCATCTTGATGGAATTAGTTTTCATACACATTGCTACAATTAAAATTCAAATGCTACATTATACTTCAATCCATTGCTAAACTTAAAGATAATCAAGCAGAGTGCAATATAAAGTGCATTAACAGAAATATCTTAAAACTACACTTCAAAATATTTGTTCACATACTATTTGAACAAGGGTTCTCAACCTGAATTCTGCCATATAAATGTTTTGTCTTTTGCAACTGTGTTCATTATTAGTCATTAAATTTTATTCACATTCCCAAATCATATATACTCTTGCGCTTCAAACTTTCCAAATTTATTAACAAAAAAAAAAAAAAAAAAAAAAAAAAAAGAGGTTGTCGCGTTTCTGATTCTCAACTTAATTACACAATTTGCACATTATCAATATCTTGAAAGCAACTGTTAGTACACAAATTTTGATATCTTGATATCAAAAAGATAAGATACTGACTGTTGGTCAAAAAAAATTGGTCTATGTATTTTTTAAGCACTTTCAATAGATGCCTTAATGCCTGCAGTTGTTGGAATCAATGACTTTCTGTAAGTCAATGCAATAGCTTTCTATCCACCTATGTGCAAAGAACCTACATCATATGCAAGGGGTAAAGTTCTGACTCTCCAAAATATTTATTTAACATATCTTTAAATATACAGAACAAATTTAGTATATGTCAATAAAGTCTGATCTCTCATAACGAGTTTGTGTGTTGGACTTTTATTTGAAATTTTATAGAATTCCTGCAACAGAACATTTTTGTTGGAAAAAAAATTCCCACCTTTCTTCTATTTTTTAATGAATGGTTTTCTATTTTTAAGATTTAGATTTTTCTAAAAGCCTTTTCCCAAAGTTCATAAGTTCTTTGTCAGTATTCCCATATATTGGCAAGTTCCCCTTTTATCATTCATCAGCACTGCTATGTGTATTACACTTCAGGAGCACCTTGGTCTATAGTTAAGTTATCCTTTCCTCTTTGTGGTATTACAAACAGGAAGGATGAAATCTCAATATTAATGCCCATCAACAATAAGTGTGTTCCCAGAGTTTCAAATATTGGTGGTCATTCAATATCTTCATGATGAATTATTAGATTTACAATTCAGGAATCTCATCAGATTTCTCTGTTAAGGATTTGTGATTCTACTTATAGTTCACAGTTCTAGTTCCTGTATTAAAAGCAGCAATAAATTTTATTTTCACCACTTTACTTTGAAAATTCACTATCTAATTACAAATAAATTATGGCATTTAAAGTGTGTGCCTCAAGTCATTTCAATTCCCTGTAAATTCATTAAAAGCTGCGATAGCTCAGACAAATCAATAAAAATAAATTGTTACTTCTAATTTTTAAGAATATTCAGTCAGTATATAGTTGTTTTACCAAATAAAAATATTTAACACAGTTAAGTATCTTTTACCAATTTCCAAAACCGATTTCAAATTATTACTATTGTTTTATATAGGAATTCAGTCCTAGCTAAAATTTAATGGCAGGGATCAGAAATTTGATTTACTGCCTTTTCATTAAGCACATTGCAAGCTTTATAAAGGTGTGGTTTTAATAAGTGTGTGGGACTAAGTCATGAATGCACAAAATGGACAACACAATTTTAACTGCATTGATACATGTATTAGACTTTCACAAACAAAATATGCTCATAATAAGCATGAAAGATGCAAATAAAAAAGTAAAAAAATCATTTTCCTCAATCAAGGGTGCTTATTTATTGTTGGTGGAATAATGACTATTCGGAAATGTTACAAAAATTCTGTATTTGGAATTGTTCTAGTGTTCAAACTTGTCCAGAAAAATATTACAAAAAAATCTTGCAATAGATACAAGAACCTCATTAACCAACAGGAAAAATTATGCTTTGCAGCAAGGAAAAATGATAGGATAAGTCCATGCCAAATCAACTAATGAAAAATTAATTTTGGAACATGGTGGCATGGATTTTGTTAATTTTTTGTATATTTGAAACTTACCATAAGGTAAATAAAAATTATTATTTTTATTATATAACTACATAATTTGCTAACTGCCACATACTTAAATGATGGTTATTTGAAAACTATGAGTGTTGCACCCCTTAGAATGGCGTCATTTTAAACCTTATGTTCATTTAATATATAACATAACACCATTGTGGGTTTTATCAAAATTCACTGTTTCTCAAAATTTTGAATTTTGAATTTTTTGGAGAAAGAATTTTTAAATTTACTTAAAAAAGTATGCATAAAGGTACTGTCTTCTAGCTACTCAGTCCAAATTTCAAGGTGGTATCTCTATGGTATTATACAAAAATTAAATTTTCTTATTTGCAGTGACAAGGAATTAAACATTTCAAATTCATTTTTGTACCATTTCTGTAAATAAAAATTATGTGGTGAGCTTTGAATGAATCTAATAAAGTTATTTGATTTATTACATATTGAAGTAGGAAGGAGCTAAAGGGAGAGTGGGGTGGGAGTATCTTGTCCTTTGGCATTAAACAAACTCAGATATGTTTCTACCTGCTTGATCAGGTGCTCTTCCTCTAATCTTTCCTCAGAGCTCAGTTGATAATTGTTTCTTTTTCTGTACACCTCAATTTGTTTGAAGTGTGTGCATTTAGTGGAGCTGTGCGTGTTTATCCTTCAAGTTTTTGAATGTGATATTGGGCAGTACTGAGGGGCAGTATAATACAAAGGTATGTTTTTCTTAAAAAATATACCATGGAGTGGGGGGGAGGCATTTGGTTAGTAAGACTTGAAAAAAGTAACCAATTGGGTTGTTTCAAAAAATAATGAAATCAAACCACAAATGTACATATGTATTTCATGTAGGTTGCAGCTGGGAAAAGAAGAGTTCACACTTGGATAACAGTACATTTGAAAACGAAATTCCTATCAGGATTTTGGCATTTAAGGTCCTAGTCATATTAAGCAAGTCTAGTATGTGGACCCAGATGCAGCTATACACTACTTAAATATCTCTTTGACCTCCCTTAGTGAATTTCCAGTTAGTAAGAAGAAACACCTCCCTTGCTGAATTTGCAGGTAGTAAGAAGAAACAGAGTTCCAAGAAATATTGCAAACAAAAGTCGAAGAAGATTAAGAGGACGTACAAGAGACATTGTTTACTTACAATTATTCATAGAAGGAAATTCAATTGACTGTTCATTTGAAACTGTTTATAAGTCAACAAAGAATTTTGTTGAGTTTTCAGCTAAGCTAAACACGTTGAAAAAGCATGATTTCATCGCTAAACAGCAATCTGAATTTACTTAAATGTAAATTGGAACGTGCACAGTGAAGCTAATCATATTAATTAATATCATTGTATGATTCAGTTGAACTACAGTTGAACTTTAGCCTGGATGAAGATGGGAACTAAATGTTCTCGAAACCAGTTCCATATATTTATGAAAAGTAAGTGAAGCTTTAAGAGTGTGTAGTTCCACTGAATCATACAATGATAGCAATCTGAATATCTCCGATATATATATATATATATACATATATATATACATATATATATACATATATATACATATATATATACACATATATTTTTAATGAATGCTCTTTAACATCTCAGGGCATAAGCATCCCATTCAATTTAGGGCATGAAACAGTCAGTAAATTTTGCTCAGAGACCTCTTCTTTCAGGCTTGAGGACACAGAACCCACTAGCTTTACTTCCCTTCTGAAGGAAATCACACATAGGATTTTTAAGCCTGAAAAATCCATCGACTCTGATCTGGATTGAACCCATGATCTTGAGTTTACAAGGCAAGTATGTTTACCTGACTGACTGAGATGTATGGAACATGGCACAGTATTTTTTATACCTTCCAAAGAAAACTTCTTGCTCTTTTGAGAACAGAATTGCTCCCAAACTTAAAGATATTTTACTTTTCAGATGGATCATCAGCACAATGCGAAAATCGGAAGAGTTTTGCAAATTTGGGCAACCACCATATTGATTTCCAAGGCATTGAAGCAGAGTGGCACTTTTATGTCACTGCATAATTGCAAAGAAGTTTGTGATGGTGTTGGAGGCACAGTTAAGAGGCTTGCAGCAAAGGCCAGTCTTCAAAACCCTCTCTCAGGTCAGATCATATAACTTTGGCAACTGTTCGAGTAAGGGAAAGCAAACATCCTTTCAATAACTTTTTTGTATACTACAAATGAAGAACAGCTGGAAAACCAGTTTTAAAGATGTACATTTTGACAAAATTACTGATTTTGTGACATGTGCCTATGACGATGCATGATGGATGGGATGTATTCTCTCAATGGATGCTGTTGAACCCGAAGTTAAAATATCATCCTTACATCTTCCTGGATCAGTTACATGCTTCTATTGCCCTAAAAAACCACATATTCTCACCATGCCAGAAAATTGCATTGTTTCCAAACTGGATCAAATTACATTCCGAGAACATAGCAGCTAATCCCACAGATAACATAAGCAGCCATATATTAGTTAAAAAGAAAGACATCCTTTATCATTAGGTATAAAAGCATTTCCATTTAATTAGATAATTCATTGCTATTATCAAAAATAAAATTCAAGTTTTGTAGATACCATTACGATACCACCTTGAAATTTTGACTGAGGAGCTATAAAACATATATATTTAATTCATAAGCTTTAAAATGACACCTTCCTTATGACTGTAGCTATCATAGTTCTGTAGTAAATATAGTTTTAAATATATGGCTAGAAATTTTTGAGAATTTTAGGCATTTTATATATTCAATATCTCAAAAAAAGAGCGGTCCAAAAATTCTGAAAATAAAATTCTTAACATTTCTCTAAAGGCGAAAATTAAGCAATTATGGCATTAAGGTTTTATGCATCAATTGATTTGACATGGAATCACCCTATATTAATATTTATAATTAGATATTTAACTTTAAATACACAATTTGGTTTTAATTTTAAATGTTATTAATTTATTTTATTGTAGTCATTACAAATTGCACCTTTTTAAACACATGAATGTAATCCACTAAAAACCACCATATATAAAACCACAATGCATTACATCCATTGAAAGTTTCAATGACTTAAAATCATTATTAATATCCTTTATTTAGCCTGTGTATGCATGATAATAGTCTGCATAGGCTACAAATAACACACAGAATATATTTAGGAAAAATAAAAAATTATGCGAAAATTGGAAGAATATGAAGAGATCAATGCTGGTTGAATGTCACTAAGTGATGACACGTATTCTTGTTCAAATGGTGACAATATTTTCAGCACTTCTAATTAATTTTAGATTACAGCTGCAGAATAAATTTGGACACCATTGTGGCAATATTCCGAAAAGAAACTGGTAGCATGATCTGCAGTTACTAAATATCAGCTCTCAAAATAAGATATATTCTATCCTCTCTGCCTTTTTTAATTACCTGTATAACAAGACTATTACCATCCTCCTCCTCCTCCTCCTCCTCCTCCTCCTCCTCCTCCTCCTCCTCCTCCTCCTCCTCCTCCTCAGGAGAATATTTTAAGCTTAATTAACACAATAAGGGAATAGGCAATTTAGCAAGCTCTGCTCGGCGACTGTGTTGGAATCCAACTGAAGAAGATAATTTTTGCGAACAGCAAGCATGCTCTCAAACTCAATTCATACTTTGAGATTGGCAGAAGCTTAACTAGCACAGTTTATATTCCTGCATTTGCAAACTGCCTCCCACCCTGTTTGCCATATGCTGTGAACTGTCCTTAAAATCCATAGCATAATATGTGCACACACCTAACTCAACTCAAACAAGAACCAGTAGCTGAGGCCCGAGGCTTATCATTTGTTTTGTTTACCATTCCTGGTACATTTACTGCTTATACTTGTCCTTTAATGATTTCTGCTACTTATTCCCTTTGTAGATAAGTGATTATTTTAAGGTATCAAAAGGCATTTGACATTGATTAATATTAATTTTTCTATCTGTAGCAGCGTTTGTTGAAACAAATATCACATAATATGAAAGTTATGTTACGATGATATTTCTGTTCCCATAAAGATATTAAATATGACCCCCCCAATCTGTATTGCCAGTAGTTAGATGCAGAAACTCTGATACACACTTCTTGCTTATTTTTTCTTAAATGTTCAAACCCCCCCGGTAAATGTCTTGGGAGAATGAATGGAAAAAATTCATGATTGCGCCCAAAAATCCAATGGTGCCTAATGTTACCTAGCTTTTGCATTTCTAGAGGATCAAAAAAAACCCACCCATCTTTTCCAACTAGGAATCAAATGATAATACTTTTATAATGCAGTTCTGAATATTATGTAATAATCAAGAGCTTGTATGCATTCAACAAAATGCATTAACTCAGCTTGCAAAAATTTGAGTTCTAGTTATTAATTTTATTGCAATATTTGGAACAACCCTGAAAGTGTGAGGATTCAATACCATCACTTGATGGCCTAAAAAAATGTGGCTCAAACTTAAAATATGTAACTTTTAATCAGGTTAATTAACAAGAAAACTGTAATATTATATGCAAATGTTATTTCAAATATGTTGTTGATCTAATGTGCAGAATTTTGATCCATCAATTTTTCCCTGGCCAGCCAATATAATTTGTGTATTTTCCTGTCAGGTGCAGCTTTCCTCAGTTCTGTGCATTCCAATAGATGTTCTCTGTTCAGAATCTTGTCAGTATTGCAGATCTTACATGTGTTATCATTCATAAAACCAAATCTGTGTAGATGTTCCGCCAGACAATCATGTTCAGTGGCCGGTCTAAAATGAGCAATTGCTTCCTTCCTTGATAGATTTTTTATTTTTTGTACTGTTTGTTTTATATTACAATAATTTTTATTAGATATTTCCACTTGAATACTATGTTGATATTTTTGTTCTATAGTCATTTTGATATTTTTTAATTTTACATTTAATCCACAGGGCTTTATTGGTTTTGAATATAGCACTGCCCCCTTTTTGGCCAGAAAGTCTGCATTCTCGTTACCTATCACTTCCACATGTGCTGGTATCCACAATAGTTTTATTTGTTGAAATTTTGTTTGGAGTAATCTATAATAAGATATCATGTCCCTTACATTGTAAGATTCATATGAATTATCATATTGTTCTATAGCTTGTATAGCTGAAGCTGAATCTGTATGAATCACAACTTTATTTTCTTTTATATCAGTCCTAATGTTTTATATCAGTTCCAACGCTTGTTGTATTGCCACCATTTCACCCTCATAACTTGTGGATTGTCTAGGCAGTGTGAAATAATGCAAGAAATATTTACAATATATACCACCTCCAATATTATTTCTCTGTTTGTCTGCAGATCCATCTGTGTAAATTCTAAGCCACTCTGTTTCAGGGAATTGGTTGTGTAAATGTTCAAGTGCTATAGTTCTGCATACCTCTGTTGAGTCTTCTTGTTTATTTAATTTTTCTGTCAGTTTTTTATCTGTTACTATCTTAATATAATCCATTGGATTAGAGGGATATGGGATGTTCTTCTCTGCCAGGTTTAAATAATTGTAATTCTTCTCTAAGTAAGCTTTATTTATAATCTGTTATTTCAAATATCTATAGTAGATTTTGCCCTGAATTTTGCTAATTTAAGATTACACAGCAATGGTAAAAAGGATCTGCAACATGATTGCTTTAATGGTGAGTCAGCTGCAACTTTGCAAGGCGTTAATTTGAATTTTATTCAGATCAGGCTGCCTGAATGAAGCTTTTATCTTGCATATTTCCATTCTCAAAGACAAATTTTGTACTGAATATCACTGGCTATATCACAAATGTAACCAATGTTTCCACCTCCTTAGCCTCCCTCCCCTTTTCCTTCTGTTTTCAGTGTCCTGACAAAAGTAATGTTCTCAGAGATGTATGGAATAAATTTATGAATAAACTGAGTATGAATGCATAAAAATGTAATGATTAGATTCAAATTCAGGATAGGTATAAAACTTTCATGAATATTTCACATTTGCCTGTTCAAAAATTTACCTCTTTCGTGTTACACTAATATATCTCTTGGGAGGGAACAAAGAAAGAGAAAAAAGGAAAGGCTGACATTATTAAATGCTATACATGTTTTCTGAACTGGAGAAGATTATTCGGATAGTCTAGCTTGGAAACTAAATCTGCTGCACCAGGGTCACAAAAATACCAATTATACAGGCTCCAGATAGTTATAAATAGTCAATGCAGATATCAGGTTCAGTATCCTTGATGTAAAAACACAGAGAAAAGGAAAGCAACATACCTGGCTCTTCACATCCCCTTTAGAGACTTCTCTCTGCTTTGGAGGTGCACTCAACTGAGCTTTGAGAATAGGTGATGCAGGTGCTGGGGTAAGAGACAATGAAACATCAGCTCCTGCGGATGGATTTTCTGTTGCAGGGGGTGTGGGGGCTTGAGGGGGTGGTGGAGGTGGTGGGGATGGGGTCACTGTCTTGGATACCATAGTAATTCCCTTTCTCTGCACTTGGGAGCTTGGTGTTTGCAGTATTGCTTGGGCTGGAGAAGGCTGCTGAACACTACTTGAAGTCGACACTGGTATAGTAAAAGGAGCTGGTCGCACCTTTATACCCTCATAGAACATGAGAATGCTGCCACCTGGCTGCTCTACTCCTCCACCAACACCAACCATAGACGGCTTATGTGGATTGGGACCAACACTGCCTCCAAACACCGATCTAAAACATTAACTTTTTACTAATATACTGTCTTTAGGAATAGGAATATATTTTCAATCAGAGCATAATTAATAGGCACTGTTTCACAACAACTCACCTAACACAGCGAGGGAAGTGAAGAGGGGCAATAACTCCTCGGCGACCAATCTTTGCACATGCTGTTAAATACTGCTTGTAGAGTTCAGCTTGCTCAATGCGACACCCCATAGCTGGTTCATATGTTGCTCTCAACCATGCAAGAGCAAACTGTTCATTTTCTTGTGCTGCTTGCTGATGAGCATGTTGTTGCTGCTGGGGTTGATGTGGCAGTTGCTGATGGAGTTGCTGTGGTGGCTGTGGTGGTGGTTGTTGCTGTGTTGGTGGTTGTGGTTGTTGTTGCTGTTGCTGCTGCTGTGGTGAATGCTGATATGAATGTGGATTCTGTGCAAGGGTAAGATGCACTGGAGTGGCTACAGCTGGCTGTGGAGCACCAACCACCATACCTGCAGAAGATACCCAGATGCCTTTTGAGGCATGTAGAGTATGACTGTATTAGGCATCATCTTACATTATTCATATGCAATGACAAATGACAATGGCTTGGTGCTGATTAGCATAAGATTGTCTATTCTTTTTACAATTTTAACGCATTGTGATAATAAAATGAATAAAATGATATTTATTAACTTTTCTGCAAATAGCTTTAATACATCAGTGCTGGAAATGAACTGGTAGTAACCATAAAGAAAAAAGAGAAGGAGAAGAAAATCAGCAAGCAGCTTAACTTATCTTTTTCCTCTTAGCCCCATGTTGACTGCCTTAGATATGGATTATGAATAAAATTAATTGCTGCACAAATTGATCTAGAGTCCACTTATGTCTGAAGTTTCCTGCTGTTTGTCTTTTCAAGATAATGAAACATTTCAGGTGTGACCTCCAACCAGATCCACTAGTGTGTAAACATATGCTCTTCTGTTGGAATCATATTGGACAGCAACTGCGAGTACAGTGTGCTTAACAGTCCAATGCACTAGGATATTCCAAACCAGTAATAAAAGTTTTACAGAAAAAATATAGTAGAAAGAATTGCATTAAACTAGAGAGCTTCAGTCCTGCATAGCAAAGAAAAATGAAATTCACTTAAATGATCATCCTGTTTTACTCTATAACATCACTATAATTTTGCATACTCCATGGTTCTGTAAAAACTTTGCTTTATAAATGTGCTAGCATCAATAGTTTAAACTCACTTTACCCTTAATTTCTCTACTTATTTGAGACATATTGAGTTTACTGTTGCTTGTAACCGTCTATTATGTTTTTTCAGTTAATATTCACTTATATAAGATCCTCATTCTGCTATGAATTTGATTTTGCCAACAGGAAGTTACTGCGTTAACAGCCTCACTACAAATCATGTCCAGCAGGTGGGGCTCATTTATACATTTTTTTTTTCATTATTTATTAGTAGTAAATAATAATTAATATTTTACTCATCATCATAGTAGATACTCAAAGTGAGATATGCCTGAATCCTTTTGAAAAGATTTATATAAGACACTTGCTGCAATTCATCTTCCTGAATATTATAGTGTCTCTGGATATTTGTTTCAGTGCCTCCACAGGTTTTATTTCAGGTCCAGAAGTAATCTTAAACAGATGACAATGCAGCAGCTCAGTAGCTTTATATACACTGTTGACAACTTGCTTGGCTAATCATGTTAAAAGATTTTTGAGGAGAAGTATCTAATCAATATACAATTTCATCAAGCTTCTTCTTTGTTAAAACCCGGTTGGTCTCAAGTTTCTTGTCAATGAAAATGCCCTGTTTCAAACTTTGTTTGCCAATCTGAAAACTGCACTTCCCAATGGAGATGCTACTCTTAAAAATTTAGCATAAAATTCTCTCTTACAGTACTTCTATAAATTCCTTTGCACATAACAATAATAAATAAATATTCCTTGTTTTGATGAATATCTAACTTTTGGCATACTCCATACTACATAGTCTAATATGCACTTCCAAACAAATGCAATTAAAACATTTGACATGATAAACACAACTAAGCAAGCTCAATTGCCTTCATCAGCAGAACTTCAACTGTAGTCTTAGGTATCATGCATTCATTGGAGGTCAACTGGCTTCCACTAGTGTATACAAACTCCGATCAGGCAGCGAAGGCTTATTATTTAGGCATTTGGAGAAGTGCCATTTGTACTCTAATCTCCTTCCTGTTGTATCACACTTCAGCTTAGATTGGCTTATATTGTTCTATAAAAGAATTTATGGTCCTTAAAAGACTGTTTGTTGTAATCACCTATGTCTGCAAAAATAGGTTTTTTTTTCTTCCTTTTTATATGTTTTTGTTGGTTAATAATGTGTTTCAAATTGACTTCTCTTCAGCAATGCTGTAAATCTGAAGTTTACAGATTCAGTCAAATTAACTCTTAATTTTACTGCTAAAATAGGAAAAAGAAATCATATTTAAGTGAAGAAAAGCATGCACAAGGTAGTTGGGTGGTCAAACCAACAAACTGCTGCATAATTAGGGATTTTTGAGTTTGCTTTGAAGCAAAGACAAGAAATACAAAGATTGATCATATAGTAGTCATCCTAAAAATCTGTTGCTCAAGATAAACATATTGTGATTTTGAGCAAGCATGACGGAAGGAATACATCTGTAAATATCTCTAGTGCAAACAACAAAATTAAAGAAGTCACAAAACTTAATGGAATATTATGGCAGAGTATGCTATAGAATGAGTCCAATCATGTACAATTTCCATTACAATGCATTGTCAATTGCATCAAATGTTGCCTGTATTTATTGAGAAAGCAGCATTTCTATTTTATACTTGAAAATATATTTAAATACTATTGCAGGAACGTTATAATAGGAAAGGGTTTAAAACTCTGAACATGTGGGTATAAGTCTCTAGTTTGTACGATGCATAGTTGGTGAGATATTTGTCATTGATTCACACTGCATTCTTGCTACTCAGCAGTAAACTTTCAAGATTCACATATAAACATGTGTTACCTGTTTTTACTACTGAGGCACCACCAGTGGTGAACAATTATGATACATGAGATGAAATGACATATTGGGAAAGGATTTTTTTAAGGAAGGAAACATTCTAGGCCTAAGTTTAGGGTACCTCCAGGGCATTTGCCATTTATGAGGACTGAGGAAAACCTGGAAAAAACCTCAGTCAGGGAGGACATCCTGGCGGGATTTGAACCCCAGACCTCCTGCTTACAAGTCCGAACCTCAACAACATCGGCCACCAATGGCAATATGTGTTGATGTGCTCCATGTTTGCTTGTGTTTAAAATGTCGCAAGAAGCCAGTACAAGTGGTTTCCCTAAACATAAACATGAAGTGTTATGTAGTCAAAGTAGGCAAACTATATATGAGCACAAGTTTTTAACAAAAACAAATATCTTTTCCAAGTATAGAGCAAGTACAGACTTGTGAAAAACTCAAGAATTGGTGACTGAGGCTTGCTCTGATATGTGCAGTTCCCTTTGCACAAACTCACTTAACATGCAATAGCACTACTCACAAGAATTAATTGACCTTCATGTACTTTTAACTTTAGTGTTCAATATAGAAAACAACACATGTGTATGACAACAGTGAATTTATGTGATACTGGTTCATGTGAATGCATATCCATTAAAAATACAGGCAACACTCTTTGAGGCTTAAGTGGATCAAAAAACATAAGCATTGGACGCTGATCATTAGAAAAGTGTGCTGTAGACTAATAAGTTGAAGTATGAACATCAATAGTGATACATAGAAGTAGTAATATAATGGTGTGAGGTTCTTTTGGTATTAACCCTATCATGATACATAGTACCATCTGATCTACAGCAGGACAATGACTCAAAACACATATCAAAATTGTGCAAGAGGTATGTAAGAAACAAAAGAGTTATTATGAGTTCTAAAAGTAATGATATAGATTGCCCCCCCCCCCAGCCACTGAATTTATTTCCTGTAAGTTTTTGTGAGGGTAACTATACCATAAGGCAAAGGCATGCAAACAGTGAAAAACTTTAGCAATGCATTCACAGCTGGGGCCCTATGAATATTAAGGTATTGGGAAAATCTAACTGCAACAATGCAACAAACTTGCACAGCAGTAATTAAGAGCAAAAGGAAGATATTAAGATAAACAGAATGTTTAAAAGCATGCTTTTCTATTGTTTAAAGTATAACTTGCATTATAGTTTGTTTATTTTGTATCAGTGTACAATGTATAAATAAATGCCTGTTTTCCTTTGATTACAAAGATATGTTCTTGAAATATAACATCAAACCTCAATATTTCAAAGTGCTTCCGTAAATTGATAGTACTCCAAGTTATCAAAAATGCAAGATACAGAACATTTGGCCAAAAAAGGCTCCACTCTCTTAATTACATAAATTCATAATTAGCATCAATTCTAGCCTACTTAGGCACTTCAACTAACATTTTTTGTTAAAAAAAATTGTTAACAGTATTTTATATTTATTTAGCTGACTATTGAATACAAATACTAATGTATATTTATAAAAAAGAATATTTTACAGTAGGTTTAGAGTATTTTACTCACCATATTTCTTTGACCAAACCAACCCTATTTCTTTTGTTTAATGTTTTGGAGCATCCTATTTTCTATGCAAGTTTACAGTCTAATCTGATACAACTTTTTGAACAACTGTATTAAGTTGTTTAAATTTGCCTAACAACCGGTTCTTGCTTGAAACAATTGAATTCACAATTCTATAACAAACTTTTATGCCTATTCACGGAGGAGTATGGAACCTTACAGATGTTTTTCCTCCCCTTTCTTTCTTTTTCTTTTTCTTTTCCTCCTTTGCCCACATACTTCACATTATTCACTGAAACCACTTCTTTAATTGTGGGTAATTCGATGTTTTATTATCTTTCTAACATGAAATGCGACTCTTGCATAGCATTATTAATTAATTTTGATTTTTAAAATGGTTGACACATATCCATTAGCTAGAGTTCAGATTTCAAAATCATATATTTCTTTTTTCCCACACCTTTTTAAATTTGGTGAGTCAATTGTGACTTTTTACTTACACTTCAAATCATTTTTTCCAATTGTGTTCATTTGACTATAGTAATGCTAGATTGAACGAATTGATAAATGTATTCCTTGTTGTCATGACCATGCCAAAAGCCTAACTTATTTTACCTTAGTAAGGTTGTAAACATATTAATCAACACACTTAGGAAAACCTTTACACATTAAAGTGTACTGTAACACTGAACTTAAAAAAAAAAAAACAAAAACCATTTTGTTTCTCAGAATTTTAGCACTTCATAACAAAATGTAACTTCAGATTAGTTTCAAATAGAGTTTGAAGACAGGTTATGTATGCCCTTCCTCATTCCATTGCAGTGGTTCTCATTGTATTGCACTTGCAGTAACACTATCAATATTTATCTTAATGATTGAAAGGGGTAGGATTAGCAATAATGGATAGATTCCTGGAATAGGGCAGAAAAAACTTAATTACACTGTGTGTTAAAGCAAAGGTCCTTTATCCAATTCTTTCATTTGTACTTATACACATTCATGATTTCACCTTAACTCAAAGTTAAAGAATATTTTTTTACTTGAGACAAGAAATATCCGAGATATCAAAAAAATTTAAGTAATAGAACTTCGAGCTATAGAAAATATATAACGAATAAATTATATGTGATCCAGACAAAAGATTAAAATTACATACAGATATCAAGTTACAGAAGTTTCATTGTGCTTTAATGTCTGAGAAATTCTATTAATTGTAGTTGCTTTATAGGTGAGTTTAAACTTTGGCACTATATATATTTTAAATAGGTGATTAAAATTAGTATCTCTGTTCAAATTATGCTAAATTGTATTTTGCTACTCAGTTTCAACACTTCCAAAATAAAGTCACATACATGCTGCAAAACAAAAACGTTCAAGTCAAACTGAGTTCACAGCACCCAGGTTATAAGATTTAACTCATATTCCCTCTCCTCCCATCTAATAATGTGTACCTATAGCATCATACTTTCAAGTAACAGTATGATAAAACATACATACATAATAATTACTTCCTAAAGAACCTACTATTTTCAAAATTTGGAATATTTAAATAGCATTAAATACATGTAATTACATTATTACAAAAATGAATTGCATTATTTCACTGCTTATTTACATGCTGAGCAAATTTTAATTCCTTTCGAAACACTGGCGTGCTAAGCAAACTGAACATATTTTAATAAATAATGATATTTGGTTGCATTTTTTACACAAACTTCGCTAACCTTTTTATTTTCTGGATACCTTTTAAATGCAGTTGTGTGCCTCCTCGGCTATTTTATCCAACTGTGTATAAAAACTGACAACAGGCACTGAATTTTGAATTTCCACCAGAAGATAACCTATTCAAAAATTTATCGAAGACCATTAGAGGGAGAAGAGACAGCAATGAGGAAACAATAATTGGATAAAGTAGCTGAGAATGAATGCAACTGCATTTGAAATATGTCCAGAAAATAGAAAATATAATGAAATTTCAGCGTCAAAATATAACCAAATATTGTAATTTAAAATAACTTCACTATTAAAAGTTTTCCTAAAAAACACACACATTTTAATAACTTTCTTTTATATACTAGCACGAAAAAAAAAATAGTTAAAAGTATCATATTTTTAACATCAACATTATTTCAAAAATGAAATCATCTTTTTTTGTACATATTACCACTTGTCACTACCACCAAAATCAGAATTTAAACTCTGATTGTCTTAAGTTTTCCGTAATAATCAGTATAGCAAACTATTACATATAAACATTCTACATTTTATTATATACTTTTTAAACAAAAGATAAGGATAATTTCATAACTGTGTTAATCGTGTTAACACAGTATAATAAGCAAAGTGAGTAATTAATATAAAAATTTCTGTGTAGTTAAGCATTTCACCAATAATATAAATACTTAAGTCTTTCACAATCAGCATCTTGAGAATAAAATTAGGAAATTCCTGTGCTTATAGGCTATACTCTAATGGACTTCAGGATTCTCGGTGTTTCAGTGAAATCTAAAGCCGGCATTTTTCAGGGTGTGCTTTCTCCAGATCCATGAGTAAATTCTCCTGAAATTCACTAGATCATGTCCTATGCTTGGAATTTTCATTTTATTTTATCAGTAGCTCACTCCTCATTCATGTCTAAGTACATTAGTATTAATGCTAAATAAAAATTAAGTAATATGCTTACGCTGTGCTGGATGACGATGTGGTACAGTAGATAATGGAGGTCGTACAGGAGTTGCCATTATAGGCTGGGGGTTGGAACTAGGAGTTGCTGTCATTGCAGTAGTAGTTGTGGTTGTAGTAGTTGCTGCTGATTGTGTTCCAGATACTGTCTCCACAACTCGCATTAGAATGCATGCTTTTGGTCCATAGCTTTGGGCCTATCAAATAAGAATATACCATTTAACACATAAAGAGAAAATTGGTAAGTTTGTGAATGAGAATTTTTTAAATCATATAAAGATACTGGTAAGAGTGAATAAGATTTGTTTCTGTGCATTTACTCATAAATTTAAATCATTTTAATAATTGTAAGTTAAATTATGTGAATGCAAATAATTTAATTATAATAAGACATTGTTGTTTCAGCCATACATACTTTTAAATTATACATTTTTTTTAAATTAGTGCTGTGATATTGTGAAATTTGAAACTCTATTTTATTGATCAATGTAAATCATTTTCAAATATGTTACTTACACTCATAAATATTTTTAATACCATACATTCCCAACAGATGAAATTAAAAAACTCTAATAATATTAGATTTGTAAAGAAATTCAAGCGCACTGCCAATTTTAAGTTAACTACACAATTAGCAAGAAAACACTCACCTCTACTGTGATGAGAGAAACCAGTGTGTCTATTGCCCCATGGACACGGACAATATTATTGCAGGCTCGCTCACCCAGAGATGAGAGGGAGTAGAGGCACTCAAGTGTGTGGATGAGCAGCATTATGTCATGAAGCGTCAAAAAGGTGCATACTTGATCATACACCTGTTGGTCCAGGCAACGGAGCATAACATCTTCATTTTCATCCTTCTGGCTGAGTTTGTTGAGCACCTCAAGGCAAGATACTACCACATAACGATCTTGGGCATGCAAACCCCTAGTTACGGTGCTCAGCAAACATGAGGCTAGGCGATCATATCCCGGATCTTCCAAAAGCACCTCCCCTGCCACATTTCCCAGCATGTCCAGACCCAACTGGTGTAACTGATTCCACTTTGATGATGCACAAAGTAACAAAAACCGCAGAAATGGCACGCTGCGTGCTAAAACATTGACATTCTCTTCTCCAAAACTTAAATTCCGCAAAATTGTTGCTACCTGCAAAATTCTTTGTCCAATATAGTCCTGAGTCCCAAAGGACCTTCCTAGACAGAATAATTCCAAATCTGAAGGTTCAATTTTGAAGGGAATCCTTAATTGACTCTCAGTCTTTGCTTTCTGTGAATCCACTTCACATAACAGTCCATCTTCTCCCTCTTCAAAAATTTTTGCTGCACCAGTCCTTTCTCCATCCATCACACAAGGAGGTTTTACTGGAACTTCACTGTCAACATCCATTACTGCACCAATGTCCACTGTCTTTTCTTTTTCATTTTCTGTCTTTGAAGCAGTATCATCCACCTCCATTTTTTCTGCCTCTGTCTTTTCCCCCACCACATCACCTTCCAGAAGAAACTTCGGTGCATCTACATCTGCAGCTTTTGTCCCTATTCTATCACTACACCTACTACTACTTCTTGAGAACTTGTCTGTGAGGCTAGTTGCACCCACCACACTCTTTGCCACAGCTTCATCACATACCACTTCCTTTATTTTGCTTTTTGTTGTAGGAAACTTAGTTTCATCTTCCAAATCGCCCATATCTGAATCACCCAGTGCATCTGTCCAAAACTGGCGCATTGAGTGTTTCCGAACTTTGCCATAAATCTCTTCAAAAAGCTGTCGCAATGATGCTGAAAATAAGAAACAATGCATAAAAAATATTACTTTAGCCTATATACCAAAAGTCAATAACAGCACAAATTTAAATAACACTGCACATTATAATGTAAATGTTAAGTGAGAGAAATACAGCTGTTTTTTGCTTTTTGCATAATGAATATTAAAATGTTATACATATAAATAAATAATTTGCTTAAAATGTGTAAAAGATGCTGCATTTTCTTCTTATTCTAACATGCAACTTTTTAACATTTACAGTCAGGCATTAAATACTGCTCGACTGTAAATACATTAAACAAAAAAACAAACAAACAAACAAAAACAAAAAAAAAACCCAGTTCACTAGGTACATTCTTTTTCCTTTTGCTCTGAGCTTTGTGATTTTAAAATATTGTGTATTGAGAGACAGATACAAAACTTCTGTAAGAAAAATTTAATAAAATTCTACTATGCCAATGTTTATTTCCATTAACTAATAATAAAAAAAAATTAGCAATTCCCTAATTCTGATTTAAGATTTTACTTATGTTTTTTATTAAATTATCGCCATTTAATTAAATATAAATTTGGTCAACAATAATTTGTATAGAGCTTCAATATCAATTCTGAAAGACAAAAGCATGAACATTAAACCTATGAAAAATTGATGTAATAAAAAATTCTTCTTAAAATATTATCTTATATATAATATGCCAATTATTCCACAATTTATACTATCCTTAAGGTTGTGGAAGACATTGCATTAGATTAAGAATTGAATTAAAACCAATATAGCATCTACAAACTATTGTAGATGGAAAAGTCAAAAGTAAATAATTTCCCTTACAGTTAGCAGTAAAACTTTGTTTTGTGGAGCCCAAGAAATAAATGTCAGAACAAATTGAAAGGTTATGTTGATAAGTACAAAAGTTATACAGCTTGCACCTGTGACAAAGAAAAAAGCAAGTGTCAATTAAAGAGAGAATTTCTATAGGATCAAAGCTGGAGAAGAAAAATTATGTACATTAACATCACATTAAAATTACAACAAAGATTAGCTTGAAAAGAACCTCTAGAAAACATCTTCCTTATCCTGCTTAAGTAGCAATTAGATTTCAGTCAGTCCTTATTCATTTGATACTGATGAAAAATATATTGACAAACTGAGAAACTGTGGGAACAAAACAAAAGAGTTTCAGTTCACAATTCAAAACAACAGAAAGTTCAGTCAAGCTTTACCATCATCAGGTTCTTTGAATCATTTGAATTTAAAAAATTTTGCCACAGATGTGATAAGTATAGATTTTGGATAGAGGTACTGCAAAACTTGCTGCTTCTGTTACATGTAGGAATAAATTATAAAATACATACAAGCAATATAATTTGCAGAAATAAATCAAGAGGGGAAAAAAAAAAAAAAAAAAAAAGAAATGTAAGAGTAAGTGTAATGAAAATAACCCTGATACTCTAGTTGGATTATAGTTAGTATAAGCATAAGGAAAGAAAATAAATATTATGGAAGTACTAAAAATTAAGAAAATATTACTTTCCTTAACAAATCAAATTTTGCTTATCTACATCACCTAACTTTAACCACAGGTACAGACAGTATAAACAGTAATCAGTTTTTGCAAAAGAAATTCAATAAGTTTACAAGATATCAGAGCTGTTAGATGTAGAGCTTCCAATGGGAACACAGGTTACAATGATGGTGTCGTTAGACTTCCTGAAATGAAAATCCAAAAATCACTTCTGCGATTTACATGCATGCTTACATTAATGAACTTCCCTTAAAACGTCTTTTGCAAACAACTAATCCAAATATATTCTCTGAAAGAATAGGAAAAGCACTTCATAACTGTGAAGAGCTTTCAAGTTTATTCTGATTGAAAGAAATTACTTACCTAATATACTGTAGAAAATTTAAGTACTTATCAACAGTATCTTTTTGAAATGTAAATAATTTTATCAGGGCATTGTATGGAAGATTGGCTAATAGAAAGCCTGGATCAATAGTCCACTACAATGGTTAACAAATCAGTAGAATTATAAAACTGCTTTAAGGAAAAAATCCTACATAGGAATTGGTAATATTTTTATCTAATGTTGTAAAAGAATGTGCTTCTGTATGATTTGACTGTGAAATTAAAATGATGTAAGTAAATATCAATATTTATGCAAAATTATTACTATGTCTAGATATTTACCACCATATTCAAGTAATTTTGTTGGTAATATAATACAATGCCTGGAATGTTTATTATGCTCCACCTAAGAATATTTTACTGCCTATGATTATAGATAAAAGCCCATGTATTAGGCATTGGCAATCAGAAGAATGCTTGCAGCATACACGAAAATTGGTAATGATAATCAGGTCAGAAAATTCAAAATTCCTTCTATCAACTTTGAACTATATTTAAAACAGCATTTAAAATTATAAGAAATAAACTGAACTTTGTAATTCATAGAAAATTACATAAAAAATAATAGTTATAATCCCATTCCACATAAATATGTAATGTTTTATAGCTTGGCACACAGAATAATTAATATTCTACTCACAGAAATGGAGTACAAAATTGAATACCAAGAGATAATTAAGACGGCAATTACCAATACAACAAAGGCACAGTAATAAAAATTATCAATAAATTTAAAAGACAAATATCGATAAGAGAGGTTTTCACACTGTACAACACTAAGGAAAGATACAATTCAAAAGTTCCACATATTATCCAACTTAACCATAAAAAATGTAAGAAGAACATGGCATAATGTTAGCCCCAAAGAACAAATATAATATAAAGAATTTATTAAGTTGCACAGTAAAAGACACCATACCAACCAAACAGAAATCAGGAATTTATAAATCAAATATGCAGATTATGATCAGAGATACATTGGCAAACCACAGAGAAATTTGGAAATTCGGAGAAAAGAACACCTTAGGAATATTCGTTTTAAGCAGGTTCATAAATTAGCTGTGGCAGCTCACTTTTGGACCAAAAATCATGAAATTAAACCAGAGACTAAGCTGTTGAAACAACTTCACAACCCAATGGAGTTATCCACTTGAAAAAGATTTTCATCATTAAAAATAAGAAAAACTTAATGAATTTTGATTTTCCTCCTATGCATGAACTCAACAAGTTCTACTAGAACCATCAGACACTGCTACATGAGCATCCTGGTATCCAGCCACAAATTCCAGTAGCAGCAGTGGTCCATCAACAGCTGATGATGCGAGCGAGTACTTCCGAAACATATCCTAGTGCTATGTAAGTAAGTGGAGTTAGTGTAAACATGTTGAATTCCATAGTGTAGCATATATTACCACTCCATTGTCTACAGCATTGTAAGTACAATTTATTTAATGTACAAGCTACCACCTCTAATTTTAATTTATATACTACATATACTAATAATGCATAATAACTTACAATGATTGAAGACTCCTGCATGAGCCAAAAGGAAATCAATGAGACGTGGACATTTATCCAGTTTGAGGGTATGTTTGCCCTCATTTGATAGTAATGTGCAGACATTAATGGCAAAATCTTGCTCATTAGGAAGCGGTGACAGCAAAGATAGTGCCAGTCGATCATAATCTGATGGTTTATATAAGTTTACTGACAGCCCATTGTATGATCTAAGAGCATCTAAAACAAAAGAAACAAATTTAAATATCACACAGTTACAAAAGAATACTGATTTATACTCATGAGAAGGACCAAAATTTGTATGCAACTGTATATATTTATCGCTCATTGAAAATCATGCAATTAAATTTTTTGAACATCTGTGAACTTACCTATTTCTGTATTTAGAACATATCTGAATTTAATATACTACTGTGTATATATTGTAGGTTATTTTCAAAATTTTGTTGCATAAACTCTCAATTTGCATACCTTCTAAGATAATTTTAATTTATAATATATCATAGGTACAAAAATAAATATTCTATGAAGTATTAATGACTTTGATGCAAGTTACACAGTCCCATCCAATACAATAGTTGTAAAAAAAAACATAACCTATTTAATAGGCATTTAAACAGCTGACACAAATATTACATATATGGTAAAAGGTAAACGATTTATAAGATTTTATTAGTATGTAGCATAAACATGATATTCTGTTCAAAAAATGTCTAAATGATTAGCACTTGAGCATCAGTAGTCACATAAATGCTACAGAAAATAAAAAGATCGAATTGTTTAAATTTAAAAAAACAGTATTTATAACTAGCTATAGCAATAAAATCTTTAGAGAGTTGTTAAGGATTTTTTTGAATTGGTTTGTTTACGGACACTCTTTAACATCTAAGGTCATCAGCGTCCTATTCAAATCAGGGCGTGAAACGGCCGACAAATTTTGTTCAGAGGCCTCTTCTTTCAGGCTTGAGGTTCTTTATCGTGCCGTAAATGTACGGCAGGGACCCACGGCTTTACTTCCCTTCCGAAGGATTTTTACGCCCGAAAAAATCCATCGATCCTGGCCGGGTTTGAACCCGCGTTCTTGGGTTTAGAATGCAGTATGGTCCACCAGGACCGACGATGATGTTAAGGAAGAAACTGTGCTATGTTCCCTAGGAAAAGATGAATAACCCAGCTATTCTAATATCCAGAAGAATATTAGAATAATATACAAGTAATATCAAATGCTCTGTTTAGACAGTTCACTTTGAGAAAAGATAAGGGAAAACTTTCGTTTTTAGTGATGATAGTAATTAATGAAAATGTGTTTCATCAAATAAAACTCAATTATTTCATTTCACAAATAGGTGACAGCACCAGAACTGAAATTGGAGAGTGATGTCTGAGTAAGCATATATGAGTCAGCAGATGCAAAAAGGTTGATATAGAACTATCCTGAGTCAGGAAGTGAATGAGTGCTGGAAAATGTAAATAGAAAGCAATGCAACTTCTTCAATGATAAACCGAGTTAAGTTGTTAATTAGTTGAAATGTATTATTTTGGCAATTTTTCATTAGATATGTTTCTCTATGATTGGAGCTATTAGAATTAATCCCCTTTGCTGCTTCCAGGGACAACGGGACCAGAATGTAGGTGTAAGGAAAAGGTCCTGATCCTCACAATGATACTGCCACTAACTTTAACATATTTTTCCTTCATCTGTTTAGCCTTTGGAATTCGTTGCACACTGGAGAATAAGACGCAACTTAGTGCTAGTGTAAACAAATTTATTTCAAACACCAAGAAGGTAAGTGTCACACTCTTTAATCTCCGTGACACCTCTTATTTGAATTCCTCTCTTTTAAATTGCTTTCACTTAAGAGCATCAGGAAAATTTGTTTTACATTTCATTAATACATACATGTATTCTATGACATGAATAATCGTTTTAGAAAAATATGTAGATAGGCTAATTGACGCTTCTAAATACTGCCATTTCAGTGTCTGGTTGTAGTGATTCCATCTTGTAGTCAAGTTCCTAACAATTTTGCTTGGGGCATTTTGAGATCCAAGTTTATTATTGGTTATGAAATTATTTTTAGACACAAATTTTCTGTTCTGTCCACAGAATTGGAATTGAGAATGGTATAGAAAAGCAGGTGCTATTTAAGCAACTTATAAAATTTCGGGAGTCTGGTATATTACACATAAGATGCAAAACGTGTATCCTGATTATTCATTTAAGAATCACAATACAATGTGCACGATTTCTTAACCACAGATAATGTTTTCTCTTTGACATTTAGTATCAAGTTTACCACAACACCAAAACAGGTTCGAAGAATTTACACCTTAACGAAATATCGTGGCTATGAACTCTCATTTTGTTATAAACAACAAACCTATTATAACATAATTCTGTTAATGCAATATTATTAACACCTATTTTAAAACTATTACCATTTAGAACTACCTATTTACTATTGCAAACTGTAGGTATAACTGTTCAGCGGAACACCACGAATTAAATGGTATTCTCATCGAGTTTTCTTAGCAACAGAGGGTCGATAATGTGGAAACCCATCACAAACTTATACACTTTCATTTTGTGTCCAACCTCCGGAGCGAACTCTCGCAAATCATTTAATGGAAGATTATGTTGTATAATTAAAATCTCTAGCATTACAGGAGAAAATATGTGCCTTTTCAAATTCTACGCATATGAAAATATTTCATACAAAACCATTTTCCTAAGACCGCCACGGGTGGCCGAGGTCGTTAAGTCTCGGACTCGTGAGCGGGAGGTCGGGGTTCGAATACCGCCAGGACCGTCCTTCCTGACTGAGGTTTTCTCCAGGTTTTCCTCAGTCCTCATAAATGGCAAATGCCGGGGAGGTACCCTAAACTTAGGCCTGGAACGATTCCTTCCATAAAACTAAATCCTTTCCCAAATATCATTTCATCTCATGTATCAACAGTGTCCATCGCCTGTGGTGCCTCTGTAGCAAAAACGGGCGTTAAACACTATTCATTCATTCCATTTTCCCAAAGAGGTACATTCCAAGCGCAAGATCTTCGAAGGTCTGCATCTAAGTGCTGGACAATTTCCTTACCCGTATTTAGTAAAGCCCTATAAAGCCCAAGACTGCACATCGTGCTCTGGTGGTTAAAGCTGATCTTTCACAGAAATCGGGTCGTTTGTTTATGGAAATCACTTGGAATATGAACAGATACTGATTATAATATGAGCACAGAACACGCTTAAATTCCTACACTAAATCCTAATAGCACCTGCAGACGTTATGCAGATCCGAGTTCACGGGCTATTATCTAAAAAGATATTATCTTCATAAAATTATTTTGCACCATATCTCTGGCATTTACGGGGCGATACCAGAAACGAAAACAATTTCCATTTACTGAAAAAGACGGCCGATTTCTTCTACATTTTCCTTTACTTTCATTTACAGTAGCCGTGTGCCAGAAACTTGAACACCAAAGCCGTGAAATCAATTAGCAGGTGGGTACGAGCTATTTATTAAGTAACTTGGTTAGCGTAATAATACAGACCACAGCAACATTTGTAAATGTGGTCATAAAGTTTGTTTTCTATATTCATTCATTGTTTGGCAGCTGTTTAAACACAAGTTTTCGAGTTATAGTAAAAAATGGATAAGATTGGAATTCGTGGTGTCATTCAGTTTTTCTGGAAGGGAGAACAACAAAGAAATTTTACAAAAGAAATTTGCCTATATTGGGTGATGCACGCCGTTCCTATAACACAGTTCGACTTGGGTAAATGAGTTCAAGAGTCAGAACAAGCATCGATGACGCACACCACCTGTAGCTCCAAAACAAGCTGTGAGGCCAGAAATCATGATATCGTTTTGCCTTATAGACGAGTGTAAGAGCATGAGTTAGCAGAGGCCATTGGCACATCAACCGAGTGCTTTAATTTTATTTTGCATTGTGAATTACACACTAAAAATCTTTGAGCAAAATGGGTGCCCGCCTGCTCACTAAGGGGCAAGAACAAAATCGCATGCGAACATCGGCCGAATGGAAATGTTTAAGTATTCAACGGAATTGGCGTCGTTTTGTGACTATGGACGAAACGTGAATTCATTACTATACACCGGAAACAAAACATCTAAACAGTAGATCGCGCGAGGTGAAACATCTCCGGAAAAGGCGAAATGCCTTCATCCGCTGGAAAGTTGATGGCTTCAGTTTTTAGAAGACAAAAGGAGTTCTTACTGACTACTTGGAGAAGGAAAAAATCATTTCTGGAGAATATTACGAATCGACTGAGATCGCGGAAAAACGTCCGGTAATGGCCTAAAAGGTGTTGTTTCATCATGCCAATGCGCCGGTGCATTCAAATCGCGCCGACAAATTGACCTTGTTCTCTTCAATACCAAGCCACCTTATAGATGTGCATTGAATTCCACTTGAAAATGTTCAACTGACTTTTTTCAGACACCGCCAGTTTTGAGCACTCATGACTGAACATTATCTTCACAATTTTAGCTGTTCTGAAAGTGTTAATTCCTTTGACAGTTTTACCATCATTAATCACGAATAGTGATGTCGAACCAGTAAACCCTATACATAGCTTTATAAAGTCATAATTGCATTTTATATAGCAATACACATTATACAACTTATTCATACTGAACTTATTCAGGGGTAAATAATATCATAAGAAGTATGCCAATATGCAAGTTATTTTTTAAATAATTATTTGATTTTTCTTCCTTCGTTTTATAACGGTTGCTGTAAAGGGAACGTTTTTTATTTGAAATGAACATATTTTTAAAATGTTTTAACATTTACCAAGCAGTTAACTGGCTCTAAAGGCATCGCTGCTTAAAAATAATGCAAGAAATAAAAGAGCTATCTCATAACTGGTTCCTTTGTGTGCTCTCAATGCCAACATGTACATAAATCAAGGCCATAACTCTTCAGGTACCGAATCTCCGCCACCAAATTATAACACTCCTACTAAGACAAAACATGAATACTGAGACGCTGTTACAAGAGAGCTGAAGTGCAAATTTAATGTGTTTTATGAGCAATGTGGTTCAAAAAAAGGGATAAGCCAAAGAGGAAGTGGAAAATCCAACGGGCGCAAGGATAGGTGCGAATAATTTAAAAGTGGAAGGTTCAAGGGAGATTACCAGAGGAAAGCTTGAGAGAGGGGGGAGTTAGACTGGTAGAAAGAGAAAACGATGAAGCTTCTCGGTGCCCAAACAAAGGGCTCTAGTAATCACAGATAACGCAGTAAATTAAATATGTTAATCATGCACCCTTTAAGCGAAGTTCACATACTAATAACTGAACGCGATGCATCTCAAACTTCGCCGGGGAGTCAAATCACAAGCTTTTCCTTTGGTTGAACTGGAGAAATTTACCGCACAAATAACTGTCAGATGAAAACTTGTACGACTGAAAGCTATTACTCCAACATTCTCCATATGTAGCCTCCTACAGTTTGTAGCTTCTATGGTGGTGGACTCGTTAGGAAAAATCTAAAGCAAGCCTACATATGTACATTCCGATCACATATCTTGATCGGAATATACAAGATATTGTGATCGGATACACACGTGTCTCCTATCTTGGATTTAAAGCCAGTGAAGCACAGGTCCTCGTCATTATCATTGCTTGAGCTCAGTGAGTCATGCTTTTGTTTATATTTTTTCTTAGACATCGCCTCACCATAACTTATTTCTGATAATTCGGCCAATGACCCTAAGACGATTTTTGAAACAGGCTTTTAACGGAAATATGGCCTTAATTGAACTATATCACAAAGTGTTTTCAAATACTTACACAATACATTACGCTTCCGTTATTACTTGCTGGTTGTAACTTGCGTTTCTGAACTATCATTAGCTGTCTTGCGCACGCACGCACGCACGCACAGTCTTCCCTTTGAATATTAGCCATTACTACTAAGATAACTTCGTTAAGATAAAGCTTGAAAGGAGGAGACAACAATGTGGTTGGATTCATGCGACATTAAGTAAATGCCTTTGAAGTGTCTTAAAACCCAAAATTATTAACTTCAGTGTCACTGTGACACCGAGAAAGCTCAACTTATCTAGACAATCTGCGCATGCTCTGCAACATCCAAAGTCCATGTTAGATTTCGGCAACCGAATTACGTAACTTAGGCGCGCACTGTTCATTGCCGGCAATCTACCAACACTAGTTTGTATGTGACCTTGGCCCCTTCACATATATACCGGAGCAAACGGAATTATCCTTACACTTCAGTCAGCGGTTCTGGAATGAGTTTCAGCTTACAAGATACTTGCATTACTAGTTAATTATATGACGAGGGCGATAAAGGCAGACAAGCCTTCCTAGTTTGACTAGATATTACTTTATATTTATTAAACGTAAAGTGTGCTGACTTTCAAATAGTGTTTAACATTCGTCTTCTCCACTGAGTCATAACAGGCGGTGGACACTGGTGATACATGAGATGAAATGATACATTGGGAAAGGAATTTTGGGAAGTATGCGCTCCAGCATTAAGTTAAAAATATCTCGAAGGTGTTTGCCATTGATAAGAACTCAGGAAAACCAAGAACAAGCCTCAGTCAGGAAGGTCGGTACTCGGGAGAAGTGAACAGCGGACCTTTCATGAGTTCGTGCCTTAGTCACATCAGCTGCCAGTATCCAATTTGTTAATTGCAGTTACTTGCGTTTACCTATCTCAAAGTAAAGCGATGAGGCAATTTATACTGCAAAATTGCACTGCTTTCAAATGGGCGTTCATCCGCTGGAGCACAAACAGCAACAGCAAAGAGTCGCGTGCTGCTAACCAGTTTCTCTTACCATATGTTCCCGCTTAAAACAGCGGGAGCGTTGTTTGTTGTTTTTCGCTTTATCTGTGTGTTAGTGCTGTTATAATGCCATAAAATCAATACACTTTAAAATACAAAACAGTTTACTATTCGTATGTGAAAAGTGAGACTTGTAGGAAAATTCTTTTGGTGTTTCTGCACCTCACAGCTTGTGAATAGCTTTAGGAAACGGGATCTGTTCTACATAAATAAATATTTTTTTTAAAAAATAACAGTGTGCTTACCGAAGAGAAACGTATGAAATTGGATAAAGTTTAGAATTCAAGTTAAAATTTGCAGATGAAATAGGATTTTTGCAAACCTCGGCTTGAAATGCTACCAAACTTTTAAAATTGAAATCGCATAAGATAACTGTTTAAATATTGCAACCATGTGATAATGTTGAGTAAGATTCCGCAACTGTAATGTTAAGAATAACTCTATTGACCCCATATTTTTTTTTTTTTTTTTTCACGGGCGAATCACGGGTCCATTTTAATGACCATGCAAACACGGAATAAAGTACAGGGATGAAGAAAAAAGAGACTGTACAAAAATTACAATGAATGATAAAAAAAAAATAGTATACAGTCCGCGGTGAATGCTTACAGAATTATAGGGCCCGTATTTTATGAAAAAATTGTGGATAGCTAAGATATACAGATAATGCAATCACAACACTCTTCAAAGAATAACTGGACATTAAATGTAAACATAGATTTTTCAACAAGATTCCGCTACCGCATACAGCAATCTCTCGTTAACTTTCAGTATAAATAATCAGTGCGATCCCCAGATCTTACCGTGTGTAACGTCTATTAAAAGAGTATCGGAATAACCCGCAAACGTTGGAAGAAGCGAAAGACAATGTAAGAATAGAAAGTGCAGCAATTTCACTAAAACTAACGCATGCGAGTGCAAACTATCTTAAAAGACGTGATAGATGTGTAGTAAATGAAATGAATAGTGTTTAACGCCCGTTTTTGCTACAAAGGCACCACAAGCGATGGACACCCATGATACACAAGATGAAATGATGTATTGGGAAAGGCTTTATTTTTAAGGAAGGAAACGTTTCAGGCCCAAATTTAGGACACCTCCCCGGCACTTGCCATTTATGACTGAGAAAAACCTGGAAAAAAAAAAACCTCAGTCAGGGAGGACGACCCTGGCGGGATTCGAACCCCAGACCTCCCGCTCACGAGTCCGCGCTTTAACGACCTTGGCCACCCGTGGCGGTATAGATGTGTAGTAACACAGACATTATTTCCAACATCTTTTATGACAAAGGCAGGTAGTTATTGTAATTTGATTAACAGAGTCCGGAAGTTGGGCAAAATGCCTTTTCTATCTAGGTGGATATATTTAAAGTGTCAGATAGAAATGAACATGTTTCCGTACATTTTGGGGCCGGTAGGGTCAGTTTTATTTTGCCCATTATGGCTTCTGTTGCCTACTTTTATTATGGTTTCAATTGCCTATTTTAAGGTTTACCCCTTTTTATTTATTCATTTATTTTTGCCTGTTTTGAATCGTTATGGATTTTCTGCGATTATATAAGCATGTTAATAATCACATAAAGAATTATAAATATCGAAGTAAAAAAGTTATAAAATTAAATGGCATGTTCACCTCATAAAAATGTCAGTTGAGAATTTTGTTATACATTTATTTCTTTTCTTCAAGCAGTTTAAACTTTTCTCCTCAACCCATTCACTTGCGCGCATGCCTAAAGATGATTATTGGAACTTATGACAGGCAATAAGTTAGAACTAGATAAGGAGAAAAAACTTAACAATACATCATATGTTCCAGCTTTTGAGATAACCTGAAATAAACTGTTTAAGAAAATGTGTATAATGCATAATTGGAGCATACTTTTTATACATTATTTCGAAATGTAGGCATCATTGGTTTCCTTCTCTTAAACCAACACAATGTTTTACAAAGGAGAAATGTAATATGATTTCGTAATGTTCTTAATGCATAATGCTCTTAACGCACATCATAAAAATATTCAGAAAGTTAAGAGAATCACCAAACTTTCCTATTATTATTATTATTATTATTATTATTATTATTATTATTATTATTATTATTATTGTTGTTGTCATAAAATTTATAACAAAATATACAATCGTCCAGAATGTATTACGGAAAAGCAAGGAGCCAAGGACCCTAGGCACCAAAGCAATCTGATACTGATTCTCTGAGTTATAGAAATTAACCTTGTATAAACCGCTGAACAGCTTGACTGAAGGCAGGAGCACATTTGCAATTTTGAACTGTCAGAACTACACTTAACATGGGAGAACTAAATTATATATTTTCTATGACAAAGCTCACTCATACATCTACGTAACACGTCTGTTATGTGAAATGTGTATACCTAATGCACTGCTGACTTGGCCAAGAAGGAACCTCCTGATTACTGCGCTAATAACACATGGACCATCATCAACCATGAACGGATCACGGAGAAATGATTCCAAGTTAGCGTATGACGCGTGCCAAAGGAGCAAGAGAGAGGTCAGTGACCAGAGCACCATGAGGACGCAACTCCCCTCCCGCGAGTGTGACGTCATGGTCGTTTGATTGCGTAAGTATACATGCGTTCTCATCCGCCTACGGAAAGTCGCGCACCTGTCGGAAACGGCGCGAGGACACCCGGAAGAATGCGCGGCGAAGTTAAACCAGTACCGAGTAGAAGTACGGTGTCTATACTCCCTTGGGGAATAAACTAGAGCCAGCATTTAAACGGGTCTCAGTAGGACTCTCATAATGTTGAGCGTGTTGCTTTATTTTTCCCCCACGAAATTTAGGGTACTTCATTCCCATAAATTCTTCTACAGCGATTTCCAATTGACAGACCTGTGCCTGTCATATTAGTCTGCAAATGCTAAATGTTTTTAATCTGCCGCTAAAGGAATATAGTTATATCCACTATGGTATAATGTACAACATACAAAAAAACATGTTTGCAAACACCAATATTCACGTGCATTATTTGTTCTTATCTGTATTACGTATAGAGCAAAATTGAACTCGTTCTGTTCACTGTGTCGTAAGCTTGGCAACACCGAACTCCGAACAATTCACCACTGATGATAAACCGAGCGAGATGGCTCGAGATTCGCACCCTGGAGGTTCCGGGTTTAATTCCCATGGAACCGGCCATTCTAAACTTTTTTCCCTTTCTTTTCTTTTTTCTTTCTTTCTCCCCCCCCCCCCTCTCCCTTTTCTATTTTCCCGTGGATTCCCTTGTCACAAGAATGCTAGAATGGATTTACATTGCACGAATTTTCTGTTCTCCTATTTCATTCCATTGGTTCTGTTACAATTGCCAGGCGAAATGGGCTGGCGCGGGTAATGCCCAGCATCTGGGATTGAAGCGGACCTTCCGAAGGACCGAACTCGGGATGAGGGATAGGGACTTTCACTGGTGAAGGGATGCATTCTATCTGAAAACATGTTAGTGACCTCATTTGCGTCCGTGCTGTCACCGGCCATAGACACTGGCCGCCCGGCGTCTCCCTTATCGCATTCCTTCCTTCCGAAGGTGCTCCCATTGGGAACGTATGCACAAAGAGCCAGCAGTCAACATGACTCAAAAATCGAAAGTATCCTCTTCCGCCACAAACCAGTCATCCATCCACTGGTAGTAAAAGTGACCAATGAAGAATTTCCTTTTTTACAGTATTGCTTATGCTAAGCTCAATCACAATTGGACATCTAATTATTAAAAATTACTCACATTCTACAGTAATAAATAAAAAAAAGCAGGAAGAACAAACCAGATGGAAGATAATTCCTTTGAATAGGTAACAGGCCAAATGACATAAACTCCTATAAAGAAAGAAAACTTGCGCTTTTTAGCAGTGTTTTATTTACCATGACACGTGTGTGTGTTATACAAGAGACGGGATGATAGTTCGTTAGCCTAACGATGATAAATTGTTTTATTTTTGGCTCCATAGTTTCCCGACAGTGCAATGCATTTTGTCCTACGACTATGCTTTGATTCTATCACGAAAGATGCTTTTCTCCAGGTCTGCAAAATAAGCACATATGGTAACTTAACTTCCTCCTCAGTTGAAAATCTCCTTCCTTCGAAGAATGTTTTGAGCTTAGGAAATATATGGAAGTCGGGGGTTAAATCTGGTGATTAAAGTGGGTGTGGAAGTAATTCATACTTTATTGATATTAGCCATTACAGGAATTCCAATGTGCGGGCGTGCATTATCTTGATGGAAATTTGTAACGACGCGCTAAACCCGGTCTCTTTATTGCATATTCTGGTGAAACAAGCGTTACATTAACCATTTACATTTCATCTTTTTAGAAGATAAACAATCATCAAAATCTTTTTTTTTTTTTCCCCTTTTTTCCTGCAAACTGGTGTGGTGACAGCTGACTTTACTGTCATAGTTTACTTTGGAGCTGAGCAACCGGATTTCGTCCATTGTTTCTATTGCTCCTCCACCTTTAACAAAGCAGACATTCTTGGTACACTTGCACTAAGTCTTCTTTGATCGGATGTAAGCAACCGCAGCACCCATTTTGCTGTACGTTTTTTCATGCCTAATTCTGGAGTTTAAAATATTGTGGATCCTTTCCTTTGTGATGTAATGGCTTTTCACCTAATTTGAGACTTACAGCCACGGGTGACCAAGATCGTTAAGGCGCGTACTCGTGAGTGGGAAGTCTGGGGTTCGAATCCCGCCTGGAGAGTCCTCCCTGACAGATTTTTTCAGGTTTTCCTCAGTCCTCATAAATGACAAATGCCGGGGATGTACCTTAAACTTAGGCCTGGAACGTTTCCTTCCTTCTTTTCCCAAAATATATTTTCATCTCGTGTATCGTCACTGCCCACCATCTGTGGTGCCTCAGTAATACAAACGGGTGTTAAATACCATTAAAAAAATGAGACTTGCCAGCACTGTATCATGGATTTTCGTTATTATTTATTCCGCGATGACATTTCTTGGGACAGCATCCGAGTTCCAACTCAGCCACTTCAAACTTTTCTGCACCCTTCGAGCCTTAAAAAAATATAATACCAGGGCAATGTTTATTAGTGTTCATCTTTAAACATGCAGAAAATGAGTTTCCTTTTAACAGTAGCTGACAAATAAAATAAATAAATAAATAAATAAATATAGGTAAAAGATGACATACGTTCAGTGCTGCCAAATAAAGCTCCAAGTTTCAAACTTTCATAAAAAAATTAATAAAAACAATAGCAGCCTGTCACTGCCCCCTGTACGAGAACTAGCTATTTATTATCCCGCCCACGAAAATATCGGCGGGCTCCCCTTCATAAATGGGAGAATTGAGAAGTGAAAAATATAACTGGGAGGGGGGGGGGGGCAAATGAACAGCAGAGTAATGTTAGAATTCCTGTGGTGTGTTTCATTACCGAGCGCTTGAAATGCTCAAAAGAACATATGGGAAAACCAGTAACTCCTAGATTTGAAGCTTAGAATGGTGGAATATGTCCGCAAATTTCATAATTGAAACGTCTATTTCAGAAAGCAGGCAAGCACCAAGTTTGCCATTTCGGCAAAACAAAAATAACTGTTTAGCATTAAGTAAATATTTTGGTAGTAATTTTAATATTTTTTGTTGAAAGTAGTACACATTTCAATAGCTTTTATCTAAAAAGCATTTATTTTGTACTTTTTAACTTTGCTGTAAAAAAAATGAAATGTTTTATTAAACCTTTAAACGAAAGAATAATGTTACATGTAATATTTTGATAAATAAGGCTAATAAAGTATTATAAACTTACTTTTCCTGAAGGGTAGGCCATCTATTGATTGATTGATTTTTATTTATGGACGCTCTTTAACATCACAGGTCATCAGCGTCCCATTAAACTCAGGGCGTGAAACGGCCGACAAATTTTGCTCAGAGGCCTCTCTTTCAGGCTTGAGGTTTTTTTTTCGTGCCGTAAATGTACGACACGGGACCCACGGCTTTACTACCCTTCCGAAGGAAGCCATACTTGGGATTTTTACGCCCGAAAAAATCCATCGGTCCTGGCCGGGTTCGAACCCGCGATCTTGGGTATAGGAGGCAAGTATGGTAACCACTACACCACCAGGACCGACGTAGGCCATCTAGGTGGGTAGGTTAGGAGCATATCTGTTTTCAGCAAAGTAAACTTTGATTGAATTATTCCATCAATATATGACTTTACTATCACTTTTCTAAGAGTGTTCTTGTAACAAAACTGTTTATATGTAATATCTTGAAACTTTACTTTTAGCCTTTAGGTACACCTTTACCAGAGGTTTCATCTAAGTTAGTAACCTTTTTATATGAATGAAGCCACCATATTTTGAAACTACTGATATCTTGGGAGGTATCTTTGTGAACAGTAAAACGATTTGTTTTAAGGCTTTCAGTTTTCTGGAGTGTAAATTCGATCAACCTTTTTCAGCAGATGCTTTATAGCCCAAAAGTCTGCCCGACGATTAATACGGATAAGGAAGTTGTGGGTGATACTGTCAAATCGCCCTTTGTCACAAAGGCTCATTAAAAAAAACTACAATAGACCATTTAATTTTATGTTTAAGGATCGACCATAGTTTCAAAATATAGGTAACAGAAAACCGCTGTAGCACAAATTCTCCTTTGTGAATAAAACTATGAATGAATGTGATGATTTACCCGACTTATCTTTTAGAGTTGTCCATCTCTTTTTTTTTTTTGAGTAGTTTTTAACGCCCGTTTTCACTACTGATGCACCACAGGCGGTGGACACTGGTGATACATGAGATGAAATGATAAATTGGGAAAGGATATTTTTTTTTTTTTTAAGGAAGGAAGCGTTTCAGGCCTAAGTTTAGGTACCTCCCCGGCATTTGCCAGTTATGAAGACTGAGGAAAACCTGGAAAAACCCCAGTCAGGGAGGACGGTCCTGGCGGGATTCGAACCGCAGACCTCCCGCTCACGAGTCCGTGCCTTAACGACCTCGGCCACCCGTGGCGGTTTTGTCCATCTCTGACAAGATTTAAAAGTAGTTTAAAAATGTATGTTAATAAGGTTCGTTGATGTAGCTATACAATGTACTTAATATTCAAATTTAAGTTTCGCATATATTTCCTTGATATGTTGCGTAACTCTTTATTAAATTGATTTTGGCTGGCTTCACTTAATTTGTAAATATAGTGTATAAGTCTAATTCCCCTATCACTGTCACCGGGATCGGTCCTAGTCGTCTAGTGGTAACCAACCATATTTACCTCCTAGACCCCAAGATCTGGGCTCAATCCATTCCAGGGTCGACGGATTTTTTTCAGGAGTAAAAATTCCAAGTATGGCTTTCTTCGGAAGAGAAGTAAAGCTGTGGGTGCCGTGTCGTAGATTTACGTCAAGAAAAATAACCTCAAGCCTGAAAGAAGAGGCCTCTGAGTAATAATATGTCGACCGTTTCACATTTGAATTGAATGGGACGCTTATAACCTGAGATGTTAAAGAGCGTCCATAAATTCAACAAATCAACTGTCCCCGGGCCTACTTACAGTAATAAAGTATATGCACACACACATTTCTTTAAGCTGGAAATAAACCTCCAGTTGATTCTGGAGTGATTTTGAATAAGGTGGGGCGGAAACTGGTGTGTACGGTGGAAGCTGTAGCTCGGGTGATGAATGCTGATTATTGTATCAAGTTCTGTCGGCTCCTAGCTCAGTCGGCTGCTCCATTTTATAATTCTGTAGTTCTCAGGGTTCAATGGAGTATTTTGTGATCCACGGCAACAGGAAATGTAATGCACAAAAGACACACGAGAATGATTTTTCCATTAACAGTTTATTCACGTTCAAGATACCAGTAAATCTATACCTGACTGCTAGCCGTTGCCTCACTAGTTCCTATTGCTGTACTGTACTGTACTTTATCTTCTTCTAATTTCTGCATTACAATTCTGCCTTTGTCATTTACTACTCTGTAACAACTCATTGACGGTCTAACTCTGCTCCGGCTATTTTCACACTTGCCCTATTATTTGTTACTTTTACAGCTATCGTCACACCAATTCTCAATTATGGCCACAATAACAGTCTATCTTTCCCCCTATTTACGATATCTTCCTACCAATCACTCTGTTCTCGACTGTGATCTCTACTCTTAATTATCCCGAACTATTCACCTTAATCGATTAACCTTTACTTCTCTGAATTAACAAATCATTGTGCTCAATTGTCAACTACCTACTTGGTGCTACACTCTCACACTTTCACTAACTACCGACTTCGTGCTCCACTGCCACGAACATTTTCACTAACTCCTCGATTATCTGACATTCCATTTTTCTATATTCTGGTCCTACCCACGCGAAAATTAGGTTCCATCTTTTACTATTTTATTCCCGACTTATAAGTTCACTATCGGATATCTTAAAACATTTACTATATAGCTAAGTTCTTCCCATTCGCTCATTTTTATACGACGGCCATTGGCTAAGTTACTTTCTCCCTTCTGACATTCACTTTTCCACAACCTGGGGTTTCCTGGAAAGTTCTCCTGTCGTATATTTCGGTTTCGTCTTTGAGACTTTGGCAATTTCCCATTCCATTTTCTTCTCCACTATCCTAGATCTGCGAACTAAGATATCGAGATAATGCGCGTATAATTAATTCCCATTACCACCAGTGTCATTATTCTGGCTGGGCGGCACAATTCTTTGGTTTGTATCTATAAAACAGCTGTAAAACACTCTATCTCGATTCTGACATTTTAATTCCCTTTTGCAATTCTATTTCTTTAAAAGTGTGCTCCTCAGTTTGGTTCTAACAACCCGTTATATCATTTCCTTATTTGACCCATCTAGACCTTTTTGTCGGCATCTAGCTTGCCGAAATATTTCCACAATATGCCTGGCGCGTGACCATTAACAAAGGAACCTCTTTTGCTTATTGTCTCCCTCGCAATTTTGTGAGTATGCCGGCGAGCAGTCCCTCCATACAATCGTTCTCTTTCTTTCTAAGGCTTAGGCCAACAAAACATGGAAATAAACACAATGCCTCTTGCAAATTAGGTTACATACCAAAATACACATACACATACAAGAAATAATCATAACAATCCACAGTGAATGTCGCTCTGAATCATCCAATCATACATACCTAGTAAATGTCCATATCAACTCATTACTTTAATAAATATAATTCTTCTTCTTCTTCTTCTTCAACTCATTACTTTAATAAATATAATTCTTCTTCTTCTTCTTGTTCTTCTTCTTCTTCATTTACTAGCATAATAAAGGTGGCCTTGAGTTCCGGCTGCAATTCACAGATTGTGGTTTGGTACGGTCCATCTTCTCCTTCGTCCATACTCGCATAAATTGTAGCATGGAACGTTAGGGTCAGAGATCCTTGCAGGCTATTCTTAAAGTCACGTCGACCCAGTCAACACCCCCAAAAATCAATGTCGAGCCTTTTACGGGTAGTGAGTGCCAAATAATTCGAGGCATCATCTTGCATGAAAACGGCTGTTAAATTCTAATATTGTTCTAAAAATTCTCAAAGAAAAAAGACGCCCTAACGCCCCTGCCTCAAGAGATCGTGGCAAAAGTTGACCGACCGTTGACATCTCTCAATATACTGACGCGTAGATCAGAACACTAGGTGTCAATTTGGAACGATTTTATATTATTTCGATATTTGAGAAACTACACGGGTGTCTGCCGGAATTCGACCTAAACTTTAGCTTGGGCAACAAGATCGTAATCATGGTCATTTCATTTGATTCCGTCGGTAGGCATCATGGGTATCTACATCGCAAAACCATTATCAAGGTAGCACAATACCCATAACATGATTTCATTAGAACTAATTGATAACCTAGAAGGATTTGAAACCAAAGTCATGCCTACATTCCCCACCAATACATAGCATAAGCAGCCCGATGCCCTCGATCTTGCAGAAATTTTGGCCACGGTTCAGCATAATCCTGAGGAGTCAAACTGAGCTCACCAAATATTACCGGAATTGAAACTCGGGTCGTGGCAGTCACGACCAAGTTCTTTTCTGAAAGTTCCTGCACCGTATGGTCTATTGTTTACATCTAACGTTAATCTTCATTGTTTTGTGGACCAATATGACTTATGTTAAAAATGTACTTGTTAATTAGTTTCAATCCGAAGCATTCCTGCAACCTTACCTTCACTTTATAAAACATGCTTCCGTAACCCAAAAATCTTATTCTCGAGTAAAAATTGTGCATTTCTTTTCCTAAATTCTCTTGCTCTGTGACTATCCTGAGCCCACAATAAAGCGAGAGAGAGGGGGGAAAACACTTTATAAGCTTAAGAATTAAGCAAAATTTAATTTTAAAAAAAATGAGACTGAAGTGTCAGATTCACGCTTTGCCTTCCCCCTGGCAACTGCCATTACATTCTTGGGACATGTTGCAAAGGAAATTAAACAAGCTATTCCACAAAGGGAGCTCGCGCACAAAGACCTCCGCTATAATTACAAGTATGGGTAGATAACCAAGATGACATGGCAGTTTCAGACTCCCTTTCAACAAATGAATAACCGCCAATATGAGTGAGCAAGTTACGAGAAGAGATATTGCGCCTAACCAGTAGTTCTCTCTTTTTTATTTCTGTTTTATAATCCCTCCTTTCGCGACCCACCTACCACAATGCTGAAAACCCTGGAGTACTAAAGAACTTCATTTGAGGAATGCTTAAACATATGTCCAATTTTTAAATTTCCAGTACTTTTGTTAGAAAGCTGCGATAGCCTTAGACCCAAGATCGCGAGTTAAATCCCGACCAGATTTGATCGATTTTTTGGGGGGCGTAAAATCCAAAGTATGACTTCCTTTGGAAGGAAGTAAAGCCATGAAATCCGTATCGTAGATTTAGGTACGTAAACGAACCTCAAGTCTGAAAGAAGAGGCCTCTGGGTAAAATTTATCGGCCGTTTCACGCTTTTTATCGCCCATTTTTACTACTGAGGCACCACAGGCGGTGGTGAGATGAAATGATAGGGAAAGAATTTAGGAAGGAAATGTTCCAGGCCTAAGTTTAGGATACCTCCCCGGCATTTGCTATTTATGAGCACTGAGGAAAACCTGGAAAAAACTTCAGTCAGGGGGGAGGGTCATGGCGGGATTCGAACCCCAGACCTCCCACTCACGAATCCGTACCTAAACGACCTTGGCCACTCGCAATTAATTGAAAAATAAAACCCTTAACGCATTTTACATGCTAGAATTACTCATTTACAAGCCTTCACTGACAACTGATTACTCTCTGCTTAAACACAATAGATAACTTTCAATTTGATTTTAGTCTTCATCAACCTCCTTACATATTTTCAACCATACCAACTGAGGTAGATGACCGTCAGTCAAGAGTACTTTGTTCTGGAGACGCTTATGAGGCTCAGCCTTAATTCAGTTTTTAGGAAAACAGGAGTATATTCAGCATAGATTCTCATTAACGTTACTGACAACCCTGCCCCCTTCCCCCCGGTTTTCATTAGTTCACGGTTGCTTTCAGGAAAGACAGCAATGTTCAATTAATATTCGAGAATCATTTACTTGTGAGTACTCGAGAACCATTTCCTTGTAAACTTGGGTTATAAAAAGGTGTTTAAATTTTCCATTAATTAAAATACCAAACGAGTGAATAAATGGCTTCTTCCAGGTGTTCTAATGGTATCTTCCCCCTTTCAATAACCCCAAAAGGAGTGGAAGTTTGCCGTGGCCAGCTATTTCCATAAGCCGTTTGAGTGTTCAAAGCTACCCTTAATTGAAGTTCACTGTTCCCTACTTATGTACTCTCAGGATTTTGAGAGTATTACACATTTTCTTATGTAGATCACCCAGCAAAAAGTATACAACTAATTTTCCGTTATTTTTTGCAATGAGCAGTACACATGACTAATCGAAGTTGTAATGGATGTAATCAATTCATGAACTTTTACTTCTAAAGTGAACGAAGCTGACAAGTGCCCTCTCTTTAAAAATACTTTTGGCACAGGATTATAATCATATTTCGCGAAAAAGAAAGTTTGCAATCATTAAGGATAGTGTAGAAATTCAGAATGAGTTTTGATGATAATTACGAAAAATAAATTATATTTGTGCATATAAGTTCGGAGATCAGAAGCGCTGAAGTAATGTTATTTGAGAAAAAGTCAACACTGAAAATCTTGACCTAAACAGAAATCGAACCTGCGTTCTCCACCCTTTAAACCGCCTTCAGATTGACGTCCTAACCAACTAAATCTTGTACATATGTATTTACTAACTTACCAAAATTAAATTCAAAATGCCTTTTTATGAAAATCTTTTAATTCCAAGCGTCCATTTTCAGGCATACGTATGTTAGCATATCAACAATTAACTTGAAATGAAATAAACCTGATACCTTGTAAGTCAAAATCTTCTAGAAATGTAATGAACTGGAGGGAAGGAAAAAAAAAAAAAGATTTATTAAAAGCACTCATTCATGTGCACATCTGAAATGAGCATCAAACAAGCTCCAGACTGAATTACAGATGACATTTACTACACAATGTTTATCTTCAAAAATAACGCCCTCACACTTAATCTAGATTTAAGCTCATTCCTAGCGAATACCAAGATTGATAACATTCATGTCTAATTTGGTTTTTCAATCACGCTAGTTCACGAAGTTGGTACAAGTCCGCGAAACCTTGGCCGTCTTATCTTATTCAACGCATTCAATACATCATTGCGGGAAATGTTATTAATTGTAAACTCTTCCAGTACCAACCAGGTCCATGATAGCAATAATCCTCCGGTCTGTTCGTCATTTATTTAATTCTCCAATAACTCCATTGGTGTATGTGAATTATTCATAATGTTATCTGCATCCCTATCATCTCTCTGTTTAGGCAAATAATTTTTGGTGCGATTGCACTGAACTTCGAACTACTGATACACGAATTTTCATCTAATGGTATGCAGTTTCAAAGTCCAATACAGTGGTACCCTAAAAACTGCAACATGGGTTGCTTTTATTCCAAAGGTTTCATCATTATCATCATTATTATTATTATTATTATTATTATTATTATTATTATTATTATTATTCACAATAGAGGTCTTAAAACAATATAATGTAGAATCTAGAGTGCAATGAACAGTGCTTGAATATTACTGTTCAGTGTCAAAGATATTTGAGACTAATATGGAATCTTAATGAACTTGTTTTTAGCATCAAATGCGTTCGCTATTAATGGCATCAAAATAAGCTCTATAATGGAGTAACATTTCGAGAGAGGTTCTTTTACACTTCTTCTCTCAAAGCTTTCTTTCCATAAAACTGATCCCCTTGCGTTTTGAAAAGACTTCTACAATAAGGTGAATTTTTTCGATAATGTTTCCAACAACGCACCATTTATTTTATCATCAGTCTTTCAACTTATCGACTATTTTTCATGGACCACTTTATTCCTAAAAGGAAAGCAAAATAGATGCACATCAATATCAACATTAACTACCTAGTCGTCTTTCCTGCTTCTTTTGGTTCTCTTTATATGTGCATAACATTTCGATTATTTGGCTATTTCAAATGTTCTGCAATCTATTTCGAAGCTGCTTAAATTGTTTCTAAATGATAAGAACTAATGGGATTCCACTTCCTACCAACAGTATTTCAAACAATAAGTCCCCCTTGCCTCCTTCGGGATCTCCAATGGACATCTGAAAACTTCCCCATTCCTGTTTAAGATCTTCAATGCATTTCTAATCTGATAAGCAATCGAAGGATTAAGTCTAGAAATTTCCACATGAATTACTGCAACCATCTGCCAGCAGCATGACTGGAGAATTCGTGTTTAATTTTCATAGTTCATGCCTCTTACTCAGACCTGGATATACACTCTTTGAGCGCGTAGTTCACAAATAACCAGCAAAGCCGCGTGACCACTGCAGCAGTTGTGTTATATGGCAGGCACTAAAGATGCTGTTTAATGTGTGTGTTGTTAGCTCTGTGGCAGTGTGCAGTGATGCTGTGATTAAGAGCGCAGTTTCGTCTCCCAGCATGAAGCACTTTCTTAAGTAAACCTTTGTAAATATTATGACAGTTTAGTTTCGTAATATTATTTACCATAAGCAGCAACCTTTAACATTAACATATCTTAATACGAGGGTAGGTTCATAAATTTCGGGCCTAACCATTTTCTAGGTATGATAAAGATAAAAATTAGGTTTCACATTTCAATATAGTTACCCTTCAGTGCAATGCACTTCTCACATCTTTGAATTAACATTTCAATTCCCCCACCCCAAAATAGTCAGAAGGCTTGTCTGCAAAATGGGCAGGAATAGCATCCATCACTCCTTCGTCACATTTAACTTTCCGGAAGGTCCTTCTTGAGTTTTGAGAAGAGGAAATAGTCATTGGGAGCTAGATCTGGGCTATAGGGTGGATGGTCTATCTCCATGGTCACATTTCTTCACAGTTTCCTTTGCAACAAGAATTGTGTGTACAGGCGAGCTGTCATGAAGAAGGCGCATACCACCACTCAACTTTCCTCGCCTATTCTCTTTGATGGAAGCACGTAGTCTGTGCAGTAGGCCAGCATAGTACACCCCATATATTGTGGTGTTCTTCTCTTTGAAGGCAATGAAGAGTAATCCTTCACAGTCCTAAAAAGTGTGGCCATGATCTTCTTGGTTGATTGAGTGACCTTGACCTTTAGAGACGGTGCTTCGCCAGGTTTACGCCACTCCATTGATTCTCTTTTGGACAAGGGATCATAGTATTACAATTTCATCTCCTGTAACAATGGTTTGCAGGGCTTCTCTCTCGTTGCCACGGCAGAACTCCAAAAATGCCTGACAATAGATAATGCATTGCTGCTTTTCGACTGAGGAAACGTCTAGGCATCCATCTTGCACTAATCTTATTCATGTTTAAACGTTCATGAATAATTCGAAGGACTGTTGTTTTAGAAAGGCCCAATCTTGCCGCTATTTCTGTAACTTTGAGCCACCGGTTTTCCATAACTTCCCCTTCCACAAGAGCGACGTTTTCAGGAGTGAGCATCTCCAAGGGTCGACCTACACGCTCTATGTCCTCAATGCTTTCTCGACCCATTCGAAAAAGTTTTGCCAATTCTTTTACAGTGGAATATGAGGGGGATGCTTCTCCATATGCACCGTCTAATCCGTATTTAACTTCATTTGGAATAAGTCCTTCTTTTGTGAAGAACTTAATAACAGTTCGAAACTCATTTCTGAACATATCGCAATCTTCTATATATAGCCTTCTTTATGCAACTATATCTGAACAACTGAATACAACGGAGCGGAAGTTACAGCTGCGATTACTTAATGTATAAGGTATGACACCACATAAGGCTTTTGTGAAAGCGATAATTCTTTTCGGGAGGCCGGAAACTTATGGACCTATCCTCTTGTATATATTATGAATATTATATTTCCTTCACGCGCATTCCTCACATGCCAGAAGGACAAAAGGTTACTTATGGACACAAATTCAAGAGCATGGGATGTTATAGCCTCTCGTCCACACTACTGTAGAAACCTGACATCATGTATGCCCCGAAAATGGAGGGCAATTATAAATGCTGAGGCTTAGTACGCCCGATATTAATTTGTGTTTATTTCGTGCTTTTACTTTAGAAAATACATTTTTCGGTTCCTGTATTTCTTGTTATTTGTAAAGAATATATTAGTTTGTGATTTTTTGTCTACATATGTAATGCCATAAAACTCAAATGATACGTTAAAATATTTTGTGATATTAAGGTAACATGATGTTTTACATATACATTTATAAAGTCAATAATAAAAAACGTAATGTGGGATCTGAACCCAGGAGCTTATGCAGAAGAGCAGCGCACGCTGCTATACCCTAAAGTTCTCTTTCCAGGTGCTTCATGTTTTGTGACCCTTACGTTTATAGGCAAAGCGCCCAATGCAACATGCATTCGCATGAGCTTATGTACATCGTTTACGATCGTCACCGAAGTTCTCCAAACAACACGTTGAATCAGGCGATTATTAAAATTTTTTGTCAAAGGGTGTCCATATTTAAATGCACGATGAAATGAACTTTCTTGTAGATCAGGTAGGAAAGTCTTGCATATTGGAGTTCGAATTTCTTGCCCCCCCCCCTCTTTCTAATACTTATGGGTTCAACATCAAGGACTCGAACTCATCGGCTCTGTAGTTTATTCGTTTCAGCTCAATCCAGTCTCAAACAAAAAAAGCAATGTGGAAGGGGAAGTTGATTTTGCCAAGTACATATATGATCAATAGCTACAACAGGATAGAATTGGTGCACATGAATGGGAAATGAACCAATCTGTTTAGTATGCTGCCTAGTGCAAAGTACAGTCAGCTCTCATTGGGGTACCTTGGGGGCAGACAACATGCCGACAGCATAAAGGGGAGAGGGTCGACTAGCATGGAGAATCAACAGCTTTACAAGGACTCCCATCACCTTCATTAAACAAGGGACTATTAACTAGCTCATCGAAACCTCCTTTAGTTTCGTTTGAGTCTAGTGCACACATGCCCAGCTCCAGAAGCAGTTTCTCACTGTGCCAAATATTTAGCAATCTGACGGTCGCGGGTCGCGAATTTCATTTTGTTGTTAATCGCAATTACCCAAAATTGCTGCAAAATTGAATAGCGCAGTTTGAATTCCTGCTCGGAGTTATCCCTAACCCTGAAACGGCAAATACCTAACTAGTCGACGACGGATTCCGGGTTTATTTGCATAATTCGATTTAACCATCATCTAGCAGAGCGTTGCAGATGGCATATAGCCTAATTCTCGAACAAAGCTATGGATTAAATTCCAAAATTAAAGCTCGAAAGTGCAATTAGCCGATGCAGCAGCAGCAGCCGGATTTTGACTATACTATGTTGCTTCTTGCACAATAAAGGCTGCTCATCTATTATTTCCTATGTTATAATAATTTAAACTGGGTACGAAGCTTCAAGGTAGATACAAGGCTAACGACCGCCACGAATGGTGGAGGTTGTTAAGGCGCGGACTCGCCAGAGTGAGGTATGGCGTTCGATTCCCACCAAGGACCATCCTCCCTGAGGTTTTTCCCAGGTATCCCTCAGTCCTCATAATTGGCAAATGCCGGGGAGTTACCCTAAACTTAAGCCTGAAACGTTCCCTTCCTTTTAAAAAAATCCTTTTCCAATTTAGTATTTCATCTCATGTATCATCTGTGCCCACCGCCTGTGGTGCCTCAATAGTAAAAACGGGTGTTAAACAACAAGAAGGATACTATTACCACCACCACCACCACCACCACCACCACCACCACCACCACCACCACCACCACCACTACTACTACTACTACTACTACTACTACTACTACTACTAATAATAATAATAATAATAATAATAATAATAATAATAATATGGGTAACACACAATGTGTATTATATATAATATGCTCACTAGCGGCATAAAACCCCCAAGCGTGTTATTGCATTGCGTTGTTCCAGAATGCCAAGACGCTTACTGATTATGGCATGTCACTGGTTCTGTTCTCAGTTTAAATTATTTTTCTTGTTTACCCTCGGTTTTAGACATCAAAAGCAGCGATGCACATTCACCATTTTACATGACATTCATCGAGTAGCAAATATCAAGAGTGTAAAGATGGAGTGGGAGAAAAAACCCACTGTAGTTTGGCGGGCATTGATAGCACCCGAAGGACGCCGTTTCATTTGGTTAGTTGCTGCGGTTATGATATCCAGCTTCAAGTTTTATCTATAGGCAAGAATATAAAGCAGACGATATGGACGTCTTTATGGCCTCTGAAGCTTCCATCTTCTTATCGCTATAACAGAGGGGATGGAGGCACTCAAGTCGAACAAAATACCCAGCAATTCTGTTTTGATGCCAGAGTATTTCGATGCTCAATGTTACCGGTACACCACATTAAAAACAACATGCAATAACCAATGATGAGTATGTAAAAACAAATACGCAAAATACCATATCCCTTAAAACCGTTATGGTCTAACCAACAGTTCACCAAGGCTCGTCCTCGCTTTAGGAAATTGGGAAGGGTAATTGTCTTCGCCCTTAAAAACAACAATGATACTTCCAACCAGTTCTTGAAGAGGTAAACAAAATCATATGACATAAAGTTTAATTAGCCATTGGATGCATCGTCTTGTTCCTCCTAGTGTATATCAACCTCGTTTTACAAGCAAAGTTTCTTGTAAATGCTATCCTGAAACAATTCGCACACATTAAAAAGGAACATAAAAATGTTTCAGTGTTTAAATAATTATAAGCTTATTTTTTATTGTAGTAAAAATAATTTGGTTACCGTAATAGGTGCATATGATCAGTAGCTAATGAATCATCCCGATTATTTCCACATATGTCAAAGCTGATCATTGTGCACTTTGAGAAAAGTCTTTCAAGATACGCGTTTAATTAGTACTCTGATTAATTAAACTCAATGATATGAATTGTTTGTTTATTTGTTTGTTAGTGGACGTTCTTTAACATCTCAGGTCATCAGCATCCCATTCAATTCAGGGCGTGAAATATTGAATTCTGCCAAACGCAATTTGACATTTTTGATAAATGCAAAATTCATATGGCAATTCAAGAGGTATGTGAAGCAAATACTCCACATTAATAAAGTTAAAATAAATTGAGCGTAAAGTTTCGAAACCGTTAAATTGTAATATAACATTACAACATCTGTAAAGGCGGGAACAGCGATAAAATAAAGATTGCATTGAACTTACGCATTAAGAGGGGAAAACAGCTGTGTTTCGATGTCCTATGCTGGTGCAGTAAGAACAGTGATGGATGAGGTTAGGTAGCCTATATTTAGGAAGGTTTAATTTCTTAATAAAAGTTATGAAATATGTTGTTAGTAATATTGTATATTTGTATGTAAAGCAAAAGATTATAAGCAAACATTAATTCTGAAATAATGTAAAAAGTAATTACTAATAAATTCCCCTTCAATATCTTGTAATCTATACCAGTTTACTGTAATAATATTTTGATGACAGATCATAACTTGTATAAAAGTAAAACCTTTCTGTAAATTCAGCTATTCAAAGGAAAACAAATTTCCGTTAATCTTAGATTACTTAAAGGACATAATTGATTGAAGCATAATTAAAAGATATCATAATTTGAAATTGTTTTAATAACGTAAAAGTAGATTTTAAATTTATTCAAATTGTTGAATAATTAGTTAAAATTATACTATTAACCTTATTTATAAATGAAATATTAAGACTTTTCGCATTATAATTGCTATAAAATATTTCAAATGAAATTTACCACAGAAATAATAATATATTCAAATGCAAAATAATTCAATGGGTGTCCAAGCACATTTCTGCCCTACTTGGAACTTTATTAGGTCCTCAAAATATTCTGGACCTTTTCGAACATCTTTCTAAACTCGTGTATAGTGCTCCATTAGAGCTTGACCAGGCCCCACTTATTAACCATCCGAGCCCGGACATGCTCTGCTCATATTCAAATCGCGCTGCTCGCAATACGGAAAGGATTTTCAACAGTCGTGCGGCATCTTTTAACCCCTTTATTTGGCTTTTGGGGGTCTCTATAAGCCTCTTCACCACGTGCATGTCGGTTCTGGTGGTGTAGTGGTTACCATACTTGCCTCCTAAACCCAAAACGCGGGTTCGAACCCGGCCAGGACCGATGGATTTTTTCGGGCGTAAAAATCCTAAGTATGGCTTCCTTCGGAAGGGAAGTAAAGCCGTGGGTCCCGTGTCGTACATTTGCGCCACGAAAAAGAACCTCAAGCCTGAAAGAGAGGCTTCTGAGCAAAATTTGTCGGCTGTTTCACGCCCTGAGTTGAATGGGACGCTGATGACCTGAGATGTTAAAGAGCGTCCATAAATAAATCAATTAACCCCACCTGCATGCCATGCCTCGCTCCATCTCCACGGTTTCCAGTTTACATGACGGCTCTAGCGATTTGTTCTGGAGGCATATGTGCCTCCCACAAACCAACAATTCGACCCCATTGACTTATGAAAGCTGTGGAGCCAAGTGCTGCATTGAACTTGGAAGAGCGTGCGTGCACTATCGTTAACAGTAAAAGTATTGATAAAAACATGCGAATTACAATAGATTGCTTATTTTTACAATGGTATATAGTGTCGAGCAGTGAATGAATACATAATCGAACTTCGGCAAACATATTTTCCTGATACTGAAACTCCAGTACTCAGACTTACAATCTGTAAAACTATTAACTACAAATTTAACTAATTTCTGACTCACGTCTTTGATTTAGTGCGAAGGTTGTGTTTGTTTAACTAAACAAGTTCTTTAATGTTTGGTTTGGTTTCAACTAACTTAATTTTAGTCTTAAATCAGAATCAACATTCAACCTATTTCTAAACTTATTTTTTAATATAAATTAGAGATTAAAATCTACATCCGTAAAGGTAAAAGGTCACAAACATGAACAAAAAGTTAAAACTATTTCTGAGATCAATGGATATTTGTTTGCGCTTACCAGCCAGAAGTCGTTAAAGCCATCTTATTGATCATTTTCCTGAGACTTCCGTCACATGATAACTCGATCAACCTTCTCGGAAGGAGTTAAGATTTCTGGTAAGATGTCAGCAATAGAAAATGGGTCTCTAATCCAACATTCTGAACCCAGGTTTTCAGGTAAAGCATACATTGAAATCTGAGATGAGACTCCTAAGATGTTCCTTAATATTCTCTGCCAGTTCACAATAAAGATGAATTTCATTTTAACGTAAGAAAGTATCCAACACTGGAAAGGAAGATGTGTTTGCAATATTGATTTTTGTTATTATAGGGCTAAGAGTCGCAATTTTATCCTGTACCAAGATATTGAAGTAAACGCACCCTGCTAAATGTTTACGTACTACCCGGAAGTAGGTGTAGAATCCTTGCTTTAGAGTGACAGTGATTCATCGATTACAGGCCATCTAGAACGCCGGCAGGTTTGAAATAGACTGAACTGCACACGTCCGTATTCTACTGGAAGCTGCGATGCCATAAATCACATTTTCTTTTTAAGAATATTCGTAACTGAAGGCTGCCACCTGTATATTAGAAAACCTTCAGCCACTATAAACGACACATTAACTGATGGTTCATGTGACATCACAAACGGCTGCTGCACTCTTGCACACACTGACTACATCTTACGAAGGGAGATGATGCATCGCGAACCTGTTTCATCCCAGCAGCTAGCTTAATCAGTAGCAGCACATCTGGGTCGATTTTAATATTCTTTTATAAAGGGTAGAGATGTCTCCCGGTGAAACGTGATCCAAGGGAAGCAAGAACTAAATGTTGAAAAATATTTTAATTTAGGTTTTTATCGTGCACTATTAACACAACTAAACCTAATTTCTGGTTCATTTTATTATAAAATAAGAGAAAAATGCTGCTATTTTCTGCTTTTAGGATACTGATCCAAATACACGGTTATTTAAAATTATTTTAGAGGTTTCAAAAATAACACCACATAAGAATCTCTTATTATACAGAAAAACTATAAAAAAAAAAGTTAATTTCTTTCAATTCTCAATATATGCGCCGGCCACCAAAAGTAGGCAGTACTCTTTTATTTGAATAGTGTTTAACCACTATCACAGCCGGTGGACACTGACGATACATGAGATGAAATGATAAATCGTTTTTTTTTTTTTTTTTTTTTTTTTTTAAATAAGGCAGCGTTCCAGGCCTAAGTTAGGGAGGGTACCTCCCCGATATTTGCCATTTGAGGACTGAGGAAAACCTGGGGGAGGGGCAAGCTCAGATAGGGAGGACGGTAACTGACGGGAATTGAGTCAGGAGTCCGTGCCTTAACGACCTCGGCCACCGGTGTTGGTCAAGCAGTACTCGGTACAAACAAAACTTATACAGCTCATAAAAATGTGAACATTGCCACATTTTAAATTAAAGCAGAAGAAAGACGGAGAAAACACCAAAATGACAAATATCAGGGCAGTTAGTCTTATCAACACTGTCACGAATTTTGATGGTGTCTGTACTTCCACTCAAAGGGTAGTACATTCCCGAGGCGTGATGCGAGACCTCCAGGCATTGTTGGTTAAGCTGCAGAAGCGACAAGTTGTTTGTAGTAGCTTTCATGAAGGATTGGGTCATTACGAAAATCGTGTGCTGTCACAGCGCTGTACAAGATACGCAATTCAGCAGATGAGATTTTCAAAATGTTCCAGAAACTCAAAGTATCCAAGAGGTTCGTTTATCACACTATCCAATAAACTAGACATATAACTGTGAAAGACACACACTATACGGACTCCAAAACTGCATAAAGCAGTGGCGGCTCTTATGCTCAGGTTAGACAGTGATGGCTCCGAAACAAAAATTATTCAGAATATCTTTGTTTAACATGTCTAGTAGTGACCCAAGACTACATGCTTACAAATGATGCAAATGATATCTCACAATGCACTGAAGCACCAGAAATTCATAAAAGCAAAGGGCCAACTTAAGCGTTACGCAGAAAACAGCATCCGGTGAATCAACTACAATGATTAAAGTGTTTGCAGTGATGAGGTTTTCAACGCTCAAATGACAGGGAACAGAACACAAGTTCAGAGAAGTTAATAAAAAGGCTCCAAGGGTCCAGAGGCAACTTCATTCTGCATCAGGTGTATGTTACGAGGGCATAACTGAGCTTGATTTCTGCAAAATAGGGGTAAAAACATCAACCAAAGTGTACCAGGAGAAGTGCTAAACAGACTGGTCAGGACCCAAACAACACCCTTTTCCAAAGTCAGGACTGGAGCTTTCAAGAATATTACGCTCCGATAGCCCAGCTGTGGCTTGCGATAAGTGCCCAACTTTAATTCCAACTCTGATTGTGTTCTGATAGTTCGGACCTAAACCCTCTTGACTACTAATTTTGGTCTGTGCTTCAGGACACGGCTTGCAAATATTACCAATGTGAAACGCTCTCTTGTGAAGGCAGCAGCTGAATTCCCTAATGTATTGCGTAATGCAACTGGTGAATGGCCACACAGACAGAAGGCATATGCACTAATGCTGCTATTTTGAATATTGATGTTGTGATTTGTGCTCGGTACATGTCCATATAACTTGTATTAGCGATATTAAAACATTTATCAGCATCCTATGTCAATTTATTGAAAACTTTGCGACTGTATTTATAAAGCTAGATACTTAGCAATATAAATTAATTTATTAAAATATCCTTTACAAACAAGAGCGAAACAAACTATATGACTTATGTATACTAAATAGTCACAAGTCAAATAACCCGATTATAAAAGTATACTTATGTATCTGAGCTCAGTTACTTTTAGTTTTATTGAACTAATAGATACAAATAAGATATATCATTGTGATATACAATAAATATCTAATCACTCCTTAGTTGAAACGAACTTTCCATTTAACAGTGCTGTTATTGAAATAAAATCGTTTGCTACGCTTCTCAATGTAACACTAAATACGCACCTCTGACCTAACAGGTTCCGGCATCGTTTTTTATCTAACTTTGTATTTCGCTGACCCAAAATGACACACCTGGCTTACAAGAGAAAACTTGATGTTTCCCACTTCTAGCTCACCAATGAAATTTGCATCTTCCATTCTAATGACGGAAGTCAACCACGCAAAAAAATGACCGTATCACGCTGAAGTATTGACATTCTTTTACGATCATCGCTGCGCGTGAATGTATTAGGTTTTAAGTATGGACCAAGACTTTGCCTTTCACATTGTAATGGTTCTCAATACGGAGCGACAGCCATGGGTGGCCTAGGTCGTTAAGGCGCGGACTCGTAAGCGGGAGGTCTGGGGTTCGAATTCCGCCAGGATCGTCCTCCCTGACTGAGGGTTTTCTTTTTAAGGTTTTCCTCAGTCTCATAAATTGCAAATGCCGGGGAAGTACCCTAAACTTAGGCTGGAACGTTTCCTTCCTTAAAATGACCCTTTCCCAATATATAATTTCATCTCACGTATCATCAAAGTCCACCGTCTGTGTTGCCTCAGTAATAAAAATGGGCATAATAAAGTAATAGTAATATATATACACGGAGTGAATTTATTGTGCTAGTAAACCCAGAAAGTGTTCCATGTAAATGAAGAAGATAAAAGTGTGCAGTGCAACGAATACTGGTAAGACTATTTCTCTATGCAAATGCATGATATCTTTTCATTTCGCTTGCTAGAAACTAATTTTAATGCGCATAACAAATAACATTTCAATCATTGCAGGATGTTTCTGGCAGCTATATACCAACTTGCATTACAGTATCAACACAAATGGGCATATCCCAGCGTTAATGGGCGCTGCTACCAGTGCGTTCGCGCCTAATAATTTGATAGGATTGATGGCGTGCAACAGGTTATGTTGGCAACGCATGCCAGTGGCCCATGCTTCCAAGATCCTTGCTAGCTAGCCAGCCAGCAGCCATGCAGCTAGGCAAGGTGACCCTTTCGACGGCGGCGGCACCAGCCAACCTTTTGTCCGCTCTGCAGGACATGTCTCGACTCGATAATTTCTGTTTGTACAGCAAACCAAAGAAAATTTTTTCCGCTGAAAGACACTTAAAGCACGTAAGCTTGATATATCCGTTTAGTTGCAAGCTATCCTAGCCTTAATAATTATTCTCTGTTCAATCACAAGATTAGCTTCGTGGAAACTAATATGAAACCTTTGAATGTTATGCTTCCAATAGTTAAATGTAATGTGTTACATTATAAATGTATAGAAGCCAGGTGCCTATCTTAAACGGCCGCATTTTTACGCACTAATGCACTAAAGGAAAACTTGTTATATGATGGCATATTTCGTTTTAACTTTATGGCCCTTAAAACACATTTATTTTCTGAAATTTACAATAGACAAGAAAAAGTTACATTTCATATACTGGGTGTAAGAAAATGGTATGACCAAACTTTCAGGGCATGTTCCTCATACTTAAAGCCCGAAAAAAGAGGCCTCTGAGCAAAATTTGCCGGACATTTCATGCCCTAACTTGAATGGGAGGCTGATGACCTGAGATGTTCAAAGAGCGTCCATAAATAAACAAAATCAACGAAATGTTCAAAATGTCCTCCTGGTTACGTCTGGTTAAGTTGTAACTCTTATGTTCACCGCCAGTATTTTGTGTTCCATTTGAACGAAAGTAGTATTAATGCTAACGGAGGGCATTTTGAACCTCTCATTTAAGAATGAGTTTCATGTGATATGCTGGTACGTTCTGTTCCTGTGTGTTTCCCAAGATTAATGTACTATTTAGAATTGTATAAAATGAGTTCTAACAAGGAAATAAAGTGTTTCCGGATCTATATCCATATAACATATTTTCTTCTTCTAAGTGTGAGGAGTGTGACCTAAAAGCTTGACCGTACCTTGTCGTTACACCCGGTATTTCCTAACTTAACTTTTCATTTTTACTAAGCGCAGTAATTATGAAATAGGATTTACAGATTAAATGTCGTTTCTACGTATTTTATTAACAACGAAGCATCATCATTTAACAATGTTTTCATAAAACAGCACTTTCCAAATTATGATTTAATTTAATTATGTCTTACACAGCCAATATCTAAAATTCCGAAGACTGGTCTTTTTAAATACTGGGGCATGTAGAAAAAGCATTCAAGCTCGTAATTTGATATTAATATATATTTTAAAATGTCTGGCAAGTGTGTACGTATATTTTAAGAAAGGTCTATTAAATTTTAGCCTTTAGGTTCAGTTATTCAGCATTTGTTTTTAAATACGCTTCCGCGAAAATGAGCACAGAAAAGTAACTCAGTTACAGTAAGTTATGGAAAGGTCAACAGAAGTAATGCTGATGATGCTATCAGCAAACTCGGAACTGTTATATCGTGATTTAATAATAATAATAATAATAATAATAATAATAATAATAATAATAATAATAATAATAATAATAGTTAAAGGGCTTAAAACCATTATTAAGGTAAATGCATTCCTGGTAATTCAACTCGCTCTATACATTCACGTATAACTGTAATAACCGCCAAATTACAATATGAAATGTTTAAAACTTAAACACATTTAACCTCTACCGTAAGAAAACAAGCTCTTCAAGTGAACAAAAGTTCCTCGGCTTGGAATGCGCTTCCGTGCGTGAAACTATTTTAGTAGAATTTTGCCGTTCGTTGACTATCAACCGCCGATTGCAAATGCACCATAAATCAGCTGGAAGTCTACTTTTAATTTTGCGCATGGGTGGACTTTAATGCATCTCTCTCTTGCCTATCTTAAGTTACCTAATGAAGGAGGCGATTAATCAGACAACCAATTTCCTGCTATTAATTTTGTCCAAAAGGATCTCCAACAGTCAAATAAATAGCAACTGCACTAATAGACAGTGAAATGGCAAAAGTCATTATAAATATAATAGAAAAAGATATGTTGTATTAATCCTTTTAGTATTCGAATTAACCATCTTAAAGGCCGCATTAAATTTTCGCCCTCTTTTATTAAAATATTACTCAGTTGCATTTATTTTAAATCTCACAAGCGAAAAATTAATTAACTTCAAAATTGCTCGTGCATTTTACATCTATCAGTGTTGCTGAATACTTTGGAAAAGAAAATGAGTTAATATTTGACGGATATTCCTTTCCTCTAGGTTGCCGAGTGGACGACCAATTCTGAGGATCGTAATGCCGAGCGCAAATGCTCTAAGGCAGTGGTACTCAACCTTTTCAAATTCTGGGTCCACCATGAAGGTTTTAAACTTCACGCGGCCCATAAGTTAAATTAGTACGCTCTAATCACTGGTGAAAAAGTAAATGCTGTAATCAGGAATTACTCAGTGTTATTAAAAAAATCAATAGATGAAATTACTCTAATTAAGTACAAACTGAAACTTTGAAAAAATATTTTGTACATACCGAACTAACGTGTTGCCGTTTATGCATAAGCTCGTGTATGTTGGATTCAAGTTCAGATAATGAGCGTCGTAAATCAGAGCGTGCATCGTCTATTTCTGTAATTGCTTTTCTCTTGAACCAAAGAGGAAAATCCATTTTTACACAGATATGAAGTGGCATACTTTAATGCCCGACTTTCAGAAAGTTGTAACATAAATGTAGTTTTAATGTCAGGATCACAGCTAATATCACTGGCAACAAATTTGAATTTTCGTAATACAGGAATTGATCTCGAATGCAATTGAATTGTCTGTAATTTTCTGGAACGTAACTTTCAATCTCATTGAGAGCAGAGAGAAGGGGTGCATTAGAATTTAAGGAAAGGTCATTCTCACATGTAAAAGAGCAAGTTTTGCAAGGTAGAAATATTATTAATTTTGACATACTCTGACCACGGCTTGATCTTTTTAATAGAATGCCTTGACTTTATCTAAAGTTGAAACATGGTGATGGTTCGGCCTTAAGAGTTCAGAGCATTTGTGCCATATAAGCCAACGTGGCCAGCCAATTGTCTTTCAAAAAACAAAGTGACATGCTCATTTTTACTGTTACAATCATTCAAAAATTATGAAACTTCCTGCCTAAGCTAGAAATGTCTTACAAGGACGTTACCCCCCGAAAGCCAGCGCACTTCTGTGTGAAGCAAATGCTTATGTACATTACCAATTTTACCCCCCCCCAAAAAAAAACAGAAAAATGTCCCGCATTTAATGAACGAGCTTTTATGAACTATCAATTTAAGTGCAGTTAATTTTTTATTTATTTGGCTTATTTAAGGACGCTTTTTAACATCTCAGGTCATTAGCATCCTATTCAATTCAGGATGTGAAATGACCGATAAATTTTGCCCAGTCTCTTTTTGCGTGCTTATTTATTTATTTATTATTATTATTATTATTATTATTTATTTATTTATTTATGGACGCTCTTTAACATCTCAGGTCATCAGCGTCCCATTCAACTCAGGGCGTGAAACGGCCGACAAATTTTTCTCAGAGGCCTCTCTTTCAGGCTTGAGGTTCTTTTTCGTGCCGTAAATGTACGACACGGAACCCATGGCTTTACTTCCTTTCCGAAGGAAGCCATACTTACGATTTTTACGCCCGAAAAAATCCATCGGTCCCAGTCAAGTTCGAGCCCGCGATCTTGGGTTTAGGAGGCAAGTATGATAACCACTAAACCATCAGGACCAACTTTTTACGTGCTGTAAATGTACGACACGGAGTCAAGACTTTTCTTCCCTCCCGAAGGAAGCCATACTTAGGATTTTTACGACCGAAAAATCCATCGACCCTGGCCGGGATTGAACTCAGCGATCTTGGGTCTAAGAGGCAAGTATGGTCAACGGGGCCACCAGGTCCGACTTAATGCTTTTACATATCACTGGGTATTGCGTTACGCTTACGGCCAATGCTTCCCTGTGAATAAAGCCGTGTACTCAAATCACTTCTGGTGCCACATTACGAACACGCGCAAAAACATCACAGTGTCACGTTTGACAGCCTTCAGAAGTTAGTCAAATACATTTGTTCCAATCAATGCTGTGCTTAATCACATATTAATTAGCAACTTCGCAAATCTGCGGTTGTGTACGTGGAGAAGTTTTCACAGAAAAGAAATTATTCATTTGCGATAGCCTGAAATTTACAAGCATACCTAATAAAACAAATGAGATGAGAGTAACTAGCGATCCGATGATTCGTCATTTTGTAATGGAAAAAATCGACTATCTTTTATTGCCCTGATAAAATTATTTTCTACGTCACTAGACATTTCATTGATACGGCTATGCCTGTATCGTAGACATTAGCTGCTTCGCTTCTTTTTCACTGAACATAACTTTAATAATACCCTTACAGACAGCAAGAATCAATTCCTCACCTATAGAATGCGATTTTCCAGCTTTATTAATATGATGATTGTAAAGTCTTTGAATTCGTGTCCCTACTTTAGATAAAACAGACTTATCTCGTTTAAATAGCATTAATGCGCGAGCGAAATAATGTTCACTTTTGTTTTTAGCATCTGGATGTTTTGTTTGTAAGTGCCCCTGTAATTTATTTGGTTTTATGGAAGCTTTTGAGAGCACTTCGTAACATAATATACACTGTGGCTTCAGTTCGTCTTTATCACCACACCACGTAAACCCTAACCCCAACCAGCATCACTTTTACGCTGATATTGCTTCTATACTTTAGCGTGAATCATCGATTATGCCACAGCTCAAACATGAAGCAGGGCTGCTTGGTTCACTATCATTCCGGGGATTTGTTGATTCACTCGCTGTATTTTTCTTTTTGATGTTCCTGATTGAGAAATGCATCCGGCGTTAAGTATTAAGACGGATATATGCTTAATCTTGAACGAAAGTTGACTGAAGAATAGCAGAGAAATTAAGGTAGTTATCGCGTCGATATTGACGGTCGGGAACAAAAGAGATGGCCTGAAGAAATTGTTTTGACAATCACGGATACTCACCAACCAGACTGTAGGCAGAACCTATGACCCGGTCACCCCGTGTCAACTTTTTGTGGTAGCTTCAAAGACTATCGCCTTTAAGCCACCACAGCGACCTTACAATAGTTCAATGTTTCGTTACGAAAACCGCAAATAATTTGATTTAAAATCCTTAACAATTTTTTTTTCAATTGAATTTGAAATAACGGGCCACCCGTTATAAATTCAGAAAGAGAGTATTATAATTTTTATTGTCGTTGTTTTTAACACGAGAGGAAGAAACAACACTATGTGCTGCATTCATTATTAATTCAGGTGATTATTAAGTTATATTGGAAGTAAGGAATTAATATTGAAATAAAATAACGATCTATAAAGCATTTGAAGAGCACGGGACAAAAACAATCAAAATTGCTTTTAGTGAAATTTGAGATTTTGGTTCCAATAGATTGTAGGTATGTAGTAAAAAAAAAACCACATGTAGTCCACAAAAAGCATCAAAGAAAAAAATAACGTTTAGGGGAAAAACAATCAAAGTCCTCTGTAAAATACCTGACAATACGTCCATACGTTTCCGGCCTAACCATTTTCTAGTATGATAAACACAAAAACTATATTTTACTTTTCAATATAGTTACCATTTATTGCAATACACTTCTCACGTCTTTGAATTAACATTTCAATCCCCCCACCCCAAAATAGTCAGAAACATTGTCTGCAAAATGGGCATGAACAGTATCCATCACTCCGTCACATTTAAATTTCCTTTCCGGAAGGTCTTTCTTGAGTTTTGAGAAGAGGAAATAGTGACTGAGAGCTAGATCTGGGCTATAGGGCAGATGGTCGATCTCCTTGAAGCCACATTTCTTCACAGCTTCTTTTGCAACAAGAACTGTGTGCACAGGCGCGTTGTCGCGAAGAAGGCGCACACCACCACTCAAGCTTTCCTCGCCTTTTCTCTCTGATGGAAGCACGTAGTCTGTGCAGCAGGCCAGCACAGTACTCCCCATTTACTGTGGTGTTCCTATCCTTGAAGTCTGCTTCACAGTCTCAAAAGATTGTAGCTTTTGAACTGAGGAAAAAAGTCTAGGCACCCATCTTGCACTAACCTTATTCATGTGTAAATGTTCATTAATAATTCGGACTGTTGTTTTAGAAAGGCCCAACTTTGCTGCTATTTTTGTAACTTTGAGCCGCCGGTCTTCCATAATTTCCCCTTCCACAACACCATGATATCAGGAGTGAGCACCCCTAAGTGCCGACCTGCACGCTCTTAGTCTTCAATGCTTTCTCGACCCATTCGAAAAAGTTTGGCCCATTCTTTTACGGTAGAATATGAGGGGAATGCTTCCCCATATACACTGTCCAATCGCTGTTTAATTTCGTTTGGAGTAAGTGCTTCTTTTGTGAAGAACTTAATAACAGCTTGATAATCCATTTTGTACATGTCCCAATCTTCCTCACATAGCCTTCTTTATGCAATTATATCTGAACTGAACACAGCGGAGCGGAAGTTATAGCTGAAATTGTTTTCTTAATAGATAAGGAATGACATCAGATATGAATTTTGTGAAGGCGATAATGCTTTACGGCGAGGCCGGAAACTTATGGACCTACGCTCGTACATGTACATAGTTACAATAGGTACGCCACTGACTTGGACAGTTCAACAAATTCACTAAAATTTTTCCAGAAGAGCAGCTATTACTCTGCAGTGCAAACAAATCTTACACTTCCTTGAAATTACTATGTATTTCTCATAAGAGCAAACTTTTAAAGAACAGATTAATGATATTTTTAAATACACATTCTTTAATATAGATGTATATTTTAATTCCAGCAGAGTTTAACGAATTCAAGTATTATGCTATTACGTAGACATCGAATTTTTAGACACTAAAAATTGAAGCTTTAAGTTCCTAAAATAAGTTCAAAATTTAATAAAATAGGCCCTATTTCAGTAAAACTAGACATTTTAGACACATAAAACTAAGTCTTCAAACCTATTTATTTCACTGAATTTAATCAATTATGCATTAAAATACACGAACACAAAAAGTATATTTAAGAAAAGGAGGCAGACAACTATTATATAAACACAGCTGCACACATTGAATACATCGAGGGAGGGGAAAAAAAAAAGTTTTAATTTTTCGAAATTCGTTTCCATACTCATTTTCTTTCACATTTATCTGTACAGTACATCCCCAGAATATTTTATAAATTCTCCAGAGTTAATCTTTGCCTCTTGTCAATGAGAACCATTTTGAAAGGAAAACACCTCTCTACTGCAACAATTGTCAGGGGAGCAAATTCTAAATTAGCAATAGTAAAAACAAGAATATCTATTGGAACATTTACATTTTCCCCCCAGTATTACCGTTGATATTTTTTCCAACAATGAAAAGCCTACGTTTTCATTTAGTAAACTGTCCCACTTACTTTAACCTTCTTTCCCCCAGTTTCACCCAAAGCACAATATATTTCCCCTGGGCATTCTTAACTATTGCTATTTCAACACAAAGAGATTCATTTTTACGTTCTAAGTGTTCAATGCTTGCAGCTATGAATGAATAGTTTGATGTTAGGTGGACAATTTTTTTTTCAATGAAACCGCTTGCACATGCTGCCTTAGGTGGCACTTCTCTTCTTGCGAAATGTAAAAAGTGTAGAAATTAATTTAATTAAAATCCTAAATATTGTATTGCCGAATTTCTATCAAACAGTGCGATTATTTGTTTCGAAAAACCAAAATCGCAATTACCCTAAGTACTTTGAACTATTGAAATTTAAAAGCCTAAAGTGTAGTTAGTTGCCTTTAAACGAATTTTAGCTCAGTGTATAAATATTATATAGCTCTACTCATTAAAATATATTTCCACTTTTGTTACATACCTATTTGCTACAAATCTCGCAGAATGTAATTTTTCCACCATAAGTGAAGTGTGGAAATTCATTTGGCCATTGCCTGATCAGCGTAGATGTTGCATTTTTATCTTTTGGCATATTAAATTACACAGGATAAAGTCCTACCCCTTCAAATTTCTCAGCACAAAAAGGGAGAGGATAGAGGCTAACACACATTCAAACTAACAGTTATACAACATTGTTGTTGAAATTTTATTTGACGAAAATGTGTTCCACCCATTGTTGCATTTGCCTATAGTGTTAATACAAAAAAGGGGGGCCTTATTTTAGGGCATTATCAAACTCTATTTTCATGAAACATAAATATCAACAATTATTTTTCTCTTCTCCTAAAGGAATACATTTCTTATTTATATAACCTTCGCTTTGGACGGGCAGCATGGTGTGTCAAATCAGCTGAAGCTACACTGAAGGCGTCTCTCTGTTACTACCTGTCGGAGAGCCGTACAAGTTGGTTGAGTTGCCGCCAAGCAATACTCCATGCACAACTACAATGTTGTGGATTACTTGGAGGTTCTCGGTGTCCAAACGCAGGACTATTGGACTAGATCAGACTTTCTAAATATGGGGAGGAACTTTAAGTTATAAAGCTGCAAGGCAATTATTGTGCAGTTTTAAATATGGTTATGGTTTGTTATATTCTTATGCCCTGTATGTGAATTCTTTATGAGGTGTTCATTGTTCTTGTGCTCACCACAGGATCTAAAGAACAACAACATCTATTAGATTATTGTAACTCGCCTTGGCTAATCGTGACATGTATTTTGTTCTCTTAAACAAAGTTCAAAATTTCTAAACCATGAGCAAAACAGGAAACATTGCAATTTTCTTCCTCCCCTCAAATTTACTTTAGTGTCCACAGGGCGAACAAAACAATGAGATAAATGTTTCTCTTAAAATCGATAAATAACTTATGCACGACCTGCACTTTGACGTTATCAACTTTTCTAGCAAAAGTATCTGTGCTCTTTTGAAACGTACAACATTTGGCGACTTTGCCGTTTTGGAATCGCCAGTGAAAGACAGGTTGTGAGTTACAACTATGCATTTATTTATAAAAATGACTTCTCTTAAAATAAATAACAATTAATCACTTAATACCCTGAAACTTCTAGAAGGTATAGATCATAAAAACTTGCTGAATGTTCTGCAGTAAAGGTCTAAATTTCTCTGGAATGTTCTGAAGTATCAGTACAACCAGCTATAGTCGTATGAAGTAAATTGTACGAGAAACTGCCCACGTTCCTAATTCCTCAATTACGCAGCAATTTTAGAAGAAACTAAATTTTAACTCTGCAGTGGGTGCGCCCATTATTACAACACGAGTGTCCGCGTGGATGACAATAGCTCATTCAACGCGACGACTTTTTTTTAAAAAAAACATTATTGGACATTCAAGTCAACAAATAGCCTAGTATAATGAATATTACATTTTTGTGTTGAATTTTATTAAATTAACAGCAGAAAACATGACATTACTACTGCCATGACCCCCCCCCCCCCGATTTTCATAATGTCCACGGTACTCTTCATTATTAGCTGTTACTCATTTTATACTAAGTTCATTTTCCACCTCTTTTACATAAATTGTAAGCGTATTTCTCCTTTAATAATACAAATTCCTTCATTTTCTGAAAAATATGTCATAACCTACAGTTTTGAGTCTACGCATTCCATTGTCCTCTATCAGGAAGGCTCTGTACCTCACTTTCTTACATTCATTCACTATTTTTCAGAGTCGCCAATATTTAAATAATACTACCATAAAAAGGAACACATTCTTTAGCGTCAATCTATTCAAGTGAGGCTTGCGAATAAAACTTGCTGAACCCAACAATTTTAAAATTTAACCCCTAAGTTAGATTTAAGTTTTACCAGGATCACTGTAACAACGAGTATTTGCTTTAAGTTAGGTTACGTGTTCGCTAAGTCTGAAATAATAGAATGTCCGATACACCAGTTTTGAACTACGCTGCTATCTGTGTACTTTTTGGAGCACTGGCAACAACAGTGAGTCACCAGCTTCCCCACCTCTCAGGCGTCATTTTTCCTTCCTGCTGCGGATATATGCTGCAAATTAGATGCTTTTGGGGCGGATGGGTTTCGAAGCTCACTTCTCCTGCTGACTTCTGCTATCATTTTTGGTACTGGGCTACTACGGGCGTTTCAACAACATTGCATTTATATACTTAGAATATGCCTAAGCATATTATGCTTATATATATATATATATATATATATATATATATATACTTGTTAGAATAACATAACACTATTTACAGTTTTAAATTATAACAAATCACACAAATCAAAGTATTTCAATAACCTTTCACAACAAAAATATATTACAAAAGGAACTAACATTTGTTTTTCCAGTGAGCGTAATACAGTTGCTAAGAAATTTAAAGTAATCATTTGCCGAATTAATAAAAGTAACCATATGCATGCCTTACATTTAGGAATTATTTATACTGGTGAAATTATTTTTTAATTTTATAATCTACCCGAAGTGTTAAGTGCGTATTCAAGATTTTATATGCTTGTTAGTACATTTAAACAAGCATACATACAATACAAAAACCTCTATGGTGGCAGAGAGAATTTAAATTAGTCTCGATGCCTAAGCCCAATCACAGTCTATTATTAGACACTATAGACCAGGCTGTCCAACGTTGTTTGTACTCTGGCACATTTGCACGTACCGCCACGAGTAGCCGAGGTCGTTAAGGCACGGACTCGTGAGCGGAAGTTCTGGGGTTCGATTCCCACTAGGACCGTCATCTCTGACTGAGGTTTTCTCCAGGTTTTCTTTAGTCCCCATGAATTCGCAAATGCCGAAGAGCTTCCTTCCTTCAAAATAAAAATCTTCTCCCAGTTTATCATTTCATCTCATATAACATTAGCAGACACCTGTGGTGTCTCAATAGTAAAAACGGGCGTTAAACACCATTAAAAAAAGTGCAGTGAACTACGCGGGAGCCAGTTAGGTTCCACTACTTCTACCGATACTACGACTAATAATAATCATTAAAATTATAATAACATAAAATTAAAAAAAATATATAAAAGTATATATTTCTCATTCAAAAAATGTCAATCTATATTACTTCTTATAAGAACAAATTTGCTAGTACTATAGAATAAACACGTGGGTTTTTCAATAAAACAATTCCGGTCCTCCCATTCACTGTTAAAGCTTTAATTTATTTGCCATTTTGAGAAGACTTATGCCTAAAATATAACCGATCAATAACTGAATAATTTAAAGTTTAAAAAGTAATGAAAAAAATAATTAAAATGTTAAATGTACAATTTATCACAACACAAGGCACTCAAAACATATTTCACAAGGTCAAAATACTGAATGCTCGCCTGAAAGCAAGGAATTGGAAACATTCCTATTGTATGACCGTTATAAATCGTTCGTCGTTGTTGCGGCACACTTTGTTGGGATTAAACTTACTTTATGGGCAAATTGGGTGTCCCAATGATTTCTAAACTCTTATCATGGTAGGTAGTTTATGGCACTGTAATAAAATGAATCATAAGGAAGCAGCCTGTTTTGCACAATAAAAATGCCGCTATAGCAAATTTCCTAAGCTCAAGGACGGTGCTTTTAAAAAAAATTAATAATCTATATTCAAATAAAATGGTTTCAAATATTAGTTAAACTTTAATTTGGAAATTGGTTGCCATAAACGGGCGCCGCGTTGGACAGGGCCGGTCATATCTGCATGGTAAGGACAAAGTCACTTATTCGTCTTGTTTCTTCTTCTACCATATAATCGTATGAGTTCCACGATAGGTTCGAAATCAGCATTGTTTTCTTCACTCTATTTTCCTCTTATTTCTTTTAGCCTTAGCAGCCATCGATATGGTGATTAGATGCTCCGGGCATAGCACCAAGTAGCCACAAGCTTGTACACACCAATAAACTTGTAACATACCTTAAGACTAACATGGCTTCCAATACAATGACGCCAGCTACAGAGCAGATGATAGTAGTCATCCAGGCCAAGAAGCAGTAAATAGATAACAATATCCTATCAAGAGTCAAGACACAGTTTAAGTACAACAGTGGATTGAGAAATGCTCTAAAATTATATTGCATATTTCAGTATCTAAGCTACTGTTTGCAGCACAAGTGGCATAAGAATTATTTCCAGAAGAAATGGCTGGGCGAGATACCAATGTGTTCTGTTCCAGCAAACAACGGTACTTGCTTTCCGGTGTTCTCCATTATCCGAGTTAGAACATTGCTTTAACATTCCCCTCTCCCATAGAACTTCTGTCCTCATGACATGACGTACGTTGTTGTCTTTTAGACGTATATAACCCGATAGTGTAAATTTACACAATGCCGCTTTCTTCAACAAGTTCTCACTAGCAGAACCAATTCAAATAGCTAAAAAGTAAAACTGCAACTTTAAGGGTGATTAATTCTCCCGGTAAAGATTTCAACATCAATAAACAGCATGAAGAGATATTTTTTGCCATTTCCAAAGTTTCCTGCTTTACTTCAATTCCGTCTTCCTACCAATGACATTCCTCTATACTTCCTTTACGCTAATGACCTGAGATGTTAAAGAGTGTCCGTAAATAAAACGAATCTATACTCCCTCCATCATACGCGCAATGCCTCACATCAACGTCTACCCTACATCTTTTGGAACTCATTTCACCAATACCTTCTACATTCCACCCCTTCTACGACTAATGTTAAGTGGATCGGCTTAGGAAATAAGTGAATCGCTTGCTCTTTCTTTATCACATGCTTTTGTGTTTCTGCTACATTCCTAATGGACTGTTTTTCTTCCCCCATATCTCTCTCTCTCTCTCTCTCTCTCTCTCTCTCTCTCTCTCTCTCTCTCTCTCTCTCTCTCTCCACCGCACCGCCAAGGGTGACCGAGGTCGTTAAGGCGCGGACTCTTGAGCGGGAGGTCTGCGGTTCGAATCCCGCCAGGACCGTCCTCCCTGACTGAGGTTTTTTTTCCCCAGGTTTTCCTCAGTCCTCATAAATGGCAAATGCTGGGGAGGTACCCTAAACTTAGGCCTGGAACGTTTCCTTCCTTACAAATAAAAATACTTTTCCAATATATCATTTCATCTCATATGTCATGTGATGCCTCTGTAGCAAAAACGGGCTTTAAACACCATCTCCACGGCCACATGTGGCCGAGGTCGTAAAGGCACAGACTCCTGAGCGGGAAGTCTGGGGTTCGCATTCCACCAGAACCGTCCTCCCTGACTGCGGTTTTTTCCACGTTTTCCTCAGTACTCATAAATGGCAAATGCCGGGGAGGTACCCTAAACTTAGGTCTGGAACGTTTCCTTCCTTAAAAATAAACCCTTTCCCAATATATCATTTCATCTCATGTATTATCAGTGTCCATCGCCTGTGGTGCCCCTGTAGCAAAAACGGACGTTAAACACTATTCATTTTTTCATTCTCTCTCTATTTCTCCTCCCTCTCTCTCTCTCTCTCTCTCTCTCTCGCGGAGGCTCTTAAAAACTGCTACACACAACACACGATCTTTCGAACTTTTCACATTTATCATAATTTTATTGGTAGGTTGATTTTTGTGGATTTGGTTTATTTACGGACGCTCTTAAACATCTGTCATTAGCGTCCCATTCAATTCAGGAATGAAACGGCCGATAAATTTTGCTCAGAAGCCTCTTTCAGACTTGTGGTTCTTTTTCGTGCCGTAAATGTGCGATCCACGGCTTTACTTCCCTTCCGAAGGAAGCCATACTTAGGATTTTTACGCCAGAAAAAAGCCATCGACCCTGGCCGGGAATGAACCAGTGATCTCGGGTCTACAAGGCAAGTATGATTACCACTAGAACAACAGGAACCGACATTATTGGATCGGATCTATGTTTTGCATCTTAAAATAAGCAACGCCGTGTTATTTTGAGGGTTTTTGTTTAGTGCCATAGCGCTATTCACTCCATGATAATCGGTGCTTTACTTTGCATAATTTTGCAACGCAATTCCTTCGCTTCTGCAGCTGCCGTAACAAAGAACAAAAGAGCAGTTAACAAGTTCCCTCGAAATACGATAAGCATTAAGGGATTATTCATGATGAATATTAAACGTAACATAATGTAAACAGGAACATGAGATCAGATTATTTAATATAACTATTCACAATTACTTGCGTAGAGAACTGACAAGAGTCCTAAGATATGCCGCTCTTGTAACTGGAAAACTTTCTCTTTAAATTTCTGCAATCCCGATACGATTTGTTTCACCATAAATGAATAGCATTTCACGAATACTCAGCACTGGCATCTTACAGGCTGGCTCATTTGTTTCACTTCAATAGTGTTTATAAGGGTGTCCTATATCCCCTTTTTCGTTTTCACTTTTAAATTTTTCTTCGTTAACCTCTCATCGCCCATTATATACAGGTGCATTTTTCCAATTTCCTCCATAAGAATACCTATATGGGTCTCATTTTGGTTTTTTGTATTTCAGTTCCATCTCTTTAGGTTGTTACTCGGGATTTGCTTCTTATAATATTTTAATTTCGTTTCTTTAGGAGTCTTTTTCCAAATGTTCGTATTTATTGTTATGCAAATGGCTTACAATTTTTGGATCTTTTGTTGTATATATCGTAGTCATAGCTAATAAGGCAGCCTAAATGTCCGAAAAAGACAATTGTTCTACTAGCTTCGAAAATTTAGGGCTATTTTGAGAGCGGCAAATAGAAAAAGTGGATTTAAAATAGAAATCTAAAATCGCCACTGCACAACCCAATTCAATCAGGGAAAGACATGGGGATTACTTGTATTTACAACATTAGCTTGGTTAAATTACTGGCCATTCGAAGCAAATTAAGTTATGCTACTTAAGCGAGCGATCAAGCTCTTTTGTTCTTCTAAAGGAAGGCACCCTTTCGAGGACTTAATTAAGAGATTCTGAAATACATTAGCACATTAACTTTATCATAACACCTAAAGCTAGTTGCTCGTAATGAAAAATACTTTTCATATTTTGGATCTTTTATCGAAAAGTTATGGAAAAGAAGTGTCACCTTTTCATTTTATAATCTTTTTATGTAATTTAGTGTCTTAAAATCGAAGGCACGTACACTCAAGTAATATTGCTCGTATAATTCATACTTTGAGATCTCAATGAATTACTACCCCTCTCCCCTTAATATTTTTAATATCATGAAGAAACGCAATTTGTTTTATAAAGCGACATGTATGTATTGAATAAAGGTGATTGAAAGATACCAATACAGAATTCGAACGATGAATAGTGGGATGGTGTATTCGCTTATCCATAAAAATGATGCAGTATGAAAATATGTATTAGCAGAATTAGGAAAGGAAGATTCCACACCCTATTAAAGCTTTCTTAGATGAACTGTTGGTGGTGTATGCTTGAAGAGCGGAGCAGGAAAGCCTTTTTCTCACATTAAAACAAGGCTCTTTTCTAACATACTTCAGTAAATTTGCGTTCCATTCTCTTTTCAAGACCTTGCACTTCCTTGACTGGTGCATGTCATATCCAGCTATTGAATGTGGTTTCTGCAACAATGATTACGGGAGGCTAATAAACCAGTGAACTTTTCAATAAATCCAAGGCCTGTTTCACCGACAAAACTTAAAAGGGCTTGCTTTGGTATACTTTCTGCTGCAATCGTTGTTATCCGTTACATCAGTTTAAAGTCTTAACCTCGACACACCAAAAATAGCCTTTGAGAATCAATCACATAAAAAATTAACATTACAGGAGCTGCTAAAAGCCATACAGCTAAAAACCTCTTCTAATATTAGTTTCTTCAAAAATAAGCTTACTTCGCTAGGTATTGTGAACGGAGTAACAGCCGATTGCAATCTACAGAAGTTCATCTAACAAAAAAGGGTAAGAGATTATAAGCAATGACATCTCATCCGAAATATTGTGATACAAAAATATTTCGATTCCATACCCAAAAATTACGAAAATTCGCAGAACTGGCACATCATACACGCCTAGTTTTGCCGATAAAAACTGTTACAAACTTTTGAAAGAAACTGTACAGGATGTTTTGCCAATCGGATTGCTGCCATACACTATCACTGCCATGTTGAGTTCAAATGTACATTACTTGTAGTTTAATCATGAGACAGATTATGAAAACTGTGTTACTGTGATAAATGATAATCCTTCATGGCGAGATTTTCGAGATCCATAAAATGCTGGAAATCAGTAGAATGATGTGTACCAAACCATCCAATGCTTCATTGAAACCGGTACTTTGATGGTCTGAGGTTAGGTGCCCTTGCTCTGTGAGAACCGCTGCTTTTCTCACAGCCCGTATCCGCAGAATGCAGTTCAGAAGCAGTGATGGACCATGAGACGAATATATACAGAGTGAAGCTAACAATGGCACTAGACCCCCCCCCCCCCAGAAGGTATTCAATATTGAAGGAAGCTACTACTGTCAAAATGAAGAGAGTACGCCTCTACGTACTTCTCGAGAAGCTTGTGAGAGGATCCAGAGAAGATGTGGTTTGGTGGGAAGTGGTGATGTCACCAAGCTCCATTTTTATTAAAAGGGATTGGATACAACTGCTAAAGTGTACGAAACCACTCTGCTGGAACATGTGAAGACTTTGCCCAAAAAAGGAAATGCAAATTTCAACAAAATTCAGCTTTAGTCCATCACCCACACTTGGCTTGAGAGAAATGTTCCATATTTTATTACTGCTCAAGATTGGCCTTCTAGTAGTCACAACCTGAATCCTGTGAACTATAAACTGTGGTCAGTGCTTGAAGGTATGGCTTACAAGAAAAGAGATGAATATTGAGAGTCTCAAGTGGTCCTTGGAGTCAGCAGTGGAGGATTTCCCAATGGAGACAGTAAGTGCTGCTAAAGATGAAAAACCAGGGAGAGACTTCGGTCTTGTGTAAGGATAAAAGGGGGTCATAGATGAAAAATATAACATTATAGATAGTTTACTAAAGCCTTCAACAGTATTTAAGGCAAGATTAGGTATATAAAATATATATATATATATATATATATATATATATATATACACGCATGGTCGAAAGAATACTTTCTGGAGAAAAAAAAAACAAAATAAATTAATCTTCAAAACTTATTATTAGCTTTTTTGCATTCAAATTTAAAGTTTGGCTACAATATTGCAACAGTTTCTGCTTAAAGCTTTAGAAGTTAAAGGGTTCATTCACATATTAGCTTCGTATATTTTCCTGTAATAATCTCACATTTGACCGCTTCAAAAAAGTTTTCGTTCTAATAATCTAGACATTCCTGTAATAATCTCCACGTGCCCTCGAGTGATACGCTCACTACACCGTTAATTTATTCATGTTAATAATTCGGCAAATATAAAAACTGTATTTGCAGTTGAAAAACTAAACTTTGCCATTGTGTTATTTTTATTTCAAGTATTTCTTGCCGCTGTTATGAATTTTACTACCTTATAGGCTCAATAAAATAAAAAGTGTATATTTTCCTATTCACTATGGTTCTGCACGAAGCTACAGATATGATCCGGAGAGAAATATCCTTAGCAACCCAAATCCAATAGTCCATCTAAGCGGATTAGAGAGAATAGCACGCTCCGATGTCGAAGGACATGGGCCAGCTGGAACTCTGTGCTATCATGGAACTGCCTAAACGAGGGGCCTGCAGGAGCTCATTGTAAAAGAACACAATATGGCGTTTTAAAGATGAGCTGATCGTTATATTCTCATATTATTATTATTATTATTATTATTAAAATATATTGGAACATAGATATTGCTTTCCTACTGAATTAAATATTTTATTACTTTCTATTAATTATTTGTAATATTTAGGACTATACAAATATCGATGTCATATACCGAAAAAGTCTACGAGGGATAGGGAACGTGTACATTAAGAGGTTTTTTTTTTTTTTCCTCTTTGAAAAAAGAGGATTTGACGCCTAAATTTCCAAAATGTCGATTACCACTATGTAATGTATGAGTCAAAGATTTATGTGTTAAGTCAATTTTAGCATTGAAATTGGCTATAAAAATTCATGATACTTCCAAATTTCATGTTCACAAGGTGTGTACAAACAAGTTATTGTTTTGCACCTGAATAACAACATTATTTTCATGATTCTCGCAATGATGATATCGTATTTAAATCAAAATAGCGAATTTAATTTATTTGGTAACAATTAATACTCTTAGCCAATTTCTTGAATTTTAAATAAAACGATCATTATGACTGGCTAATTTATGGACAGAGTATTCAGTTTTTGAAACTTGATATTATCAACTCGGTTAGGGAGACGGATAATCCGGCTAAAAGTAACCGGAATTTCAATTTGCCGGGCGCCACTTCCTATGGAACATATCGCTAAGCATTAGAGCTTTAGGCGACATTCTTGTGCGGAATGGTTTGTAGTTACTGCTGTTTTTAATTTTGTTTGTTTATTTATTTATTTATTTATTTATTTTTTTTGCGTGCTTATGGTAACGTTTGGCGAGTTTTGGGATGGATTACTACGGAAAAAAACTGCACCTGTAAACTTCGGCAAGCCTTTAAGGTCGACCCTTTTAGTAAATAACAGGTCTACAAGTGGTTTTCCCATTTCTAAAATAGCGGCATGCCAGGAAAGACCAGCCACGATCTAGGCGACCTTGGTGAAAAGAAATGATCAAAACATAGAAACCGTAAGTTAGGCGATTGACGAAAATCACCGAAACACCATCTGAAGAAACAAATTGTCAAAACATTTGTGCAGCGAAGTTTAGCAGAAGTTTTTCGAATGAAATGGAAGTTTGGTAAATGTATGTATGCCTAAGCTTACTCCCAAAGTGTCAGACAATAGCTCTCGTTTACAAATAATTATGATTACTTTTAGTGTTATGCTCATGATCGAGAATTTAAAAAGGAAGCAATTCACTGACGTGGATGACATGAAAGAAAAGTAACTGGAGGCCTTAATACAATTTTCACGTTTAAGAGTTTCACCACCGTTTTCGGCAATAGAAAAATAAACACTGAAAGAAACGAATAGTCGCATATGAATACTTTGAAGAAGACTAAAATAAGTAAGTACATACTGCTTCTCAAAACACTACTTGCTTACATAGTTTCGGTCGTTAACCAAATGTGCTAAATAAATATATGGAAATAGCACAAACATCTGCTTTTTCTCACTTGGTGAGGGCCATGCAAATATTTAAGAGCACAAGATCCGCAGCAGATGGCACATATTACGTCACATGCAATGTGGTGAAAACCAAGTTACAGAAATTACGCGCTCTTTTCGAATGAATAGAGAATCGTTTAAATGCCCCTTTACGTCATAAGAGCGATTTGAGAAGCAAAGTTTCATACATCGCTTAGAACCATATCCATGTCATCTCCCAAACAATTGGTCAGAAAACATATTTTCAGCGGGGAAGATGAAGCTAACTGCAACAATGATTAATTACTTTCCCGTTGCTATTTAGTTTTTCTTGTTCACAAAAACTTAGTGCACAATACAGAGTTACGTGTGCACTTTTACGCAATATATTTGTTTATGAAGAACTTCGAGATATGTGCAACCACGTAGCGGGTCTTATATAAGTAATGCGATATAGGGAATCTATGGTTGAAGTTTTCAAAGTTACATGTTAGGGCTTAAAAGTTTCAAAAGGTTGTTGTTACCAAGTTCTATTTAAATTGCAATAGATGACTGATTGTTAGCCACCTACAATGTACCTTTATTAAATCACTTACATTAGCATCTGGTACACCTACGAAACATTTATTTTATATGCATATATTATTATTATAATTATGATATTGCAGTTATTGTTTTATTTTCATCACAAGCATGGTATTGACGGGTGAAATAAATGCGTGGAAGGCTATCTCGTTTTAGTTTAATTAAGCAATTTTAATTTTTATATTCCAATGTCTAGTGATTACAATAATTAAAAGCATGTGCATTTTGTTGCCAAAAACAGCAGTGCACATTATATTTTAAAGGCAAGAATCTTGCTATGTAATGTACTGAAATATCCCAAATAAAAGTATAATAAAAGAAAAGTAAACGAAAACACACAATATTTACAGAAGTTGCTGAAAATGGCGAACTCCAACATCAATGCACAAACGACAGTGGCGTAAAAAAGTCTTGTACACTATGAAAGAAGTCAAAAGCTGCGACTATGAGGCCAACTAATTCCATCACTAGAACTATAGGAGTTTATCTTTCAGATGAACACACAAAAATAAATCAAGAAGATTCAAATCTGGAGATCGTGCTGGCAACGCTTTGATAAAGAGCTTAATCATATGATACCACTTTTCACATCGAATATGGAGAGAACGTCGAGTTAGAATGTATTGCAAGAATCGTTTCAACTGTTGAAGAGGCACGTTGGACGTAATATGACTGAAAACTACACATGGACGGAAAACCATGTTGATGGTTTGCCTCCCCGGTGACGTGAGGATTTCTGTACTCCCGCACATGGCCCATTCCTTGAAAATTTAGTACGTGCTCATCGCTGTTAAAATTGGCTTCTAAATACCACTGCAGGGAAGGGGGGGAAAAAAAAAAAAAAAATCTGGTTGTTGTTGCAAAGACCAACTGCAAAATTGCAAGCGGGGACAAAACCCTTCTGAATCTAAGGTATGCACTTTTTGAAGGTGTGATATTTACTCTTCATGCACAACTTGACACACACCTACATGGTTGGTGCTCATTGCACATGCGATATAACCGGTGTTGTTTGAAGGTTCCACTTCAATTCTGTTTGATATTTTCTTCGAAATATGGACTGCGGAGAGTTTGGTATCAGCTTTGTTTACCTTAACGCAAACGCTTATCAACAGATTGAAATGCAATATGACGTGATTGACTTGTATCAGATAATCTTTCTCTCTAGATCTCAGTAGCTCTAACAGCACAACCTCTTGCTTCTCCATAGATCGGGTGCATACCAGCAAGCTCAGTAAAAATGTTACCATTCTTAAGTTCTTCAATTTGTAATTTTTTGATGAGATATTTTGTCTTTTTTGATTATAACAAACCACTGACATAATATTTTGCAACATTAGGGGGGAGAAGAATTGCGATTTTGTCTCTAACTGAATTCCTATTTGCGCGTCATCAATGCAATGGCGTGCAATCTTAGGTTTAACCTGCAATTTTGCAGATTATTCAACGTTAAACTGTGAAAGTGATCTTTATTGGTCATTGTAATACAAAGTTTAATGCTATTTCGCCTTTATATATCTAATCACCAAATTGCAATTACATTAATAGCCCATAACTGCGATATTTTACGTCTGACACTATGTTCCGTAATTGAAATCACTTGCCTAAGACCTCTCTATATACAGTGAAAACAATTCGGTTTTGCTCTAACACCCCTTTCTTTTCTTTCCTTCTTTTTCCTCCCCCTTCTTTTGTCAAAAAGTATTTTCTTAAAAATTCGCTCAAATGTTGCAATGTATCTCACAGCTGTAGCCGCAGAACATTTATGGGGCAATAATATCCCTGACAGAACATTCTATACATTATTGGCACATCCAGTGAAACTATTACACTGGTTCATTTTTAATTTCGTTTTACAATTTGTACTCCAATATAACAATATTTATCTTCTGAAGAAATACTGAAGAGTTCCAATGTAATCTTTTTTTCTATTTCCTTCGCTCTTCTTTTTTGTGCGATGTGTTTCGTTCAGGTTTTTTATACACACAGGTTACAAATGTATCCGATAATTGAAAACTCTTGACATTGGTCTAAACTACATGGGGTGAACTATGTGCAATTATTTTCCATATTTCATTTCAGATGTGTGACACAATCTCTAACAGTGTGGGGGATAATATTCTTGCAAGTGTATGGGGTCACGAATGTCCACAAACTGAAAAGACCCTGAAAGATGTGCAATGGTCCACAAATAAGCTTCTCCAAAAATAGGCAATATTGCGGCGAAACAGCAGCTCTTCAGGAATGGATCAATTTTGGATAAGAAGAGGGCAGTACGACCATCGATATTACAGGAAACGAGCAGCAGCATCAATCAACAATGCCAAAATGATTTGTTCCGAGTTCCGAAGAGGTAACCTTATAGTCTATTGTCGCTTTCAACATGATGGAGCTACCTTCCATTATGCATAAATGCCCGAGAATTTTTAAATGACGCCATAGATGGGAATGGGAAGGATTTACCTGCATCGTTCGAAGGGCCTGTCAGGAACCCCGATCTCCCATCCTGTGATGATGCTCTAGAGACCTTATGTAGTATGCACCGCAACAAAGGTACTAGGCAATAGAACAGTTGGAAGGAAAAAAAGAAAAGAAACCTGTTAGGGTGGCATTCACAATACTTAAAAAGCCTATGATGTATAACTTCGCATATAACATTTGACATGAATAGAGCCGGGAAGTTCAGGTATTTATTTTGGTTAAAATAGGCAGGCAAAAAGGTACTTAAAATATTGAAAATAGACAGTAATATAAATTAAATGGACACTTATTATATCACTAATTATCAATGAAAATAGTATTTAAGATGCTTAGTACTTTCTTTATAACATAATAAAAGTACTTAAGCTTGATTTTCTTTATTACAAGCAACAAGATGCCTTTTTTCTTCTTTTTTCAAGATATCAGCTATCACAGTCGGCCGCCTGCCAGACAATTTTTTTGATTTGTTTATTTAAGGACGTTCTTCAACATATCAGGTTATTAGCGTCCCCTTCTATTTAGGGCGTGAGACGGCCGACAAATTTTGCTCAGAGGCCTCTTTTGTCAGGCTTGAGGTTCTTTATCATGCCGTAAATGTACGACACGGGACCCACGGTTTTACTTCCCTTCCGAAGGAAGCCATACTTACGATTTTTACGCCCGAAAAAATCCATCGATCCTGGCCGGGTTCCAACCGGCGACCTTGGGTTTAGAAGGCAAGTATGGTTACCACTACACCACCAGGATTGACATCATGGAAAAAGAACGATCTTTAGAGCATATTCGGAAGGGCTCATGCCAATTACAACAGGACGTTCGCCTTTCAGGACTTCATAGAAATGTTGATCAACACAAAGTAAAGTAGTTTAGAATAGTCCTGGCGAATGTGCAAAAGATGCGCAGTGATTTCTGGTCGAATTCATGTTCTGTTTATGCGTTTATTGGAGAATCAGGTTAGTATCTCGCTTACTTCCGTACTGAACACATTGTATGAGCAGTTTCTTGTATAGCTGTACCGCTCTCATCTTTCTCGCTTGCAATTGTTTGTTATATTTATGCAGCTGAAAACTTACCCCCAACGCAAATTTCCTAGAATTGTCTCGCGCAGATCGAAACTAGGTCATTAGCCAAGACTATTCAAAACTACAGTACTTCCCTCATCATCTCTATTTCCTGGCATTCGTTTGCCCGAAGTTACCGTGCGTTCCTTTCACTAATGAAGGCTCTCCTATTTAAAGAGCTTAAGATAATGGGTCGATGAGAAATTTTAAACTGCTTGAAAAGAAATGTATAACAAAATTCTCAACAGATATTTTTGTAAAGTGACCTTGCCATATATATATATATATATATATATATATATATATATAAAAGTCGGTCCTGGTGGTGTAGTGGTTACCATACTTGCCTCCTATACCCAAAACGCGGGTTCGAACCCGGCCAGGACCGATGGATTTTTTCGGGCGTAAAAATCCTAAGTATGGCTTCCTTCGGAAGGGAAGTAAAGCCGTGGGTCCCGTGTCGTGCATTTGCGGCACGAAAAAGAACCTCAAGCCTGAAGGAGAGGCCTCTGAGCAAAATTTGTCGGCCGTTTCACGCCCTGAGTAGAATGGGACGCTGATGACCTGAGATGTTAAAGAACGTCCTTAAATAAATCAATCAAAAAATATATATAAATGAAATAATTAAAAAAATATCATTATAACCCTTAAAATAAGAAACAAAAGCTAAAATATGTAAAAAAAATAATGAAAGGAAATATGTTAATTTCTATTCGATTCTTAAATATATCCCCCCACCCAGGTGGAAAAGACATTTTGCCTAACTTCCGAGCTCCAAGAAATGCTGAAAAGAAGTGCACGTTTGTACAAAAAATATATGGAACAACAAGACTTTCGGACTACTCTATAATATAAATACGTTCCAATTATAAGCATTACTTGTCACACTCTTCACACTGGAAATACCATGGGTTCCAGTCAAATATTTGCAAGCCACGCACGTAACGCCTGGCGGTGTTATCGATCCGATGGTAGATTACAGAATGGGACGCACGGTAATATTTTAAAGCCACTCCATCAAAGATATACTTAATGCAATGTTTAAGTGGCTGCCTCCCTTTGCCCTATACTAGGTATACTTGTATGTAATTCTAGGTGTAAACAAATGCACACGAATGAAACACGGTCGCATTTCGTTCAATGGACGTGGAAAAACAAAGCAATTACGTTACGATTTGGGCTTACTCCTCTGCTTTTAAGAGTTTGTTATACCAACAACAAGCTTTAGAGAATAGTACAATAAGTATTAACTGAAGAGTGAGTATATTTATTAGTTGTATTAATTTATTTTAAAATTCCCCAATGTTGTAATTACAATTTTATAACCAGCATTTATTTACTAACCAAAAGCAATTTAACGTCCAAAACCAACTGCTCATTGACTTGTGACAATAATGCCTAGTTAGCTATGCGATTCGGTGAACTTCAAGCAACCACGCGTAACCCGTCTCTTGTACTTAATAACCAGTACTTTCTAGTTAACTGGCAACTTAGACTAGCAGGAATGTTGGGGCTTCCTTGGCAACGGAATTCTAAGACTGCGATCTGACGTTTTGAATGTTTTTATATGGCATCTTTCTTGTAGAAAACTTAATTCCCATGCGGCAAAGGAAGATGCTCTGCCTGAAGTTCTGACCCCATCTTCTCCTAGTTGTAATTTACTTGACGGATCCATCAGAGACTAGGGAGGGCGGGAAGGAAGTCAGTGGCTCAGCAGCACGGGGCATTACAAATCTACGGCAGGACTTAGTCGATAACTCCACCAAGACAGCGCACGGCAGCGACGGCGGCAGGCTGGCAGGTGTGCGCGCATAACAGACATGCGCAGTGGCCATACCACGGGCTCTGAACTCTATTATATGGTGCGACCTATCATCCAAGTTGTAAAGCAGTGCAAGTGTTTCCTTGCTTTTCAATCAGACCAGCCCCTTGTCATTACGCCGGCATAGTATGCCGAAACTGTAGGTAATTTTGCAAAGTTGTAGCAGTAATATTTTTATGCCTCTTCACATTATTTAGCCTGTCCATTCCTTCTGTGAATGTGTTCTGTCCTGGTGGTCATACCGACGTAGACCCACGGTCGCGGATTCAAACAGTTTCTTTTTAGGGCATAAAAATCAAGAATAATGACTTACTTCAGAAGGGAAGTAAATTTGTTGGCCCCATGTCATTGAGTTAAGGCACGTAAAAGCACCTTAAAACTTAAAGAAGAGATCTCCAAGCAAAACATTTCTCACGCCCTTAATTGAATGAGATACCATGACGAAAGATTTTATAAAGCATCCTTAAATAAAAAAAATTCCTAATATTACTTACATAGTGTTTCAATTAATGAAGGAGACGAAAAGGGGATAAAATAATAATAATAAAAAAATACTTTGGGATAAATCGAAGAAATTTGGAAATATAAAATATGCAAGTTCCGATTTAAGAGCTACGTTAGTTTACTCTGACAAGTTCAGAGCTTCGCTGGGAGGTTCACTTTCCAGTGCTTTTCATTGCGACTGACCTTGAGTTTAAGAACGAAAGTACAATAATTGAAGTGGCAAACATTTTTAACGTTCAATTCAAATTACGAGTTCAGGGAGGAAAATGTGGCTGTAAACATAAATTATTATGCAACACACAGTGTATGTGTTTTATAATCACTGCTGCACCAGTTATGACACATATCATTTTTTAAATTGAGTTTTTTTATGTTATTTCAAACAGAATATGTTTCTCTGTATCGCTCGCTATGCAGTTCCTCATTTGTTTCATAGAAATGTTCACTACTATATCAAAATAATTTGTTGATCTACATATTTAAATAGTGTTTTTTATTAATTTTTTGTTAAAAATCAATAAATAATGTTTTAAAGTGAACTGGGAGAGCTGAGATAATAATTGTGAAATGAAAACCCACATAAAATTGTGTTCAGCTTTATTTATTGGGAGTTTGAAAATGAGACACATTTAGGACATTTAATTAGGTACACATTTTATGTTTAAATTCGAAGAAGTTAATTTATTCACCGAAATATTTGTTGCATTTGTGTAAATGCTATTGCAATTATTGCAATACCGGTTTAAGATATAAGCGGCTGATTTAATAAAACTTTATTTCCATAAAAATTGTGATCATTTTATGTTGATTTAAATTATATACGTTACTTTTAAACCCCACACATATTTTTGAGATAAGAATTTATTTTAAATATTGCATTCCCTAATAAATTACTTCTGTTCAAGTCTTAACGCTCCTATGTCGGACGTTTGGAGCCATTTCTGCACTGTTCTGGAAGCCTTCAACTTCTTTTACATATGACTGATTTTATATGCTTAATATATATATATATATATATATATTTATATATTTGTCAGTGCTGGTGGTGTAGTGGTTACCATACTTGCCTCCTAAACCCAATATCGCGGGTTTGATCCCGGCCAGGACCGATGGATTTTTTCGGGCGTAAAAATCTTAGTATGGCTTCCTTCGGAAAGGAAGCACAGCCGTGGGCCCGTGTCGTGCATTTACGGCACGATAAAGAACCTCAAGTCTGAAAAAAGCCTCTGAGCAAAATTTGTCGGTCGTTTCACGCCCTGAATTGAACTAGACGCTGATGACCTGAGATGTTAAAGAGCGTCCATAAATAAACCAAATTAAAAAATATATATATTTAAAAGTTAAAATTTTGGTTTCTGCTTTGCTCGTAGTTAATGCATTAATGTTGTTCTAATTTTTTTATTTGCTTTTTGTAAAGGACATTAATTATAAAACTATGATAATTTCATTTTATGCTATACAACATCAATCAATGTGTCAGGCTATTTTCTTTCTTTATTCGTAAACATGCTTTGTTGTTATAACAAACAAGTGATAGACGTTTATCTGTTTTCCGATAATCAATAAGCGTAGAATTAGTTGTGTCAGCTTAAGTTAGACGCGAACTAATTTCTGCACACTCCGCTGCTGTTTATATAGAGACAGAACATAGGGTCTAACCGCCAGAATGACCTCACCGAGATGTGAAGTTTTGTATTATTACGTGAGCTGTTTTCCCCTCTCGCGCCAACTACTCGCTTGACAAGCAGGCCGGCCGGCGGCTAGGGCCTCATTATCTACAAAGGTCATAAACGTGCATGCCCAGTATATTAACCTTGTTTAACGTATCGATAAATTTTCCTTTGTACTGGTCTTGCTGAGTGGCTGATTTCCGTCATGTTTGATGGTTCTCACGATATAAATTGTATTTTGGCGTATGGAATATCTCAATCGAAACAAAGCATTTGGGGGATAACAGCAAAATCAGTCAACTAGTGTTTCAATGACGACCAATTCCGAAAGCCTTGTTTCGCTGCATCTACAACATTCCCTCCCCTCCCCCATACACACACATAAGGGTAGGTCCATAAGTTTCCGACCGCCGATAAAGAAGGCTATGTGTAGAAGATTGTGACATGTTCAAAATGGAGTATCGACCTATTATTAAGTTCTTCACAAAAAAAGGACTTACTCCAAATGAATTAAACAACGACTGGACGGTGTATATGAGGAAGTATTTCCCTCATATTCTACCGTAAAAGAATGGGCAAATTTTTTCGAATGGGTCGAGAAAGCATTGAAGACGAAGAGCGTGCAGGTCGGCCCTTGGAGGTGCTCACTCCTGAAAAAAATCGCTCTTGTGGAAGGAGAAATTATGGAAGACCGGCTGCTCAAAGTTACAGAAATAACAGCAACATTGGGCCTTTCTAAAACAACAATCTTTCGACTTATTTATGGACATTTACACATGATTAAGGTTAGTGCAAGATGGGTGCCTAGACTTCTTTCCTCGATCCAAAGGCAGCAACGATCATCTGTTGTCAGGCATTTTTGGAGCTCTGCCGTGCCAATGAGAGAGAAGCAAACCATTGTTACAGGAGCTCTTTTTTTTTTTTTTTTTGATTGATTTATTTATGGACGCTCTTTAACATCTCAGGTCATCAGCGTCCCATTCAACTCGGCGTGAAACGGCCGACAAATTTTGCTCAAAGGCCTCTCTTTCAGGCTTGGGGCTCTTTTCCGTGCCGCAAATGTACGACACGGGACCCGCCCGAAAAAATCCATCGGTCCTTGCCGGTTCGAATCCGCAATCTTGGGTTTAGCAGTTACAGGAGATGAAACTGTGGTACCCTACTATGATCCCTTGTCCAAAAGAGAATCAATGGAGTGGCGTAAACCTGGCGAAGCACCGCCTCTAAAGGCCAAGGTTACTCGGTCAACCAAGAAGATCATGGCCACAATCTTTTGAGACTGTGAAGGAATACTCTTTATTTACTACAAGGATAGGAACACCACAGTAAATGGGGAGTACTATGTTGGCCTACTGCTCAGACTAGGTGTTTCCATCAAAGAGAAAAGGCGAGGAAACCGGTGTGCGCCTTCTTCACGACAACGTGCCTGTGCACATAGCTCTTGTTGCAAAGGAATCTGTGAAGAAATGTAGCTACAAGGAGATGGACCATCCACCCTACAGCCCAGATCTAGCTCCCAGTGACTATTTCGTCTTCTCAAAACTCAAGAAGGATCTTCAAGGAAGGAAATTTAAGTGTGACGAAGAAGTGATGGATGGTGTTTAATCCCATTTTGCGGATAAGACTTCTGACTATTTGGGGAGGGGGGGGGGTTCGGAATGTTAACTCAAAGATGTGAGAAGTGTATTGCAATAAAGGGTAACTATAATGAAAAGTGAAGTATAGTTTATGTCTTTATCATACCTGGAAAATGGTTAGGCCGGAAACTATTTACCATCATATATATAAACACATTGTGATCCTTCAAACGTGCGCGCACGCACGCACGCACACACAATAGTTCGGTACTTTCGTGTTCTTGCGCTAGGTGGCATTATTGCAATTAGCTTTCAAATGGAATCTGCAAGTAAAAAAATTGTATAAACAAAAAGCAGTAATTGAACTTCTTTTGGCAGAAAATGGCATCATTGCCACGCTTAAGCTCTTATTTGAATATGTGGCAGGGGATAAATGCATTTTGGCCATTGAGCCAAAAAGTTTGTTTTCTTCGGAAGAATGTGGAAACTTCTCACTGATTATCCACGCTCCAGGAGTCCTCACACTGCGGTCACATTGTAATGATCGAATATGCCACCATCCTTATTTGGGACGATCGGCGAGTAAAAACCAAACAACTCGCTGTGCACCTAGATATCTCTGGCAGCAATGTCAACACATTTGTCCGCCAGTGCTCATTAAGTTAAAACCGAAGTTTTTCTTCACGACAGAGCGAAGTCATACACATACACAGCTATGCACCCGAGAAGAAATCACTACACTTCTGCGATTCGTCCGGATCTTGCTCTTCTGATGTTCTATTTCTTCGTCAATCTAAGAGATACAATCCGTGAAAGGAGATTTTTACAATGACGATGAAGTAATTTATAGAGTTGTGTTGGGACAGCATACAGGCTCCGACATCTAGATGGCGCAAAGCAAGCATATCATTAGTCCTGCGTTTAGACACCGAGAATCTGCAAGTAATTCGCCAAGTGTAGCAGTACATGTGGTATTGCTTGAGGGAACTTACAAATGTCTAACCTCGACGCTCTATTGTATAACAAGCCTGGAAGTGCAAGCTACTTCATTATAGCTTGATCTCACCATGCTCTCCGCTCAAGACAAAGGGTTCCATGACATGACACGAACACAACGTGTATCCAGAAATCCAGAAATTATGGCTAGAGATGTTATCCGTTTCTTTCTGCAACGTTTTGTCGCTTATGGCATTCATTTTTTTTTTTTTTTTTTTTTTTTTTTTTTTTTTTTTTTTCGTGTGACGCGCGGTCAATATACGTTTCGTGGTCTATCTTTCTAAAGACAGTGCAACTGTTGTTATACATTGAATGCTTTATTTGAATTTATATTAAACTATGTTCAAATTTGAGCATTAAACTTAAATTTTACCAACTGTACACTAGTTTTTCTGGTTAAAAGTCTTTTCGACGTATTTTTGTCACAAGAAGTGTAAAACGGGTCAATTATCAAGTTGCCAATAATCCTCAAATCTCTTCCAAATGAAAATTGGCAACTTATAATCTCCTTTAATTACGGAAGTTAACAAAAGTTCCCTCTTTCATGAAAGGATATTCAAATCTCTATGATCAGGTATGGTTCTCTGGTCAAGGAATGGTTTCATTCATATTTTGGTGGAATTTCCAGAGCAAGAGATTCACCAATGACAGCAAGTACAGCGTTAGAGAGTAAAGCACAAAAAGGCCCGTACTATATGCTTAACATGATTTTTTTAAAATTCGAATTTTAAGCTTTAGTGCAATTATAAATGGCTTAATTAAGTGTATCAATCTTCTTATTTTGGGTTCTTAACTTGAACTTTGGTTAATCCATGCTTTGAAATCTTGAGTTAATATATTTAATTGAGAAAATAATTTAGAAGAGGTAGAAGAATTTGATAAATGTTTAGAACCGTTCATCTCTGATAAATAAAACGAATTAGCCTTATATGTGACCAACAATACTGCACCACGAAAAGTGCTAAAGAAGCAGAAAATGTATTTTTTATGAAACTTGCGCACAATAGTTATCACCAGAGGAAGTACGCTAAGTCTGTTTAGAGTCATCTTACTCGTACAATATGTGAATCGCTATTCACATGCATCTGTTCCTGTTCTTCGACATCTTCTGCTAAGAGAAATCGCATTTGAAACTTTTGTCATTCAGTTCTAGGAGCGGATTATTTCCCTCGTAAAATACACGAGGAGTACAGTAAAATTAATCTTCGGGGTGAGATGTCGAAAATCAGAAAGCTGTACAATATATCGCTTGTAAGATTAAGATTAACCTAACATAACCTACAATTGAATGTAACTCTGTTATCACGTGGATATGAAAAATAACACATTAAAGAAACTTTATCTACACAAAATTAAAATAAACGAATGAATCGATTTATTTAACAATGACTAAACTCTAGCTGGTGCTTTTACTCGTGAAATTTCCAGCGTTAAATTTAATTTGAGGTTAAAGCGAAAAAATCTTAGATAAATGTTTATACAGCCAAAGTTCCAGGTCAAGTATAAAAGATAGTTCATTTTATCCCCCAAACTCAAGTTAACTCTTTGTACAACTGGTCCTTAGTAACTCAGTATTGTCCCTTTGTAAGGAGGAGACATTTCTACCACATTATGAGAGAGAGAGAGATTGTTACACACAAAGATAAGCTGACGAGATGGTCAAAGGTAAGGGATAGGATATATCAGTGCACATTATAAATTAATGTCATCTTAACAAAGAAAGTTTAGCTTTGTTTATGTTCTTGCGGGTAATTTTGAGCTCGTGACAAGTGGCACGCACACCTTAAATTCCCGCTTGCACTCCTCAGTACAAAAACGATTCAAATTAAAACTTGTCTTCCGTCCTTACAATTCTCATTATAAGTACACAATGGAACAACGACAGTCAATTGCAGCTACGGGACAAAATGAAGCCGATAAAAGGGGGACTTCTTTCTTTCTTTCTTTTTTACATAAGTAGGAAGGGGAGAGCATAGTGTTCTACTTTTTAACGAGACTGCAGTTTCATGCTGAAAATAGCACTTTAGGAAGAAGAACGCAATGAGTTGAGATGCGAGTGATAAACGAAGATACGGATGGCGTTAATGTTTCTAGTATTTTCTGTATTATAAAATATATATCACCGGAGTACATCAAGTGGTAAGGAACCTGACTATAGCCTGGATGCTCCGGGGTTCGATTCTAGGCAGCGACAGGGTTTTTTTTTTTTGTCCGCTCTTTCGTGTCCAGACAGGCCTAGGTTCAATCGCCATTATTCAAATTGAGTACCATTGATTTCCATTGTATAACCACATTGTTCGTTGAATTGCCTTTATCAGCCCATATGGGGCGTATTTGAGTTAAGTTCAAACAAGTTGTAGGTATACAAGATAACTGAAAAGTTTCTCAGAATTGTGGTGTTGACCTTTTCTGTCTTGCCTGGTTTAGAAAATATTAAGTATGTATAGTTTTAAGAGAAAGTTACTATGGAGTGATAAGACGCCGGCGTTGGCTATTAGCCAATAAAAGTAGCAAATGAATAGAAGATTCTGGAAACACAGTTACAATGCACATGTGGGAACGTTAAGTAATGAGAAAAGTAAAGGTTTATATGACAGTCGTTGTGGAAGTAGCAGTTCATCGAGACGAAAAAGTTGTGGAGCGAGTATGAACCATCTTCAGCAAAGTGCCAAGAGGTCAAACATACAAGGTCGTTTGAAAAGTTCTTGGAATGACACGCAGATTGCAGCAGCAGTTCCAAAGCAGTTTATCAGTCCCCACCATCTTCCATAAAAACATTTGTGCAATAATATGTGGATTGGTCAAGAATCATAGTAGCTACAGCTGTTTGTTGCAGTGCAGACAGACGTGTGTATACGGAAAAATGGCGAATATAGAACAAATATACTTAATAAAGAATGCAACAAATATTCATACAGTTATCACACTATAGGGAATTCCGCACTATCATTTTCAACTATTTCCAAGTGGACCATGGAGTTTAGACGCGACAGTGAAAGTTTGGAAAATGGCCCATGCAAAGGAAGATCAAAATCCGTCACATCGGAAATTATTGAAATGGTTCTGCAGGACCGCCTATTAAAGATGTCCAAAATTGCTCAAGCTCTGGGCATTTCAAGGGAATGGGGTTTTAACAATTTAAGGGAAGAAGTGTGCTTGAAAAATAATGATCGGGAAGATGAGTGCCCCAACTGCTAACTCAGGGTTAAAAAGAATCTCAGCCATGTTTGGCCGGTTTTCAGAGAGATCCCGAGCAATCTTTTTTTTTTTTTTTTTGATTGATTTATTTAAGAACGCTCTTTAACAGCTCAGGTCATCAGCGTCCCATTCAACTCAGGGCGTGAAACGGCCGACAAATTTTGCTCAGAGGCCTCTCTTTCAGGCTTGAGGTTCTTTTTCGTGCCGCAAATGTACGACACGGGACCCACGGCTTCACTTCCCTTCCGAAGGAAGCCATACTTAGGATTTTTACGCCCGAAAAAATCCATCGGTCCTGGCCGGGTTCGAACCCGCGTTTTGGGTATAGGAGGCAAGTATGGTAACCACTACACCACCAGGACCGACCCCCCCCCCCCGAGCAATCGATTTGTAACCAATGGTTAAATATGATGCACTACTGCACACCTGTAACAAACAGCAATCTAAACAATGTAAGCATCATGATTCTCCACCGCCAAAAAAGACCAGGTGTGTGTGAAATCAAGATCATATCTTCGGATTTCTGGGATGTTAAGGGTGTACTCCTGATTATTTTCCCACTGGAGCATCTATAACTGGAACTTTATGCTAACTATTGAAGGCAAAAATACGCGAGAAAAGTCCAAATTTATCAATGAAAAAACCATCTTGCATCAAGACAATGCTTGCAATGGCGAAAATCAATTAACTGCAGTACGATTTCGACCCATCCGCCTCTCCATCGAACTTCCATCTGTTGCGAATTTAGCAGGCCTGGAGAAATCTGACTTTCATGATGGGATAAAAGGTTTAGAGCATCGTTGGACAAATTGCATTAGCATCTAAGGAAACTATGATATACAAGAATAATTTCAAAAAGTTAGGCCGTCATTTGGTGCTTCATTCCGAGAACTTTTCAAATGGCCGTTGTAACACTCACGACACCTATCACACAGAATGTGATTCTTACGAAAAATGTATAGCCATTCTTCCAAAATCAAATGCAAATTAATATTGTAACATGAATCCCGAAAAAGATCTCAAGATGTGAAATTCAAGGGAAAGAAAAGGAATATAATACACATAAAAAAATGTATGCGATTCGAAGATCGGACAAAGCCGGGAACTGGCACGTCGATCCTACAGTCTTAGGCGATGGAAGCTCCTAAGCAGTTAAACATGGAAAATTTAATCGCACCATTAGAAGTTACACGCAGTAAGGATAAATACAAGACACACAATATTTTGACCAGGAAGGAATGCACAATTTGAGAAAATTCACTGCAGAAATTAGCAACGGCATTCAGGAGCGCCGAAATGTTTAGAACTGCAGTCAAGATCATTTCAATTACGAAAAGTCGTCACATTCAACACTGTAATATAAAGTCGAGGAATATTTACAGAGACCCTTCAGTCCATCGGCACTCGATAGACGTCACCATTTTAATGGGTGGAACACTTACGGAGAACATTTGTTTTCAAGAGATTCGTGACAAAGTTGGTTGAAATGTTGCAAGGCAAACTGAAGGAACGTGTCCACACAATATTTTTGTTGATGCACGTTCAAGTGGAAAAATGCCAAAATAGCATCTACAACATTTCTAAATCTTGGGGGAAAATCAAATCAAATCAAATAATGCTTCGTGATGAAGTGGACATATGCCACTACCTAAGATCCAACAAAACAAACGACGGGTTTCGTACGCCTGCAATTGGAAACACCTTTCACAAACTTACAAGAACGTTATTTCACAATTAAAATGCATACGGTAATTTACAACCGAATGTTCAACCCGGTTTACAAACCAATGCTCAAATATACCTGGCAGATCTATTTATAATTTGGTTAAAAGTGATTTTAATATCTTGAGATAATGGACTGTTGGTATATGGGAAGATATGTGCACCGATTTGCCTATTATCAAATGCCTTTCTAACACTTTATTGAAAAACCTCATTTTCCATTTGATAGTGACTAGAGATGTCTGGAATCATGTTTTTTTTTTTTTTCTTTATTGTGTTCAGAAATCTTTCTCTCTTATGCTTGTCATGAAACTATAAGTAATTAATTTCTATATTGTGTTTTTCCGCCATTTTCAACACTTCCCAGTCAAATTCGCAGTAATTAACTAATAACTAGCCCAAATTCCTTCGTTTTTCGACGAGTATACGCGTTTTCATGCACTTCTAAGAATTCGATTTCAAATACTTTCCTCGGGAATGTGCTATGCCTTCCCCTTGCTCATCAAAGGTGTCAAACCTGTCCAAGGACAATGTTGACCTAATGTTGTAGCGACGATGCGCGTTCTCCCTACAAAGAAGTGGTTGCTTGCAACCACGGTCCTGGCTCGCCTGGAATCCCCACTGTTGCTATAGTGATACGAAATACACGGAAATGTGTTACTGAGAAGTATTTCTATACACTTAAGTAAATTGTAGGAACTGCTATAGCGGCAGCGCGGAAACTCCGTTGTTGCCTCATGACGCATAATCTGCACGTAATTGTTTTCATTTCATAGTGATAGGTGTACGATTGCTATCTTTTTTATAAAAGGAAAAACAAATTTTATTACCAAATTTTACACAATACATTTTCTTATTCAAACTCCGCTTGTAACAGTATACATGTTGCTTCCCCCCCCCCCCCCAAGTAATGTAACCTATGGGTTATCCTCCATAACTATGGGGCTGCAATACGTTATTCTTATTACAAAATTGATTTTTTTTCATTTTTACCCCCCCCCCATTGATTTATTGAAATTCGCAATTAATTCATACCCACACTAACCTTAACCTCGGGTAAATCCTAGAAACAGGTAGACCAAGTGATTTGCTGCGGCTCGCTACGGCCATATATATGTGCGGGTAAATCACTGTAAAAGGTGGCAAAGCTCCTTTGATACCAACAGAAAAAAAAATTCGTATACATCAATTTATAGTGCATTGAATGCGTGGGAGTAAAGCACTGGAATGGGCAAACTCCTTTAACTCCGGCAGGGGGGAAGCATCAGAACATGAAGATTCGGAACACTACCTTCCCAACTACAGCAAGGCGCTCTAACCCTCTGAGCTATCATGCCTTTGCGCTGAAGAGCCATTTTATCTGGCTATATCTGTGGAAGTCCACTACCTTCGGCTTTCTCCGCTATCGCTCGGGAGTGGTTTCGGACTGCCGCACTAGCAGTTCCGATAATTTAGCTATGGCTAAGGATAAGTTTTCTAGATTAGCTCTATAATGTCATCGTTTCCATGATTGCTGACTGGAAGGTAGGAAATGCTTCGTGCTCAAGGGGCGAAATGTGTAATTCTACTAATACAAATAAAAAGAATACAGATAGTATCGTATGACATATTCTGAGTGTTTCTACGGCTGTGTACAGGAACATGTTACCTATTGTCCACTTGGAGTGCTTCTGCTGGCCTATTGTTTACGAAAGCAATAAAACCTTGCAAGCTGACCTGTTATCTTTAATTTAACCAGTATATTGTTTCTATTGTCGTCTGAGTGACAAGAAACAGAGAATCATATGGCCATACTTTAGTCAGGAAAGATGTCGTTTCTAAGAAAATGATACCCTGAAGTTGTGTCCCCACTTAAGTAGAAGTTTTTATTGGTTTCATTAAGTAGCTTAAATAATGCACTTTTGAATTATTTGGATTTTTCAAATGCCCACTGCCTTTTTCGTATTTCCCATAATAATAATAATAATAATAATAATAATAATAATAATAATAATAATAATAATAATAATAATAATAATAATAAGCGATCTATTCTATCAAAGGATTTTTCTAGGTCAACAAATGTCATATGTGTTTCCAAGTTATATTCTCTTTGTTTTTCTATAATTTGTTTTATTATATAAACATACATCATGATCTGGCAGTTCTAAATCTACTTTGTTTCCTCACTGATTACATTACATAAAATGTTTAATCTGGAGGTAAAGATCCTTGCATGTATTTTATACATTATATTTAATAGGTTATCCCTCTATAGTTTTTGCATTCATTTCCTTGGCCCCTTTTTAAAGTTTTAGATACCTCCCATTCTTTGGCAGTTTTCTTCATTCTCAAGCATATAGTATTAAATAAATACAATAAGGATGGTTGTAATATAAATCCTCCTACTTTACTGATCGTTGGACAGTGATAAGAACTACAAACATTCGGTATTAGCAATTTCTAGCTTAAGTTCATTTAAACATATAAGTATAATGCACTACTACTGCTTTTATCCTGGCAGCATTTGCCTCTTGTACTGTACTACATCTTTCCCTGGCATGATTGTGAATAAAACCCCTACGTCCCTTTGGGGAGAGCTTACAGTTCCTTTGTATTACCATCAATTCATTTTTGCGCTTTAGAGTGCAAGTTAACCAAGCTCATTCCGGTTTAAAGCTGCTCAAGGGTGTCGACAAACGCTACCGTAGAGCGAGTACGCTTATGTATATAAACGCTACCCTCTGATCACATCGTTGATTGCAGGGTACGTGCCAAAGTACCGAGCTGGTCAGCTTCCACATCCCTGCTTAACAGAGGGGGAGAAAGTATCGACATATTTGTTTTTACGTTATAGAAGACACATCATGCTTACTTATTCTCTAGTTCTAAAAATACTTCGCTATTATGCTGAATAATTTTGATTGTCCCTTTCTAATATTTTCTTTTTTTTTTCTTCTTCCCCCCCCCCCAATTTCAAATACACGTATGAGCACAGGAACGTTAAACACAAAGGCTTTTGCAAGAACTGGATGTACGATTCATCTACGAATTAAATAATTAACATTATATACGATGGCTATTCTTGAAAGATCTGAGACTGAATATTTGCTAATTTTCCTTTTAAGTTATATTTTTGAAATGGCCATATTTGAAAAGAGGTTCCTTCATACATATCTGTAGATGGAGAGCAAAAATTCACAAGTGAAACAATGCTAGCACAATGCAACAATAAATTTCTGTTTTCTTTTTGAACATACAGAAGTGATGCTTTCCTTTGAATCACAGGTGACGAGTCATGGTTTCAGCATTATGATCCAGAGGGGAAAGAAGCCAGCACAGTATGAAAATCACAACACTAAAAAAACCAAAGGTTGTTTCATCTGCTTTGACTGTCAGGGAATGATTTACCAACATAACGTTCCCCCACACACTGCAGGTAATTTATGAATTCTCTTAGGCAGTACATTGCAAGCAAAAGACCAGAGATAGTGGCTTCAACATGACAATGCTAGGCCTCATGTATCAAATACTGTGATGGAGTATTTGGGTAAGTATGACTTATGCTGTATACCACATCCCCTAAGCCCTGATCTGGCTCTGGTGATATTTTTATTCCCTACACCGGATAAAAAAGAAGAAAAACTACGATGTCATCTAATTCAGGGCTCAAATGCAGTATAAAAAGATCGAAGGCGATTCTCAAGGATCTCATAAGGAATAGTCTACGCCAAGTGTTTGGGGACTGACAGAAACGTTAATACATGTATTCAAATGGAGGGGAGTAATTTTCCTCGTTTAAGATATTTTAAGGGGAGACAGATGGCAAAAGTTTTCAAAGTGCGAATTAAAATATTTAGACCCTTTTTATCAATAAAATAAAAAGATATATGTACATAATGCATGTTCTATAGATGATGATAAAAACCAATACAATGATATGTCTGCATCCCCATGAAATTACAAAACAATGCTTTTGGCCGAGTTCCTACATTTCTTTCCAGCCGGCAAACTTAGTAATGTACCGCCGCAGAGGTTCTAAGTTCCAGCGAAAAACTGAATTAAGTTTGCAACACTGTGTAATCCTTTACAACCGACATAACAACGTAGCCACTAAATTGTAATGCTCGCTTTCCCCCCAAGAACCATCCCGCGGGGATTTTGGGCGGACAAAGCAAGGGCTATACTCGTCCTCGCCCTTATCCCAGCAGCTAATATATGGTCAGAGCCGCAAGGTGTGCTATTAGAAAATGAACTCCGCGACAATTCTACAATGCTGAAGTGAGGAGGTAAATATCGGAGAAATATATGAATTGGTTTTATATTTCATAAATTAAATTTACCCACATTAATGTTCTAATACCGCAATTATAACGAAGCACAAATATTTGTGGCTTCTGCAATAGGTAGGTACTAATAGATGCAATGAAGAAAACTGCTTTATTCACATACAATAGTGGTAGAGATCTCAGTTTACTGTTGGTAAATAGGTTGTTTTTCATATGTTTAATAATTCACACCATTCTTTATATTCAAACTCTATACACAAAAGCAACACATTTGCTACCTGTATCCATTTTGATCTAGAGAAAGCAGCAGAAGCAAGTATACTTTAGAGGAATTATACTTCAACATTTTAAGCTTCGTTCAATATCATTCCATCACCTTCGAGACACAACTGAAGACAATAGGGTCTATTTGCAAAACGTTTCTGAATTCAAATTGGTTATTTTCATGTCATCTCTTATTATTTTTGTCATTAACAAATAACAATAGATTTTTATTCTTTTAACTATGACAGCAGGATGGATCTGTATAGAAGCCTCCTGGTACAAAACACATGTTAACCGTATCCTTTGTGCATAGCTATAGCCTCCAGCGAACTCTTTAAAGCACTGCTTAGCGTGCCGACTATAAGAACACATTCCAATGAGTGGAGATTCCGCCAAAGAAAAACACACACACAAGAAGAATACTCGGCCTGGGGGATTATTAATCTACAAAGAGTACGCGTAGCAACACACAATTCCACTTGCTCCGAAATCGAGAGTAATATTAGGCGTACAAAGCGTAGGAATGATTGAATCCCTCGTTTTGAAACATACACAAACACCAGTTATCAAGCATATCAATTCTACCTTTCAGAAAATCCTAAATCACATTTCAGTAACATTAAGAGCTTTCAATTCTATTTACTGTATACAACAACGAACAATTAGGTTTTAATTATCACAGTTAACGTACATCTTCTAAAAATGGGAAGCAGATTTAATGGTGCCGTGTTTAAAACCTTGAAATTTTGTCTAATAACACTGCATAATCAATGAAAAAAATTAATAAATATATTAACAAGGTTTTATATGTAAATACATATTTGACTTGATTTTTGATTATATACATTTCATTTTTATGCATTTACGATTAAGAATGTTTTCACTTTTAAAATATATATTATTCTCCATATTTCTGAGTATAGTACATATTGAAATAAAAGTATATACTTTTATATAAATTATATAATTCATTTTATTTTAAACGTGTTCCATATTATATGGTTTCAAAATTATTCTTGTTAGATAATAATTTAATGTTTATTTAATTATTTATTTAAGTTTATTTAAGTATCATTATTTCAAAATTGATTCTGGTTTTTCCATGAGTGTGAAATACGGAAAATTAACAATGACTAGTGGTTACAAGTAGTAGAGTACTATGCAGTTAAGAATGAAGCCTTAGAAAATATGGAGTGTTTCACACTAACAGCGCTCCCTTCTCGCAAAAACCCCAGCACTGATGGTGGTAACGTGTGCACTTGAATAGGAAGGTCATGCCTGTGTATGCTGTGCTGGCGGGTGTACATCGTAAGTATCCTAAAGCAACACCCCGCTATCCAAAAGCCTGAGGAAAGTGACAGAATGTTTTAGCTGTTGCAGTGGGAAGTGAAGTTGAGCAAAATGCAAGTCAATAATTTTGGTTATAGTGTGGCTCTTTAAGTGGTGAAGTAAACATGGAGTCATATTTGAATTTGGATTTAACTTCACAAGATGTTGCTATGTTCATAGTGGTCCCCCATTACGTGTCGTGTTGTTCAGCAGAGTTTTAGCGAGTACAAAAACAAGTTTAAGAGACAATAGATGCAGTTCCACATTTGAAAATTTAAAACAATGTCTTGTAGCCCAATGTTTTGTAAATACATTACTGCGATAGAAAGATATCCCTAGAGGTATTTTCCGGGATGTCATGCAGTGGTCTGTGTCTGACGCAGTGACACCTTCTCGAAGGAGACTTCGTCCACGCCACTGAAGATGTCCGCCGCAATTGTGGACGAAACGTCTGAAACTCCTAGCTCATGTAATAGAAAGATTTACGGTGAATCAACTTGTAAAAGTACAAAAATATACTAACGATCTTAATACCAATACCAAGAAAGTTAAATGTTTTGCTGTTCAGCAATAACAACTTTAACTGGGCTTATTAATAGAATGACATTTTGATAATATATATATATATATATATATATATAGTTCATACGTACATATTTAACCATTTTTATTACATATAAATCCTAGCTCTAGTAATGAGGGCCCTCTCCAGGAAAAACCTCACCCAGATTTTTCTAATTACCAAATAATGCTTGAATCACGCCGGCATGATATATTTTGATATACATAGCGCCATGTAAAATGTGCCATCACTTCTCTGCTTAGAGTACAAGAACTAATTCAATCCTCGAATCATAGTTTTTTCTGTGCTTGATAAATAAACACAAATAATAAGACCTTCAACTCCTTAGCAGTTATAAAAACTGTTTCAAATAAAAAAATTAGTCAGTTTGTCTTTCTCTTAGAGATTGCCAAACAAAGCGATAAACTTTGTCATTTAAATATAGCAATTACAAAAACTGCAGTTCAAAGACAAGAGAACATTTGCGGCGCCAATCAGTTTGCAATGCTGTAGGCTGACGTTACCGTCAATAGGTGGCCGCGCCAGGAATCAAGAGTTCAGTGGCAAGCGGAGGGTAATCCACGAGCCAGGCAGCCGCGCTGGTAGCCGAGTATTGATTGCCGGAAGTTGAGCGAGCCTCGGACTCTCTCTCTCTTTCCCTTGCACGCCGCCCGCCCGGACTGTCGAATACACACACATACACGTAGAACATGCCGCTTCTTCCATCAACGTCACCCGTCTATGGGTGTCGACAACAAACATTCGCTCTTGGGAATAACGGTTCAACCAAACTCGGGCATAGAGCGCATTCACACACATCCTTCTAGTTTTCATAGGTGGCCTACACCATACGATAATAATTACTTGAAAGGAAACACCTACCTGCTAACAATCTATAATTAATTTAAAGCTTCCCAAGAGCGCTAGCTAAGAGCATGACATACACCTATGTTACGGAACATTGTTCCCAAATTATTATTATTATTATTATTATTATTATTATTATTTTAAAGTTTGTATTCTATTAGTCACTAACATGGCGGCAATGATAATCCTAGCAAACAGCGGTAACACTACACCTGAACTAATAACACGTTACGAAATACGATTCCCAAATTATTATTTTAAAGTTTGTATTTCATTAGCCACTATCATGGCGGCAATGATAATACAATGTTATAAAGACCTCCTAAAGAGAACAATGGGCTCATCCTAGAATGAAGTAAACTGAATAGAAGTCAGAAAGAAAATACTGCAAATCTCGTTAGTATTTTATTAATGAAAACTTATGCTCGCTTTCCCTCGTTTGCCGGTGGCAGTATAGCAATAAATACGAAATGCCGAAAAACCAAAGTGGGAATTGTGTTCTGTTCCTAGAGTGGCTTTGGAATTTACACATTTCACCTAAGATGGGAAAATAATATTCTGTCAGCTTTTTAAAAAAACTAAGTTTTATTACAGTAGTGAAAATGTTTTTTCCCAGTTATTTTTAATATTATATGGGTATTGGCATGCATGGGTATTGCGTATATATGTATTACTGTTTATTTTACTTTGATCGATTTTGGTGGGAGCGCTGTGAACGTTTTACATCCGCCCCAATTGGTGCCTTCCTTACCAGCTTTATTCGTAATAATAAAATGCTGGCATGTCGTTAAGGATGCAAACAAAAGGCACAAACCTAGAAACTTTGATACGTTACACTTAATGAACTACATTAATAAAATAAAACTATTGCCAGTTACGGCTCAGTTTAAGAAAATAGAACCCTCTCTACTTGTTGCGAGCCTGACCTCAACGCTGTTGTTGGCAGCGTTTGTTTATAAACTACGATATTTCCTCCATTGTCCGTCGCCAAAAGTAATATATGTTTTGAGGTTATGTTAGTCGAGGGAAATTATATTTATATTAAAGGGATGCTATATATAGGCTTATATGTAAAACTTTCTGCGCATTCATGTTTAATGAATTAACCAAAGCGGTGTGGTATAAACGATTTTTCAGCCATGAGCTAGATTTTCCCCCAGAATATATCCTGAACCACCCTCACGTGTATCATCATCATCATCATCATCATCATCATCAAGAAAACCATGACTACTATCTTCAAAATACAAACGCTAAGTTATGTTATATAGACACACACACACACACACACACACACACACACACACACGTATATATATATATATATATATATATATATATATATAAATAAACAGGCTGTTTCGGAAATAACTTTAACAAACTTTCGTGGCGGGTTCCTCACACCAACCAAGGAAAAAAAAAAAGGTCCATATAAACATATGTTCAGTAATCCTTAAGTTTTTGAGTTATTAATAAAACTTTACCAAAGCAAGAAAAAATATCTATATAAACATATGTTCAGAAAGTATTAAGTTTTATGAGATGTCCGGAAATCCTTAGTTTTTTTTTTTTTTTTTTTTTTTTAAGTTATTATTGAAAGTTTACGCCAGAGTTTAAATTTAATAGGGTTATTAGTTATTATGAAATTACATAAATGCCTAAACTTCAACATTGCTATTGCTACATTTTGCGAATAATATTTTGTCATTTAAGTATGCAGTGCTGACGCGCCAAGTGCTTCAGCAAATTTGTATCGATATCATCATATCTAACAAAATGAACTTTATTTTCGGTTACGAACTTAAGTTGTTAGATTGCACCTTGAAATGCGATGAAGTAAACTTTCATTAATAACTCAAAAACTTGGTGTGAGGAACCCGCCACCAAAGTTTGTAAAAGTATTTTCGAAATAACTTGTACATATACACAACGCAGCTTGTGTATCATTAATGCAGAAACAGACAACTGCAACACGTTTTAAGTTCACACGTGCTGTGCTAATTAGCGACTGATGTGGTCAACAACGGAAGGCACAAGGAAAGAAGTTGGAAATAGCTGTAATCTCTAGTTCTTTACGAACTGCCACGTTTATTCCCCTTAGTACAGAAACGACCTTGAACTGGGGTTACTTTGTTGTTCATAGAATGCAAAGCTCCGCAGTTTTCTTGGAATCAAAAACTCGCAGCCAGAAGGGATAAAGGAAGGGGTTTGAGCGAGTCCAGCCTTTCTGCTTTTCGCTCACTTCTTTTATCTAAGTCCTATTGGGTAATAGATTAATATTACAAACTTTTAACATGAGAAACTACATCCAGCCATCTATCAAGCCATACTAAAGTAAAACATTCACGATTCGTTCAAATCTCATAGCCCTAATTCCTGAGATAGGATTATGAAAGTATAAATATAAAATGTAGAAATTAAAGAATAATATTATTAGGGCTATATATTTTAGATTTCACAAGAAAAGAATGTCCAACATGAAGCGCGCACGTTGCCAAAATTCTGTAATAAAAAAAAATAATGCTATTAACACAAACTTCGTCCAACAATGCCCGCTTTGTAATGCACTTGTTGCTACCGAAATTCTGTTGAATGTGGTTGAGAAACCATTTTTAAAGCAGTTTCTTCAAGTTTTGCAAACAGACCCTAAGATAAAGTTTTTAGATGCTATACACAACCAATTTTGGCACATATTCGAAAGAATATTGTTGTATCTTGTATCAGGCTGTTTTTCTGAAAACTACTCCGACTTTTTGAATACATGCACAGGAAGTTCAACTATAGGAACCTGTTTACCCCAGTTTCATTCACATAACCTGACTAGCTCATGCTCGTCACAGGATTTGTGAAACCATTAGAAATGAATTCCCTCTTATCAATTAACTAATTTTAAATGTACAGAAAGTTTTTTTTCGCAAAGTTCCATCATATGGGAAAATTCTCAGTCTGTCGTTACACGATACGGAACCTAGACTGAGGCTGTGGTACAGATATTCACAATATCTCAAGGATGTAAATATCACAATTGAAGAACTGCTAATTCCGTCTTTGCTGCATGTGAGAAAACAATGAAACAAGTTCTGATTGATCCAGCAGTGGGGGGGGGGTCTTGCCTACTTATCCCCAATTTCGGTAATTTATTTCCTTGCTTTTATACTAGTCATGCTAGAACCCAGAGTTCTAAATGCGTTTCATTCCCTTTACTGAGCTTTACTTTACATTCAGGATTAAGTCGTATGCGCTTTTATTGTCGATAAAGACTAGATTTTTTTTCTTCATTGATTGCTATAATAAGTAACTTTGAGCGAAAAAATCTGTGGCAGAAGGTTTTGTGTGTGTGTGTGTGTGTGTGTGTGCGCGCGCGCGCGCGTGCGTGCGTGTTCTTTTTTACTTTATTAACGATCGTTGCATGCAATGCATATTTTGGCTTGTAGCTCTGTTTGGAATTGCTATATCTAGGGAAATATGAGATATGCGAAGACAATTCAGTAAAGAACGATCATTTTTTTTTTGTTGATAACATACCTTTACTCATAATTTTGATGATCTTTCTTAAAAGTAATCCCCGCTGGATGCAATGCACCTGTCCCAACGTTATGTCTTCAAAGACATGCTGGAAATTATTTTTGACAGGTCCTTCAGAATCGTCTCCGCTGCCTTCGGCACTGCTTCTAAGTATGGAAAATGCCTCTCACGAGTTTCTTCAATGTGTGAAAAAGGAAAAAGTCACAAGGCATCAAAACTGGACTATAGGGAAAGTGAGGAATACGCTTGAAGTTGATTTTTTTTTTTTTTTTATTTTTAAAGTTATTCAGCAACAACATTTGTGATGTGTGTGTTCGTGCATTATCGTGGTTAGCAAAATTTGTTGCACGGAAATGTGGTCTTTTGCCTGTGATATGGCCTTGCAAACTTTTCAGGACATTTGTGTAGTAATGCCCAGTTAAGTTGTGTGTGGTAGGTGCGACATTTTTTTTAATAGTGTTTAACGCCCATTTTTACTACTGAGGCATCACAGGCGGTGGACACTGATGATACATGAGATGAAATGATATATTGGGAAAGGATTTTATTTTTAAAGGAAGGAAGCGCTCCAGACCTAAATTTAAGTACCTCTCCGGCTTTTGCCATTTACGAGGACTGAGGAAAACCTGGTAAAAACCTTAGTTAGGAAGGGCGGTCCATCCTTAAATATCGAAAAATGAGACGACCATTATTTTCCAGGAGATAAGTGATGATGGAGATTTTAAAACAGAACTTTTCTGTTTGCTTTCAGGATCGAAATATAGCCAGGCTTCATCAGCAGTGATTATCCTTAAAAGGAACAACGCCATCTTCCTATAACATCATTTTCAGCTGCGTGCAAACCCGCAAGTGAACGTCCTTTTGTTAGGGAATCGGCAGTCTTGGAACTCATTTGCACAAATACACCTCATATGCAACTTTTCAATTGTCAACGTGGGGTGGCATCCAGTGAAAATTTTAAAATATCTGAAAGTGTTCATAACGTTAATCGATGATATTCTCTTACAATAACAGCAGCGGTATTATGTTTTCTTACGTTAGAGCACAGCGCCGGAACCATCTTCCTTTGAAATTGTCTACCCTCTTTTAACATTCTAAACAACCCTCGGAAGAACAAATTCTCCTTAGGAATGCTGTAACATTGCACGGACCTTAGCTGAAGATTTGTTGGGATGAAAGCACAATTTCAGAGCAACACATTGTTCGTCGCATTGAAACGACGGCAAAATGCTACTCCATTTTGCTATAGGCGGAATTGAACATGTCTCAACTTGCACATCTCTCACGGGAGGGAACCGGAAGTGACAATGAAACTATTATCATGTACATTGTGCATTAAGCTAACAAAATAGTTAAATTTTAGCGCGATAAACTATTACTGAAAAATTATAATTTTTTATGATAGCCCTCGTATTTGGATCATCTGATTGCAAATGTAACTGAAATATGGCAACCCTTAATGCGGAGTCATTCGGCACAAGGCAATTTGGCCAACATTCAAACTAAAAACAGCAGTAAGGATCGCTTGAAAAGAGAAATTGCGACAGAAATAAGCAAGGGCTCATTAAATGTGCAATAAAAAGGTCCCGAAGAAGAGCTTTTTCCCATTATTGCTCCACTAAAATGCTATTCAAATCAACCCAGACTATAAAGAAACGCATGATACTGAAGCAATTACTCTAGTTGATAAACATGCTTTACTTTCAACAGCATGCTATTATGTGTTTATAGCCAAAAAATAAATAAATAAATAAATACATAAAATTGCTCAGACGCAGCTTACCAATAAAATGGTATATTTTAAATCACAGAAAATTAAAAATTTACCTGCCAATGAATTTACAGGATAATTCTGAATTATATATAACTAGGCACGTATATGAATTTATGCCGTATTCATGCGTCGATCAAGCATCTATGTTAGATTTCTTCTGGGGACAATGTTCGCACTGCAACAATTTATTAGAGAATACACAGTTTAGAAACCCACTGTCTCAGCGATTGACGAATTGACGCTAATTCGCCCAATTCCCTTCATGAATGTTACTGCTCCACAGTGTAAACCCAAAGATCGTGGGTTCAAAACCCGGCCAGGACCGATGGATTTTTTCGGGCGTAAAAATCCAAAGTATGGCTTCCTTCGGAAGTGAAGTAAAGCCGTGGGTCCCGTGTCGTACATTTACGGCACTAAAAAGAACCTCAAGCCTGAAAGAAAGGCCTCTGAGCAAAATTAGTCGGCCGTTTCACGCCCTGAGTTGAATGGGACGCTGATGACCTGAGATATTAAAGAGAGTCCATAAATAAATCAATCAAAAAAATGCAATATAAACAAAAATGTGTGTGTTTACTACACCCCTGTTTCCATAGGGATGTGTGAAAGTTTTTCTATGTTTGTGGTAATTAAACAATAATAATCATTTAGAGAATTTCATCAACTGATAGATGTCGCTAATTAACAACTTCCCTAATTTTCTGCGTAATGATTTCTAGTGCTTTCGGCTGCAAGCTAATTACCGCGATGTTCACGTAACTTTAAACTTCCACTTGTCTGAAACAAAACTCTGTTATCGCTTGTGCTGGAAACGCAATATTTAGTTGCTAAGTGCATTTTCCTGCAAAGCTTGACAAAACTCGCCATTTTTTTTTAAAATTACATTATAATCTATGAACAGTCTATGAGCAGTTAAGACGTTTCTCAGTTGTATAGGTCTGTTCATATCGCATCGCTTGACTATTGAGCATTTTTCTTCCAACAGTCAACGAGGAGATTGTAATAACAATCAATGCTATCATTATGTTAGTGTCAACACGTCACTTTGAGCTTCTGAAAGTTAATGCTAAATTAGGAATAAGTAAACACAGCCTATAAAAATTAGTACCTTTGTTCATATTCAACTGCCGAACTAACTTGCACTTCCGCGAAGATTTTAACCAGGAAGATGTAATAAAAACAGGGCTCTCGTCTCCAAATATTACATTCAACATGAACTATTGGAAGCTGATTATCTGAAGATAACTGATTGTTCATATTTAACAAGAAAATTATATCCGAACCGATGCAAAGGGTTAATTGTAGCACAAGTACTAGGACGCGGGTTGTTATATAGGAAAATTAGTGCATATTGAATATATACTTAAAAGTGCATGGTGCAAACTTAGGATGAAACACACAGAAATAGAAAATGTCAATGTCAGGAAGTGATAGCGAAGCACAATCATAACAACAAATTAAAATATGCATCGAAATGAGTACATTTTAGTTTGGAGGATATATATGGAATGTCAACATATCGCTCTCCGCCGCAATCCAAATGTAAAGAAACATATTCTCAAAAACATCCGGTGAATAGCTCTATTAAGAAGAATATAACAAAGCATTAATCCATTGGGACTACAGCTTGATGCCGAAATAACTAAAATACCTCACTAGATTCATACTCATACTCATACCATTCTAGAGGTCACTTATAAGGCCAAAATAGAAAGTCATGGTTCACTGGATAACAGAAAATCAAGCAGAGGAGTGATAAAAATGTTTTAATGAGATGGAGTTGAACCATACATATACAGCTTTAAGTGGCACAAGCTACAAGCAATTAACTACTTACAATTAAAGTCATGGACCTTGGAAACTATTAGGTATTGCTAGGCCTAACTTTACTATTAACTTTTCCATTAATTGCATGTCGTTTCAAGGCTATTTCCCTTTATGAGCCAACTACAGTTACATAAATATGTAGAGTGCTCTTAATATGACGTCACCAAACCTGTGGCTAAGCGTGGTACAGGTTTGGACGTAAAATGAACGGATTGGCTAGTTTATGTTAAATATACACGATAATGGTTTTGTAATGTTATTATAAAATATTTTCATGTCCAAAATTATGTCATTCTATCAATATTGTAAGTGATAAATAAAATGACATGCAAAATTCAAAAACAGTTAATGGTCCATGATTTTGGTACCCTTAAATCCATCTGTAAATGAACTCAATCTTCCGGGTCTTTTTCTGTAAAATGGATCATTAAAATGAATTATAGAGCTTTCATTGAGCTATTTTATCGTCCCTTTATCCTTAACATGATATCGTGCTGTCTCACTGCAGTTGACAATTACATAGAAATAGAGGGAAAAACTAATGCGAATAGTTAATCATATGGTCCCGTGTAAACTAAAATATGATTCGGGATTTAAAAATAAATTTAAAATAATAATAATAAAAAATAGGTAATTTATTGTTGAAATAAAAAAATACATTATTCCATATTGTCACAACATTACTAAAAATGGTGAAATGAGGTACTTTAAATTGAATACTGTTCTTTAGTTATGCTTTAGACTCTCCAGAAGAGTGCGAACCTAATTAAATAAGCTGAGATCCAGATAGCCTACACAGTAACGAAAACTCCATCTCTCCCGAACAGTGACTTCAAAAATCGATACTATGCTTGCGCAAAGTTAACTAAACCTTCGTAGTGATAGCCTATCTATGTCATAGACAGCGCAAGGAAATATTTCAGTTAGTCAACAAAAATTAACACATACAAGGCAACACTAATTTTCAGTAGACTCAGTCTTTCAGCCTTGATACTTCCCTAATACGATGCTTTTCTTTTGACGTTCTAAAAATAAAGCAGACTCTTTGGAGAACTCCCCACTAAAAGAGGTTTAGGCATGCCAACAGAAGAAATCGCCCCCTTTTTCCTGCACATGTGTATACATTTGCTGCTTTCTTCCTTCCTTCCGTAACTATCGTTTTCGAATATTACTATCGCTGCAGCCGATGGTTTCCTTCTTTCATAGGCAAGCCATGGGAGACGATTAGATTGTGTTTGCATCTTGTCAGGAGCGTTCACATATTCAAGACAATTGAGCTCCCACCGACCGTGAGTCAATGGTCCGTGGCACATTGCTGAACTAATGGATATATTGTTCTTCTATACCTACTAATGTTTCAATATCCAAGTTCGTTTTCGATTTGAATTTCAGCTCTTCTTTATTTTTAAGTTGCACAGGAAGCCTGCCCATTATTGCTATTAGGGTTCAGCATTGATCTGTAACTCTCAGAATAAATTTAACTGTAATAGTTGCGCTTTTAGATGCAATTTTGACCACGTGAAATGAGGACTCGTGAGACTTAATGACCATATTGCTGACGTTATAAAAGAGCCAGCAAAATTATTTCTTCTTTCGGGGGGAGGAACGAAGGGAATGTAAACAGCTCTGAGCGAAGCATGCTGGAGAGAGAGTTCGCCATGGATTATTAAAGACAGGCCATTTCCAGAGCTTTGTTTTCATGATCGATTGCATTTTCCGCTTTGCCTCTCTGCGGTTCAAATATGTACAAAACATAATGGGTACTACCGGGAAAGGCAAAGTGAAATAAATGAGCCACTTAGGCAACCAAAGGAAAATTAGTTTCTGTTAAGAACTGCGGCGCACTTTGGCGCTTAGCCTGATAACCTCCCCATTCGCATGCAAATATGAATGCCTTACCTGCAACGTTGTGCTGGTGGTGGTTGTATGTGAGGGGCACCGAATGCAGCGCCCTGGCTGACCATCGTCTATGTCGGCTCTCCTCATCGTCGTCACTACCCCGATCCACATCCTCGCCCAGGTAATGCACTTTCTCATATCGGTCCAAGTACCTGCAACAAAAATTCAAATTTACTTCAGGTATTTACTGCAACCAATCGCAGCAAACTCAGATCATTCCTTCAGCAATATGCTTACTTTTTAATAGTGTTAATAAAGTATGCATGGTATAATATTTCAATAAAGTCAGCATCCAATTATTTATTCCGAACACTTTTAAAATTAAATAACACATTTGCCTTTTAAACCAAATTAAAAAGTTTAAAAATTAAGTTCACTTTAATATCACTATGATATTTTAACATTTCAGTAAACATTACAATAAATAAGGTGATAGTAAAATATGAAAGAGTGAGAATGATATAGTCTAAAGCCATAGTTCAGTAAATTAGTTCATTTCTTACCCATAAAGAAAAGCTACAAAGTGAAATTGTTCAAGATTTAGCAACAAATGTCACCGAAGCTATTATCATATTGAGCCATTTCCTATGAAGATAAAAACTGGCTTAGCTACAACTTGAACTTACTGCAAATGAATCCAGTTATCGATTATAACTTTATACACTATTTAAGCAAATTTTAATAATAAATACAAGCTTAAAACTATTGCATGCTTACATTTTATGAGCAGTTGTCAATAATATAACAATGAAGTCTCAAAAACTGCGTTAAATTTTAAATAAATTAATATTGTGCACTATACGCTCTCAATTTTAGTATATGAAATATTAACCAAATGTATCTCTAAAAGAAAAAAAAATTCATAAACAATCACAGTAAAAGGAGGTAAAACTAATGAGGCGGCTAAGGCGATAACTTTTGAGACTCGCAATTGAGAGATCCCGGGTTCAAATGCCTTGAAACCGGCCATCCTGACTGATGGAAACACCTTGTTTTCCCAAGATTGCTTAGGCAAATGCTGCGATATATTTTTCCTATGCACAAATTTTCAGTTTTCCCATTTCTTCATTTTAATGATGTTGTTACAGGGTCGAAAGTGTCAGGCGAGGTGGGCTGGTGCTGTGTGCAGTAAAGACAATGGCTTGCGCTTTGGAAAGGTTTCTGCCTCGGCGCATGGAAGAGGCCTTCTGAGGTGCTTGTACTCTTGGAGGGGGAGGAAACTCCGACGATCTTGGGTGTTCTATCTGGAAGCATTGTTAGGCATCCCGTCCATGACTCGCCGCCCGGCGTGTCTCACCTCACCTCTTCCTCCCAGAGGTGCTCCCAACAGGGGAGTATGCACAACCGGCCAGTCCTAGAGGAAGGCTAAATTATTGAAATGTTCTCTTCCTTATCAATCCATCCCAAAATGAGATAATGTAGAACGAAAGTAAATGTAAAGAATGAAAAATGCACAAAAGAAATAACCCAGAAATGCAAGTATGGTTGAATTAAATATTATATTTAATATAATATGAAAATATATTTGCATGCAGGAATGGGCAACGTCCAGTGAACTAGTGGGTTGCAATTTGAATCGCTTCATTATACGTATCGACCGCAATCCAGAGCGTTATAACGCCATCGAACCCTCTCAGTTGTACTTTGCGGGCACAATATTACTCGGATTTGGCTCGGCATGTTCGCCCGTTTTGCATGCCTCAAAGATTTACGAGTCATATAGTTATAGTACATTTTTTGGAATAAGTTAGCCGTAAGTTCAATTTTAAGCTGAATTTTCAAGCCTATTGCATATACAGGTGTATTTGAATGATCACCTACGTCATGTGTGTACCAACTGGATTAAGTAATATTGCAGAATAACCTTGGTAAAATCCATCTGTTTTCTTAAATGTGGGTCTTGATGTTGCCATGGTGATATTTAGTGTTATGAAAGATGCACATTAAGAGAATTTTACTAATACGATTTTCATGTATGGAAAAGTAAATGGAAACTTTTAACAGAAGAGGATCTTGTAGCAAGAAACATAATTGTCAGGGGCAAGGCCGGAACGTCTGCGACAGTTGTTAGTATGGGTTGCAATATCTGCAATGAGGTGGTGGGAGACATTTTCAACAATTTCTCTATTGAGACAACAATTTAAACAATCAGTTAAAAGCTATTATATAACTGTTGTTTTAGTTTGTTACTCTGCAATGCTACTTAGACCAGTTACACAAAAACAAAGTGTCTTGTTCCTGAACAGAGTACATGTATTCCTATTTAAAAATTGTTCATAATCAGCTGTATATTCCCTTAAAGTCTGTAACAAAGTCACAGATACAGTTTGTATAAAAGTAATCAAATGCTTATATTGAATGTTTACATGTTACTCAATGCTCCTAAAATTGAGATCTAAAAATAAGTGCTTATAGTAATAAAGATTTGTTTTTCTTTAAAAACAGCTATCCTAAAATCTTTGTGGCTTAAAATTATACAATGTTCATTTTAACATGAACTTTGGACATACAGCAGTTTAGCAACTATTATATACTCATAGCCTAATATAACGAGAGCTCCAGAAGTTACGTTGAGAGAATCTACATTTGTTTTGACCTATTAGAGAATAAAATGGTAAAAAGAAAATAATATATCCATAAAATGCATTTACAGTTATGAATGTCCAGTCCAACATTATAATTTCTGCTAATAGTCGCATAGAAGGAGGTTGAAATAAAACTATTTACTGGAAACCCCTCCCCTCCATTTAAATTCTTTGGTAATAAATTGAAAATAACTGAAGCATGATAACCTACAACACTAATTAAATGTACAATAATTAAAAACACAATTTTTAAAAGCAAATGACATTGGTTAAACTGGTTCCAATCACTATTACTATTTTGCTTAGTATTGTTTGGCTTGGAACTTTGAATTCAAAGGTCAATTAATGCATTTGACATCTTCAATTACCCGCCATGTTGATTATTGATTTATAGTGAGCACTGATGTTTAGGCCAAATAAGCTATAAAATATTCCAGTGCTATGCTCCGATGAAAACAATTGCACGTAGGTTTCAATACCGGCCAGGATCGATGGATTTTTTCGGGCGTAAAAATACTAAGTATGGTTTACGGCACGAAAAAGAACCTCAAGCCTGAAAGAAGAAATCTCTGAGCAAAATTTACCGGCCATTTCACGCCCTGGACGGTGATGACCTGAGATAAGAGCGACCGTAAATAGAAAAATTAAAAGAAGAAGGGAAAAAAAATGCACGTAGGTGCGATAAAATGGAAACGACAAAACTGTGGCGATAACAGCTGTGGTTTAGTGATATTCCTGATATCTTATAACGGAATGTAAACGTCATTCATGGGTGTATTAAAAGTACTTGATAGTATCGTGTGCTAATACTGCAACAATCTTGAACATTACATATTCCATTCGCACGCTTTCATCACCATGAAATGATCAGTTTTCCGGGTATTTGGAGACATTAAAACAACTCCTCCTATAGTTTAACGGCAAGCTTCACTTAGCGACATTAGAAATAAACTTTTCAATAAAATTTAATTCGTTTTATCAGAGTTTTATGTTGCCACGATCCTCTTTTACCAACCACCCCACTTGCAGCTTAGTACATTCCAAGCATATTAAACCTCTGTACATGAAACCTCTCTCTGGCAAGGCTTAGTTAAGCTTTGTACCCATGAAGCTGCGAACGAAACACACTGAAGCTTTTCGAACAGTGAGTTTGATAAGAGATCAGATGAGACAAGATGCATGAAAGCACCACAGAATATGAACAGTTTATTTCCATTTCTTGTAATCCATATATCGGCGAAACTAAGCAGAGGGTCGAAGACACCCAAAGAAAGAGCAGCAGTTCATCTTTAATATGGGTGAACTACTTACTGAACGGTAGGGTAAGCCATTCGGTATGCTTCCGTAGTAAGGTATTGAAACTCCGGCGAGATGTAAACAATTACGAAACAAATTATCAAATCTAAGTACTGATCTCATTAAGCTGAGATTGTCCACACTTTTTGCAAGCACCTAAAGTGATTACTGATACTTCGATTTACCTATTATTACGTACGGTGAAACGATATGAAATACCACGGGAGGGAACTTCAAAAACCATGTGTGTACTTCACACTAAAACAGAGCAAATTTGCTCATATGCTAATGCACCAAGGCGCTTTAAACGTTCATCAAGGCATATACTTTTATTCTGGCATTGTGCCATATCCAAAGTCAATGGCGCTTGCACCAAAGCAAAGGGTAGTAGTTAAACAGATGTTTTGATGGTGAAAGTTATTACTGAAGTACCTTCATGTGTACTATTTACATTTGTTTATGATTTCAAACATGTTTTTAATTCTGCACATGCTTTCCATTTAACTCCATTTCTCAAAGGAATGCAGTAGTAATTAATTTCATCGGCAGGTGCCAAAATTTAAACACGACAATCTTTTTTTTTTTTTTTTTTTTTTTTTTTTTTTATTTCTTTGGCGTACATACATCATGTTATGGAAGCATTTGAGATGTGGACCCTTCCGACACCATGCAACTATTGGCGTCGTTTATCGTGACAGCTCACCTATGCTTTTAAACTAAGAAGTAGCACTCTAGCCCCCCCCCCCCCCCCCAAGTATAACTGCCATACTTTTGGATATATACAACACACGAATTGTACTCGTAGATTTGTTTCCCATTTTTCTATTTGCCTGATACTGTATCTTGATAAGTGCCATATGTTCTCGATGCGATTAATGAAATAAATTCATGTTCGAGGAGAAATGGAAGGAGCTCGTTGGCACTGGTATTAGCATAGCATTCGCTTTTCGAGGAAACACTGGCAAAAACCACACCCGAACAATATTTCCATTCGAGATTCGAAACCAGAGCCCGTTTGCTGGTACTGATATACCCTAATACCGCAGGTGTTGAACCAATAAGGAAACAGGAGGATAATTATAAAAGCAATCGCGAATTTTCTCTCCCATCCCCCCCCCAAAAAACGTCTTAGTCTGTAGCACAAAGGTATCTAGGTTTTTACGCTCGTGGGCGCAGTTTTTAGTATAGTGCTGGTATACCCACTCCATAAACTGAATGCCCGCATCGGTAAACTGCCTTTCAGCTGCTGCCACGAAGTGATCCATCATTCTGTAACCGGTGCTTTGATGAAGTGTCCCGTGCGGAATCAACCTTCTGTAATCTTTTTGTGGATATTATCAAGTGTTCAGTTTTTGCGCTGCTGAAAAACTTCAATCTCAGCAGACTGTTTGGCTGTAATGGAGCTTGCCCTTCAAACTACTTTTAAACAAAGATGTCAAATATGCAAGTTTATTCCATAAAATGAAAAGACTTTCCTTGAGGATTTTCCTGGGCCCAGGTTCGATAAAAAGAAAGGGGAGAAGGGTTGCTTCGTCTGATCAAATATTGTCTTTCTGTTCGTAAAGCAAGAGCCTGTCACAGGTAGAATTATGATTCTAGACTGCATAAAAATTGGGCATTTTGGAGAAACATTTACCATCGTTATTCTTTTTAACATGCATTTTTTCCTATGGAATCCTTTGGATTCAAAATTCGCGAGTTCAAACCCCGTCAAGGTCGACAGATTTTTACGGACGTAAAAATCCGGAGTGTAAATTCCTCCGGACCAAACGTTTACGCCGTGGATTGTAGATTTACGGCATGCTGCCTGAAAATAGAGGCCCCTTGACAAAATTACTAGCCACTTCACGTTCAAACAATATCCCATAACTTTGGAAGACGCTTCAGGCTATGGTTTGACTACCTCTGTTAACACCTATATGTGCTAAGTGTAACTATATTCCACGAGGATCCGGAACAAGTCTTTGGCCTAATCCCTCTATTTTTATAAAGAAAATGCGAAATTGCACTATTTATTTAGAAAGTTTGAAATGAAGTGCAATGTACCTATTACCTGTATATTTAATGTTAGATGACAGCCAAGGAATTATCGTTGGTTAGAACAGAGTCTGCCAACAACATATGAGTAAGCGATAGCGAACGGGTTGACGTTAATTAGCGACCACTGAGGAAGGAGAGAAGGTTCTATCTGCTTAAGTTATTTAATCTGTTTATACCCATTAACAATGCAGCCATCCAAAGCTTTCTGTTTAAGTGTGTCTGCTATGTCCCTATAAGGTTAAGCTTTCGTTCTGTTTTGCTTACAGATCACGGTGGTAGAAAAAACACCAACAGGAATAGATGTAAATAGTTAGCAGCGATCCCATCAAAATCAACAAACATAAAATAAACGTTAATAAAAACGGAAAAATAAAACAAATAATTAAAAATTGTCTGCTTACGTAACAAGTTCCCACGTCTACTCTTCCGATAAATTAATCAACCAACCACAGTTTTCTATTTTGTCTTGAGTCGGATTCTGCTTGCGAGATTTAACGATGTAATTATAGGTTTTGTAATTAGATTTCATTTATAAACAAAACAATTCCCTTTTAAATGTGTAGTGAAGTAAATATTTTCTTCTTTGCCGCTACTGAATTATTGAATAATTTAAATGTAACAATGTAAGATCTCTAACTGGTCCCGGCCATTTTTAGTTATGACAAATAACGATTTCCAGACAAATCATTAACTTCGTCCACTATATTAATCGATTTATATTACACTAATACTTTTACTTCAGCTGATCTCTTCATCTGAACCTAAGTTAAGCTAACTAGCTCTTATTCGACACATTAGTAGTTTCCTACTAGAATTTTTTAGCCACCAAACACGAAATAAATTCAAATCATCAGCTTTTAATTGTGCTTGGTTCCAGACCCCAAAGGTTTGGTTTGTTTATGGACGCTCTTTAACATCTCAGGTCATCAGCGTTCCATTCAATTCAGGGCGTGAAACGGCCGACAAATTTTGCTCAGAGGCCTCTTCTTTCAGGCTTGAGGCTCTTTTTCGTGCCGTAAATGTACGACATGGGACCCACGGCTTTAGTTCCCTTCCGAAGGAAGCCATACTTACGATTTTTACGCCCGAAAAAATCCATCGGTTCTGGCCGGGCTCGAACCCGCAACCTTGGGCATAGGAGGCAAATATGATTACCACTACACCACCAGGACCGACAGACCCCAAAGGGCACGGTATGCAGCTGGTATGTGTGATTCATTCAATTTGTACAGTTAGTCTTACTGCAAGTCCTGATATTCTCGGAATGAGGCGTAAAACAAAAATGAAATGCGCCAAATCACGGAACATGTGCAATAGACGAGTTTCTTTGGTGGAAATCAGATTCTGATGTAAGAGAAGACAGTGTCAGGTTATCACCTCCTATACTTTATGTATAATATTAATAATTTAAGGAACAAGATTTTTTTTTTTTAATACAGTGAGTTAGTTAAGGGGAAATCTTCCTTACGTACACATCACTTTCAGAGTGGTCACTGCGAAACTGAAAGAATTCCAAGCCTGTTTTGCAATCTCCTAGCCATACTGAACGAATTTGCATATTCGTAATAAAGATAGCTGCGAACCTTATCGGCATCGCGTAGAGGAAACAACTGGACTCATACATGTGCCTTTCTTATCAAACAAGTTAAATTTAAACGCTTGTAGCCAACACTAGAATGGGTTACGTATTTTATGCCACAAAGTGCACTGTGCCCCATACAATTTTGCTCGGTTAATATGGCGGTGGACAAAGTTTTCTTAAGTATTATTTCTGTTTGGACTCCAATTTCTGGGTTGAGACAAGATCAGGACGTCTGCATGTGTTTACTAAATGGTCTCTATCTGGTTTTCGTGGTACTGCAAAAATAGCAACAAAATGTATTCTTCCGCAGGTGACTGTAATGGAGAAATGATGGCATACGAGGGTAGGTCCATAAGTTTCCGGCCGATAAGGATTATCCCTTCACAAAACCCTTATCTGATTCATACCTCATCTGTTAAGTAAATAATTGCAGCTGTTAACTTCCGCCCCGATGTGTTCAGTTGTTCAGATACAGTCGCATAAAGAAGGTTATGTGCAGAAGATTGTGAAATGTTCAAAATGGAGGAACTTAAAAAAAAAAAAAAAGGCTACTCCAAATGCAATTGAACAGCGATTGGACGGTGTACATGGGCAAACGTCCCCCTCATATTCTACCGTAAACGATTGGTCCAAACTTTTTCCAATGGGTCGAGAAAGCATTGAAGACGAAAAGCGTGCAGGTCGGTCCTTGGAGGTAATCACTCCTGAAAACATCGCTCTTGTGGAAGGAAGAATTATGGAAGGCTGGCGGCTCAAAGTTGCAGAAATAGCAGCAAGATTGGGCCTTTTTAAAACAACAGTCCTTCGAATTATGCATCAACATTTACACATGAATAATATTAGTTCAAGATGGGTGCCTACACTTCTTTCCTCAGTCCAAAAGCAACGAGTCATCTGTTGTCAGGTATTTTTGGAGCTTTGCCGTCTACTATGATCCCTTGTCCAAAAGAGAATCAATGGAGTGGTGTAAACCTGGCAAAACACCGCTTCTAAAGGTCGCTCAGTCAACCAACAGGATCATGGCCACATCTTTTGGGACTGTGAAGGAATACTCTTCATTGATTTCAAGGAGAGGAACACCACAGTAAATGGGGAGTACTATGCTGGCCTACTGCACAGACTACGTGCTTCCATCAAAGAGAAAAGCGAGAATAGCTGAGTGGTGGTGTGCGCCGTCTTCACGACAATACGCCTGTGCATACAGCTCTTGTTGCAAAGGAAGTTATGAAGAAATGCGGCTTCAAGATCAATCAACCACCCTATTGCCCATATCTAGCTCCCAGTGACTATTTCCTCTTCTTAAAACTTAAGAAGGACCTTTGAAGAAGGATATTTAAATGTGACAAGAAGTGCTGGATGGTGTTTATGCCCATTTTTCAGAGGACTTCTATTTTTGTGGGGTGGGGGTTGAAATGTAAATTCAAAGATGTGGGAAGTGCATTCAATACAGAATATTGAAAAGTGAAATGTAGTTTTTGTGTTTATCATACCTAGAAAATGGTTAGGCAGCAAACTTATGGACATGCCCTCGTGTGTGTGTGTGTGTGTGTGTGTGTGTGTGTGTGTGTGTGTGTGGCTTTACTTTCCTTCCGAAGGAAGCCATACTTAGGATTTTTACGCCCGAAAAAATCCATCGATCCTGGCCGGGTTTGAACCCGCGACCTTGGGTTAGAGAGAGAGTGTACACATGTGTTATAATAATTATTAAAAGATGCCTTACAAAATAAAAAAACATTTTTCTTTGCGTATCAAGCACATTATTGGGCTCAAACAACTAATAAAATCTTATTTATGCATGACCTTTTGTTTAAACTAAAGAAAATTACAGCTTGAAATGGCGAAGGCAACGGCCAAAGATATGTGATTAGGAGTTCATAGTGTAGATTGGAGATTGAGCAGATCATCTAAGCTTCATGTTACATACGGCATATTAACAGGTTAGTTTATCATCACAGCAACAGTCTTGGGCGAGCAATTCACCTGAAATTATTTTCTGCTGATTCTAGAGCATGGAAGGAAAGGCAGTCTACTATAAACACGAGCGAAAGAGGTCAGTATGGGAATATGTTTGGTGATAACATCAAGTCGCTACAGCGTGAATGATAAAAAGGATTCTGTCATGAAAGTTACGGTAATAAGGGGAATTCATTAGGAGATCACTATCTTTCGCCTATCAGCATTAAAGTTAGTAGTCACATTGAAAACATTGATACTCGATAGGTCTTCACATCGTTTTTTTAACAAAGTATATCTATTACAGACTACCTACAAGAACATAAAACTGAAGAAAGCGTATTATTAACCAAGATCCGAAAGATATTTTATGGAAGAGCGTTGTGGTAAAGCTTCTTGCATTCACCCGCTAAAGGTATTTGCCCCCCCCCCCCCAATTTAAGGATACCCAGAATAAATTCTTGAAAGTTTTAACTGAGAATACTAGTTTTAAATTTAAACCTTAAGTTGCTGATGTTAGACAATTTCTCTAAATATCATTAACACAGTCTTTATGATTTAAAAGTTACAGCCATAATAAAATATCATTTTTCATCCGGTCACCAAAAAGTTTTATGTGCAACACACATTATATTTTACTCCCATAATTTTTCAACTAGCTCATAAATTTGTTTCATTATGTTCTTTTATATATAAACTTGTCTTCTTGCCATAGAAAGACTCCACGAGTTCGAAATATAGCGATCTCAAGTGTGACTTTTTCTTAGTGTTTTATCCTTTTCTACTATTAGTTAATTTGTTACATTATTAATAGTGTTACTTTATTTTTATTTTATATATATATATATGAAAAATAAATTTAAGTTTCAACGTTAAATATTTGCAAATATTGGAATTAAATTTTGAAGAAAAAGAAAGCAAATATTACTTGAAATAAAAGCCAATAATCAGTCTGCAATACAAAAATTTCCGCGAGGAGCATTTTGAAGGAGTGATAAAAACTTCAAGCGTGAGAAATATTTGCATATTCCTGTTAACAAAGATAAGTAAAGCTCGATATCACTCCAGAACTCGAACCACGGTTCCTCGGCTTGGTGTGCCGAAGCCATTACCATGCCCTGCCCAACCGTAGCCGCGGATCTCTCGGAGTCTATTATACCCTGGAGACTTCAATGATTATTTCGTTGCAGAGATCTTATCTTTAACCTTAAGAGTATTTATGACTAAAACTTCACAGCTCCCACACAGGGGTTAATTTATTTGAAATGTGGTACGCTAAGATTTGAAACAAGAATCAGATAAGAGAAACTCGAAGTTATGGCCGGCATTCGAACTAGGATTTTCGGCTTACCGTGCCGAGTCTCTTATAATATCTTACTGTGACCCCAAACCTTATTGTAACACACGGCTTGTGTGAAAAAATCGCATGCCACAGAAAGAACGTTTAGAAGATTTCGATATACTGTTACAACTTAGGAAGGTTTGAGTTATATTTTAACTGAAAAAAAAATTCAAAAAATTACTAAAAAATTCACTTATGGATGCAGCAATATGAAATTGAATGAATTGATTGATAACACCTTATTCACCAGATTTAGGATTTACCCGCCTCAAAAATCACTGATTTCCGGGGAAACAAAAGTTTAAAAAAGCTTTAGTCGAATGAAAAAATACAAGCATTATGAGTGGTTTTGCAAAGGACAACTTTCCCTTTTAACATATTTGTGTACGAGTGCTCTGCTAAGTGCATACAGTTTAAAGGTAATCATGTTAAACGTAATGGATAGTGTCCTTATACAATAGGCTACTTAAGCAATAACGTCTCTGATTCAAACCCACAATGTAGTTGCCATATTCCACCCTGAATCAGCAGTCGCCTTTGAAAAGCTTTTTATCTATGATGCTAAAATCTGTTACAGTGCCTACCTGTTATCGGTAATTACTTGCAACTTTGTCGTGGTATTTTCATAATTCATCTATTATTTTAAACAAATGTTTAAGTGTCAAAAATGTGACATCCATCACAGGCGGTAGCCATTGATAGGGTGAAACGAAATGATAAAATGGAAAATGAATTTTGTTTGAAAAGGAAGCGTTCCTAACCAAGATTAAGGTACCTTACCGGTATTTAGCATCGATGTTTCAAGAAAACCTGGGAAAATCCTCAGTCAGAGAATACGATTCTGGCGGGATTCGAACCTAAGCGACCTCTGCCACCCGTGTCGATACTCATCAGTTGCATCGGTGATAACATCTTAACATCTATTACCGGTTTCTAACACATACATACACACTTTATGTATATATACACATTATCCTTTACATGTATTATTAAAGATTTTTATTAGTCCTTTATTTAAAAAAAAATTAGTGTTAAACCAAACGCAATTATTCTATATTAATGTATTTAAAGGACATTTCTTGAAAAAGTTCAATTTTATTTACCAATTAAATACATTACTAAAATTACATTAGATGCGATAAAAGAATATTTGCACTTCTGGAAGATTAAAGCCTCGAGTATACAGAATATTAAAACTGTTGGAACAAGGAATGATGGAAAGGGATAAATTCCGACATTTTGATACAATTACCCGAAAGTAAAATAATCAGTTGGCATACTTGGTTTAATTAGCGGTGTTTTTTCTTCAGTTAAACAACATCGGTGATTTTGAAGGGACGGAAGCTTAGTTTCATCAAGAAATTCAAATGTGTCATGGACCAGAGCGGTGACTATACTTAAGTGTTATAGCTGCTCTTAGTCGGGAAACTGGAGTCCGGAAAGCAACTTCGACATACTCCAGTGAACTCGACTAGCTATGCGTCAGAGGAGCTTGAACAACGTGTTGCCCACCGTGGTTGTCAGCGCCCGAATGATCGTATGTGTGCAGATGCCGGGGTACCTTCTCGGCCGAGATCGGGAGAGCGCCCGTGTGACGCCCTAGTCGTAGTAACGTACCTCATTCAGTTGAGGTCGGGCCTCCGTGCGAGGCGGACGCTGGGCTACGGCTGGGGATCTCGGACTTCCGCGGCCACGTGCGATCCCTCCTCGCTGGAGAAAACGTGAACTGAGGCTGCGTGCGTATTCAATTGGAAGATGAGAGTAAAGAAGACACCGAATGCCTATACTTCAGGCGGCAGGGATCTACTTTTGCCCAAACAGGCCTGTTTTACAGAGTAATCCCCCTCCCTCCCCCTGAATAGCATTTTCAGCAGAAGACATGTTTAGATGAGGATTCCAAAAAGTTACAATCAAGAAAAAATGCAGGCGTCACGTAAGTTTCTGGGATTGCATATGCACACATAATATGCAGGTATCTACTTCACCAGCAGTCCTCAAAACACAATATATTGTTACATTGTTATTAGACGCCACTTTTTAACTATGCACTGATATCATACAACTGTATGCACAGCTAAAAGCCAATAGCCAAACCTTCTATAATGAGATATCACTCAACATTTATTTACTTTTTATGCTTGTCTAGGACATGCTATTGGCTGTTCTTGGCAAGAGTGTACATATCTCCATATCTTTCTCAGATGCACTTAATATTTTTTTTATTCTACAAGAGGGAGACAATTTCGCAATTTTCTGGTGGAGTTGGTTCAGCATTAGTTTCCACCTAGCAGGTATAGCATTATGATTTTATTTCACAAGGTAACCAATGCAAGAATTCAATAGATAACATTTAAAAAAAATACATGGAAATATGAAATGTTAGCTTAAATGAATTTCAAAAAAACTCTTCTTTGTACCCTTGAAATTTTATTCCTCTTAATGTACTGCTTCATTTTCATTACATATAACTTTCATCACCATCCCCAGCAGTTTCGAATCCTGCTTGGCCTATAGACCCTTCTGATTCCCCGAATATCAAAATGTACTAGGCGACATAGTAAATTAATGGTGACGATTCTCGCAGTTAACGGCATTCGCAAGTTATGAGACTTATCGGAACCTCCCTCCCTTCCTCTCCGTACGCGGGAACTGATCCGAGCACACAACGGGCCGGTGGCTGGCTGCCGACTAAGAAGAACGGACCTAAACGCGCGCAGCCTAGGCCAGGCCAGGCCGCTACTATGACTCAATGGCATGGAGGGGGAGGGGGAAGGGCGCGCATTTTCATTCACAAGTCCGTCCTGTGCGTCCGTCTGCCCGCCGCGGCGCGAGGACCCGAGGTTGCCTCCTCCTCGATCCCGGCCATCCAAGTGGGTCATGCGAACAGGAAAGGAGGGGTGAGGTTGCGCGCTTGAGTCACTCGTATACTCCTCGGGAAACCCCTCACAACAAAGAGCTGTGGCATGTCAACATACATTCCTCTGGCTGCGCATGACGTCATCGGCTAATCTACCCTCGCCTTTTCGGGTATCTTCAGCACATTCTGAAAAATGTTCTTAGGAATGTATGCATACTTTACACTCAACACCCTGTAATCTGCCCACATACTACATGAATTAATGTAGGCGTGTCCTTATGGACAAATAATATCTCTCACACGAGTCTTATTAAAATACTCCTAGGAGGCGAACGACTATGAAATAATCAAATAATCGGAAACCAAACATAAATCATATCACATATTGGTGTACGTCGCCGATACTCCTACTTGCCGAAAGCTTAAAAAGATGGAAGGGCAAGTTTAAATATACAATTATTATATAATTATTAAAAATACACATATATAAAAGAAATATATTATAAACAAAGGTTAGCTAGTAGTGCTTTCTAATCATTCTAGCATCAGGCATAGATGTAAGCAAATTGAGCTTTCCTATAGTATAATTTTTGTACCTAGAATAAAGACTGACGAGCTTCTTTTTTTTTTTTTTTTCATTTAATTTATTGAAGATAACTGTAAAATCCCCTTTGTTCTAATGGTATTCGAATTAAGGGAGTTGTAACAAAACGCTATGGAAAAGAACTTCGGTAATCTTGAAATGATTAATCATTCCTGCTAAGACCTTACTGTAGCAACTTAAATCAGCTTGCTTTTTGGGTTTCATCCACAGTCTATATAAACAAGATTACTCCATAAGAAATATACTCGGTAATCAAAATATTTTGTTATTCATAGCAAGCTTTATCCGAGGTGAATAACTGCATAGCTGCTGTGAGTTTTCATTTTGTGCTGCCCCCCCCCCTCCTCATGCTGTTTGGGAGAACAAAGGTCATTTACACAGATAAGTTGCATTTTTTGCTTAATAATATGTAGTAGTATACAGGTATTCGCCGTTCGACTAAGTTGTGTGTGCTTTTGCACTGCTTGGAATGTCTCCTTTCGAATCTTCGAGAGCTCACGTTTCTTACCGCTAGATAATGCAATTGTTTCTTACTCCTATACTTTATTTACACGCACACAGCAATCAGCTCTCGTCTTTGGCAGAGAGAGCTATTTGTGGAATTCAGGCTCGTGACTATCTTCTGACTGGGAACTCGTGTTCCATCGTTCTGCGACATCTTTCAGCAAGGCCGATCTATAAAATTATTCTTCGAAATTATTCATTTTGTGAGGAGAGCAGTGACCTGGGTAACTAATTAGTTATTTATTGTGTGCCTAATTTTCTTTAAATATATCTTTTCAATGTCTTGCAGTAAAGTTTTCATTGTAATTGTGTGTAGGCTTTCAGTCTGTTTACCGTCATGCTCCATATTTGAACTGTTTTCTTACGAATTCTTCCATCATAATTTGCTTTTTGGGGGAAAGACTTGTAAGAAATTTTTATATATAAATTCCTTGCGAAGTTCTCCGAGTGCTGGAGTTGTATGAAAAGTTGTTTACTCCTCCATGGAAAATCCATCTACTCATAAAGCAGAGTTTAAAAATACCCGACATGATGGAATTGTATTACTGAATAGGTGAAATTTTTAAATATTTAAGTTGTGTAATAAGTCATTTAGAGAGAGAGAGAGAGAGAGAGAGAGAGAGAGAGAGAGAGGAAATAGATAATCCTATTCAAAGATATGTTTGTTCGTGAATTTTTAAAAAGAAATTCCGGAAAGCAAATGAGAAAAGAAATGCTATAACGATTTTATAAGCAGGTAATATAGTGAATGTTGAGTATTGCCAAAAACGAAGAACGACGAATTAAAGCTGCTCAAATGAGTTTGTTAAGACTGCTGGTGGGAGTGACTAAAAGAGAACACATCAGAAACGATAATATTCGTCAACAATTAGGAATACAAAATATTACTAAGATACAATCATACATTAAAAAAAGAGGAAAGATCATATAAAAAGGATTGAAAATGATAAATTACTTATGATACTTCAATACAAACCAGAAAATCCATATCAGTGTAATGATCTAAAAAGAGATGGACAGACAAATATAAAACGTTGCTTCGGAAAAGGAAAACCAGTACCCACACCTTTCAAGAAACAAGAAAAATAGTAAGAGAAAATACTCTTTTTTTCAACATGTGGTTATTTTGAGTTGCTTGCATCCGTTGTAACGTAGTAAAATTAAATTCATGCTTCATTCATTGAGAATATATTACTCAAGACATATTTTGGAATAATTAATATTTTATTCATACGAAAATTATTACTCTTGAAGTTACAGTTTAATGATATTCCATAAATTGCTATATATGAAATATTATATTTAGTAGTTAAATTTATTTTCCCATACTTTGTATTTAAAACAAAATATCAACCATATCAACCATAAAAGAACGATCCATAGCATTTATGTACTAGGGTTCCATGTCTAGGTCCTTCTCCATTAAACCGCTTGTCCACATTCATTAGTGGCAATAACTTGTGTTACTATAAATATTTGCAACTAAAGTATTTATAGTCGAACTAATTGTATATACGAGTAAAATGCTACGAAAAGGAACTTTACACCATATCCGGCATCATTAACATGAGTTTTAGACCTTTCTCTGTTTTGGTTCCGTCATTCATACAGCACAATCAATTGGCAAAACTACGGAATATAATCTGTAGTAATCTGTGGTTATTAATTCAGGGATTTTATAAAAATGCGATTAGGTTAAACGTCCCATGGCCGTATGGCTGAAAGCTTGAGAGAATTTAATCCATGCTGAACCAGCGCTTCGGTATCTAAAATAGTACGAAAGAAGGTTTATCCTTACGGCTGAGTAATCTGCATATGGTGCGACCTGTGGTGACCGCCCAAAATTTATGCTTTACCTCCTCTCTAAGTTAATAGCAAATCTATAAAGCTGACTTTTTCATAAGAATCTGTAAATATTTTAAAGAGGACATCGCTTATATTTATCTCTTTCTCCTTGAGCGAAATTTTGAAAACGGCGGTAATACGTATAATTAACACGATCAGCAAGATTTTGAGAAAAATGGGTATTCTGTCATTAACATAATTTTTAACATGCGCAGTTAAATGTTTGTCGACAAAAAGTTGCCAAATATTTTATCTATTCAAACATTTTAACATTTCATTCCAAAGAAGTAGTTTCGAAGCCACAACATAAGAATAAACGCGCAACCGGCATAAGTCCTAATACGTTGCATGCATAAAAATATGTATTTATAAGTTCAACTTTTCTTGCAGAGGCAGTAATAACGAGCTCGCATTGCCCGCTCCTCACAATTTATAAACTTAAATGAAACCTTCCGGGGGGATGTTGCTGGGAACTGGTTATTACTGACATGTAGTGGAAATAATGGGCACGGTTGACGTGATGCAGATGGCATGTGACGTCACGCTAATGCTTTCAGCCCGGGTTTTACGCGCTTCCCAGATCCGTATCACTAAATCTTCCTGGTATCTGAAAGCGGTTAGGTATCCTATACATTTACGATACATACGTGAATCATTACAATCCCGCTGCACTAATCGTTCCCTTACGGTCACTTTATGACAGTTGGTTCCGGGCATAGCGCAAGTTCGAACCCTGTTAGGATGAAGCTGTTTTGGCTGAGATGCTTTCTAAACATATGCTACAACTCTTTAGAACCATATAGCAATTCTGAGACACAGAAGAATGTGTTCCACTTACAACTGTGCACACCGCACTATATTGTAATGTATGCTCAAGTTTATGAACGCCATTATCTACATTCCTGAACTAAGTAAGTGTACTCTGCGAAAGGAAAAGTGGGAGTAGAGAATCCGGTGGCCTGGAAGATCACAAGTCAACGAAATAGTTTAAATATGTGACTTAAGTCATCTTGGTGAAAGTTGCCTAGCCTAGCTCAGATAGAACAGCATCAGCACGGCAAGTCGAAGATCCATGGTTCAAGTCCCGGTCATGACCTACAATTTTTCTCATTTCTGATAACAAATGGATTGTGTGAAATGATGAGCATTTTTAAATAAGAAATGTTTATGCAAAGTTTTAGTTTTTATAAAACATTGTCGAATGATTTACTTTTTTGGGAGGGGGAGGGATTGATTCTGTTACATCTACTGCAAGTATGCAATGTACCACCCCAAATAACTTACAAACGTAAGCTGCTACAAGGCTAGTCACTACGGATCACAACGGTATACATAATTCATTGCTGTTCTGAATACCCTACTTTTCAACGGCAGCATTGTTCCCCCACTCTTAGGAGTAAAGTTCCGAAAGTTTCCGGCCTGATTAACTTTTTTAAAGTGAGAGGAATCAATGGTTTGTCATTTTTCAATATAACTCTATTCACTTCAATACACTTTCCACGTTTATAAATTAAATCATTGCCTTTCAAAAACCTATCCAAGAGTTAAAATAAAAAGAATTTACTCACGCTCACTAGGCTAATCGCTGCATATGCAGATAATATTTGTTTTCGATGAGTTGGTTAAAGGATGCGTTTTATAAAATCCTGATCTGTTTAGAACAGGTATTAAAATGGAGAAGTAATTATCCGCCAATAGAAAACTCTTATTAGAACTCTCGAATTCTGTATGAAGTGCAGATTTTTCCTGCTAATTCAAATAGCAAAAGTGGTCTTGAGGATATATTTTACCAGTTGTGGCTGATTAGGGCGACATTCTTAACAAATGTTTTCATCTGAATAACTCAATGAAAGTGTGCAGGGAAAAAATACCACTTCCTTTCTACTTCAAGACAAAATGAAAGCCGAGAAACATAAGTACCAGTCGTAGAGATAGGAAAAGAAAAAGAAAAAAAAAAGAGTAATGTGCCTTTCTTTCCACTTCTTAAAAATTTCCTTCAAAAAATTAGATCAAATTTAATTCTGATAAGTTACAGAACATTAGAAATCATTCCCACAAGTTTATTTAATACTTCATAGTTACGTTCTCGGAAAATACTCTCATACTGATCAGAGCCCGTTTTCTGATCAAGCAGTTTTGCCGGCAGTTATCACGAGTAAAACAGTTCATGAAAATGTCATATAAGGCTGAAAAACATCTTACCGAAACTTTTTCTTCCTGACTTTTTATTTGAAGTGCGATATAGCTACCCTGAACTCGCCAACAGAACTATCAAGTTCTTGGTGATCTTTTCAACTTACACTCGTGAACAAGGGTTCAATAAAAAGAAATACCGAAACAGACTTTATATGGAGACCGACCCGAGAAAAATTAAACCTGATACCAAACTAGTTTCAAGGATGCAATCTCAACCGTTGCTTATATGTTTAAATATTATGCTATGAATATTACATACTTAGCGTAATTATATTGCTTTTCATCCTATGGTTCAACTTCTCCCCACAATATCCTTCATAATCGGTGGTATGTGAAAACATTAGAGCATGAAAAATGTTACTTAATCAAGGTACGTACACTTAACTAGAGCACTGTCATAAAGCCGTCTGCTCTGCAGTATATGCAAAAATCTGAATTCAGGGTTATATTGCTTTAAAATTAATTCACCAGCAATTGCAATAGATTGCTGCCATACTATTAAATAACTCAGTTACGTAGAACGTTCTCGGCAGTGCTTCGCTTGTTTGTGCCACTTTATGGATTGCAGTTAGATCATAATAAAGAACCATGGTTTCATCCGTTATGAAAGCGGAGTACAATATTCCTTTACGACTATTCAAAATAATTGCATTAACAAATCACAAAACACTCGTTCTGAACTGCAGAGAGAAATTGGAGCACCACTTTGCGTTGGCTTCTTACGAAGGATTTTCGAAAGACAGCTGTAACAGAAAGTCTCAATATTGCCAAAAGGTTTTCAGCTTCAGTCACCGTCCTCAGCAAGAGACCTTTTCTTCAGTTATCACTTTTACATGCCGGCTATTACCAGGTTCATCTTCCATGTCATTCTTTCTTAGGTGAAACTATTTACCCCATTCCTTTGCGGTGGAACATGAAGGCGAAGCTTCCCCATAAACACCATTCAAAAGCTGGTTGAGCCCTCCTTTGCTAAAGAACTTTATTAGCCCAACATGTCCTAACTGCTCAACCTCAACACAGATGTCACCTATAACTCACCGTGTTTTAAAACTAGCACGCGTTTCGAAACTTGAAACGAAGTTTTTGAAACAACTCGTGTGCGCCATTGTCTTGCAAAGCTGCGATATTCAGGAGAGGCTTATTAATGGTCAAGAGGTGACTAGAGCCAGCCTCGGTTTGTTGAAAATCTGTTTGTGATCTGTAATGGCATAAGAGCTTGATGTGCAAAGAGCACAGTTACCGTACATGGGCCTTAATACGCCAACAGTTTCCTGTTAAGATTTATGGAGGAATAAAATAGACAAAAGCTCAGTAATCTCTATGGACGCAAATTACTGTTTCTTCATATACCACTAATCGAGCTTCCCTGAATCTCAACCAATCGGAGTTATCTATTACTGTATAGGACTGTAGATTTTTAATTTAGCTTTAAACTCGTCACTGATTCATTTTGTTTTGTAACTCGTAGGCTCGGTGTTGAATTCTTTTAGATTACAATAGACTATTCATTATAACAAATATACCTATGCACGTATTTAATAATGGTGTTCGTTATTTTATTTTATTACTTATTATTTTGTTTATTAAATAGTTATATATATATATTTACACGAGGTGGTATCCAGAATATTCGGGACTGGTGCTGCCATCTGGTCAAAAACTTACTTTGAGACTAATGACCGCCGTCACCCTTGAAGCAGTTCCCTTCCACACATATACACTGGTCCCTGCGATTCTGCCATTTTCCAAGTGCATCTTGGAAGTCATGTTCTTTGAGGGTGTTTAGCACAGGCAGGTTTTCTTCTTGAATCCTCTCAATTGTGTCGAACCGATGTCCTTTCAACTTGTTTTTCAGTTTGGGGAATACAACGAAGTCGCATGGTGTCAAATCAGGCGAGTACGGTGGGTGGGGAGAACCGTCATGTTGTTTTTCGTCAAAAATTCCTGGAGAACAAGGAATTGTGACAGGGCGCATTATCGTGATGCAACAGCCAGTTCCCTTGTCGCCAAAGTTCGGACCGTCGTCTCCGCACATTTTCACGGGTCTCCGCACATTTTCACGGAGCCGTCGCAAAACGTCATAGTAGTACGTGGAATTCACTGTTTGATTTGGTGGGACGGATTCTTTGTGCACAATCCCCTTCGTATCAAAGAAAACGAGGAGCATGCTATTGACTTTGCTCTTCACTTGTCTCGCTTTTTTGGCCTTGGTGAGTTCGGACTCTTCTACTGGGAGGATTGTTGTTTTGTCTCAGGGTTATAAGCGTACATCCAGCTCTTGTCGCCGGTGATGACCCTGGATAAGAAGGTTGGGTCATCGGATACGGCCTGACGAAGCTCCGTGCAAAATTCATCACGCTGTGCTTTCTGATCAGCTTTCAGAATCCTTGGTACAAATTCTGCGGCGACAAGATGCATACACAATTCATCAGTTAAAATTTGTTGGCATGTCCCCTAACCAATTCCCACTACGTGAGCAAGGTCTTCAATGGTTCAACGTCGATTCTCACAAACGAGGTGTTGAACTTTGGCAACAATGTCAGTTGTGCAACTGACGGACCTACCGGTGTGAGCATTATCTTCAATACGGTACGATCGGCCCTGAAACGAGCATGCCACTCAAACACACGTGTAAGGCTCATGCTTTGTCCCCCAAATACTTGTTGAATCATTGCGAGGGTCTCCGTAGCATTTTTTCCGAGATAAGCACAGAATTTGATGCAAACTCTCTGTTCTAATCTTGAATCCATCGTAAAATCGCCACACGCTACACACAGAGTATCATCAAAAGTACTATAGAATCTCAACACATGTACCCAGCTGCATGAAACTTTAAATACTCACTCATAAGATGTGCTAGTGTTGCCACCTAGCGGTACAAAACTCTATTGCAACTACTGTCGAGATGGCAGCACCCGTCCCGAATATTGTGAATACTACCTCGTATATTTGAAAACACTTAGTATGTTACTGATTTCACGTGTCTTTGTTTCTTCTGGTTACACTCCAATATATATTCTTGTTCCTCTTATTTATATTCAGTTTTCTTCCACTCCTCCATCTTTCGGGTTATCGCACTTTACTCCTCGATTATTAAAATTTAAATTTCTCAGCAAATATTTATTAAATTAAATAAATGAAATGTCAGAGGCAGGGGAAAAAAGGGAATGAAGAAGAAGCTCCAAAGTAGAAATGAAATAATACGATTTATTCGTCGAGTTTGATGAAAAGGAAGAGCAAGTTTAAAAACCTTTGTACCTACAGTTACCGACATAGGTAATGCGTTGTGAGTTTCAACGTGTTTTTGTTGCATTAGAGAGAATGGAATCATTACTTGGAAAGTCAGACATTTTTTTGAATACCTCAGAACACAACGTGAAAAAGTTACGCGGACCGAGAGGACAAGTGCAGTAAACACTAAGATGTAGATGTGATAGCAATAATCGCGGAAACTATCAATCATAAAGTTAATTTACCATAATAGCACGGGCTTTTGCTCTTTCGGGGTTGAAACTCGCTTATTGTAATCTTGTTTTATGTATGTACTTAAATAAATAAAATAAAACATATACAATAATAGTCCCCATGTTTCCACCCAAGAAAAATGAGAAGGGCGCAAAAAAATGCAGAATTAGAGAAGTCCACGACACGAATATAGGAGCGCAATGCTCGCACAATGAGGGGACTGCAGTTATGTTTAACTCCTGCGTCTATCTTCCACCTCTTGCCCCCGTCCGTGCACGGGGAGTAAGCTGTCTGAACCACATTAATCCTCTTCACTGTCCTTATTGTGAACTAGACATTGCATCCCCACCGTACATGGGAGACACTGTCCCTGCAATGAGCATGTGTTCTAAAAGTTTTCCGACACTCTAGTCCAAGTAAGAGAAACGTCGACGAGAATTCTCTGCAGAGCTATAATTACAGCAACAGCACACTGCAATTTGGCTTTTATGAGGGAGCCGTTTAGCTTTTATGAGGCATTCAAACGACCTCCGCTAAATCGTTTATGGCGGTGCTGAAAGGAGAGTGTCTGAACCTGCTGCCATCTGCTGATGCTTCCCTCTTTATAAGTAAAAACCCGTTAAAATCGATAGGACATGCTTAATGAAAATTCGATATCAGAGTTTTTAAAGAAGATCTTAAACTCCTTTCTCCAAGATTTTCGGTTGATGAAAATAGATAAGATGTTGGGTGTAATAAAATTCAACAGTGTTCTGAAGGTAGAAACCCGCTTTAATAATCTCATCCACAAACTTGCATCAATCAAGACCGTCTCCACTACACAGATCCCAAAGCGATGTATCGATAGACAGAAAATGGCGGCTATGGAGGTTTGGGCGTGTTGCTGTTATTAAGCACACAGGTTTGTTTATTTGATTCGTTGCAGTTACGTGCTTTATTACAGTGGTTTAGGATTGGATATAAAATCAACAATAACGTGTTAATAATTTTTTTTTTTTTAGTTCATCTGAATTTGTGAAATTACACCATTGACTTATGTAATAGAAAGTGTTTAGTACAACATAGTTCGCTCTTGTTGCTTGCCCGTTATACTTCCAAATATGGCAGTGTACCCCATGCTACCATATTTAAATTTTCTAAAGAGCAGACATTAAAGGAGAAGTCGACAAAGAGTATAAACCGTGCAAATTTTAAAGTTAATGATAAAAATGAAATGTGCACTACACATTTCATAGCAAAATTTACTGTTAAGGAGTACATTTTCCCTGCAATTTTCCTAATCATATGAGACGTCAGAAGCAGGTTAGTGTTTTGTAAGAGCATTAGGCGGCATTCCTCTAAAAAAGGTGTTAAATACATTTTTGTGATATAGTGTTTAACGCCCATTTTTATTACTTAGGCATCACAGGCGGTGGGCACTGATCATACATGAAATGATAAACTGGAAAAGGATTTTTTTAAGGAAGGAAACGTTCCAGATCTAAGTTAAGGGTACCTCCCCGGCATTTGCCAATTATGAGGACTGAGGAAAACCTCAGTCAAGGAGGACAGTCCTGGCGGGATTCGAACCCCAGAGTTCCTGCTCACGAGTCCGCGCCTTAACGACCTCGACCACCCGTGGCAGTATACAAGAGATGAAAAGATAAATTAGGAATATATGTTTTATTTAAGATAGAAAGCGTTCCACCTCCCCGGCATTTAATATTTATAATGATTGAGGGAAAAAAGAAAATCTGTCGGGAAAGACAGGTCAAGGTAGGAATCGAACCTGAGACCTCCCCTAATGACCTCGGCTACCCGTGTCAGGACAATTCTTAACAAAATAAGAATTTCTTTATGAAGTGTTCATTATTCTTTGAAGAGACTTGTAGTTTCTTAATTTAACAAGGATCGCCATCACAAGGGAAGGCCTAAGGTACCTTCGAAAAGTGAACATAAATACTTAGTACTAAGTAATAAAAGCGATCGCATTAAAACAGCGCCGAGTCGAGGGATGAACTTATGAGCGTCTGGACAGTAAAGAGACAAACTTTTAAAGGGTGTATTGAAGTAGAGAAACCGTCATATTGCCAATAAGAGAAAAGACTACAATGGGTCAAACAACATGAAAGAGGGACTTAAATCAGCGGAAGAATGCTTTATTTACTGAAGGGCTATTTGGCACAAAACAGCAAGTTTGTTTGACATATGAAAGCATGGAGAGGGTTCAGTGATGGTCTGGGGTTATTCTGGAAGCAATACAGGTGACTGTCAAAACAGAATGAATTGTGGGAGAAAAAAAAAACCATCATAAAAGGTCTATGCCATATGCAAACGGCATCCATTTAAAGGGCAAATTTCACAATGCAGCAACATAACAGCCCTAAATATACTCTTCAATATGCAGAAATGATATTAGTCCTAATTGCAATCTCAATGACTTTCTTTGGAATCGTTTAGACAGAAGGTACTAATCCTCGAGTAATTTAAATGCATCATGGAGCCATTAGCAAAAGAACTGGAGGGATATTCCCAAAGAAATCCATGACAAACTTTATAGAGAGGATACAAACCGTGATCAGAGCAACGGAAAGTTATTTTGTAGAAAGCAAATTCTAGAAAATATTGTTTATTTCCATTAAATACATCTTTATGAATAAAGAGACATGAACAAGTTTTAACCTTCCATTTTTCAATAAATCCTGATAATTCGGGGTGCTGAAAACTTTTGAGCGACAGTAGGTCTAACACCAGTTGAAACCTGCTGTACTACAAGTATTGCCTTGCGCAAGACGGAAGCGGGGCAATGATGAGCGGTTGGTGGTATGAATGACAGGGGAAACTGCAGTGCTCCAAGAATAGCTACTGAAGACTCCGCTTTGTTATCTGCTGGTTTAGAAAGTCTACATCCTCTATGGGGAAGACAAGAGGTTCATCAACCCTTCACTGGTTACCCGCATACTGCGTCAGTCATGCGGACAACTAATATCACCATGTTAAAGAAGCATTAAATCCTCTTGCTGCTGATCAACGTGTTTTGTTTTGCAACGGGTTTGCGGAAATTTGCTGATGGGTGCTTAGCTACAACGAAAATCACGTTGGAATTTTCCGTGTTTCGTTTACCTCCCAGTTACACAGCAGGGGAGATTTCGTGGGCTGGCGAACAATGGAACCTACGGTTTTTCGCGTACACAATGGATGTCCTTTTTCTGATATTTTTTAAAATAATAATTATATTCCCAAAATATATATTTTTTGTTTGTTTTTATAACAATGCGAATATTAAAGGAGTTGCCTCTGTAAAAAAAAGTATTTATTACGCTATTTTTATTCATTGTCATAACTTGTGGGAGCCAAGATATATTACATTGTGCCTGTTTGACAGTTATCAAGAATATAGTGCAAAACTCTTCACAGAAATTGCTGTCTACGTGCTTGTGTCGATAATGAACATTCCTTTTCTTTCTACTCGGAAGCCTCAAGCGAGCTGCGTGACAATAAGATACGAACTTTTAACTTCTGCTTACACTGCGACATATAGTTTTCTTTCTTTTTTTTTTTTTTTTAATTATACTGTAAAGGATATCTCTAATGCAACTTAAAGTCTAAATAGTGAAGAAAGAAAGAAAAATTAAAGCGCCAATTTCAAAAATTTAAAAGCGCCTATATTGTAGGAAAGGGGGGAGGGAGAATAATCAAACCTTAAAAAAAGCCCATTGGTAAACCTGAAATCAAGTTATTTTTACTGACATTTTTTATTTTATAAAATAAAAGATTTTAGTTATCTGTCTACTTATGAGCAACCGGAAGGTCTAATTCGTTCACTCCAAACAGTGAGCACGTGTTGTTTTGCAAAGGAATAGTGGTAGTCACCTTCAGCGCATGCTCAGGAGGACAGAGAAAGGGATACACTCGTCTGCGCGATTTCGTCACGCCCATAGAAATAGTAGTGGTGGTGGTAGACTTTGGTTGTGGTAAGTTTACAGATACAACTGTCGCATGGATGTTGAGGCCGTACATGCTGGTGCCATCCGAACGGGGTTATGCAACTAGCATTTGCAATGAGTACCTTCGTATACATATATTTGGTATGAGCTTCTTATTTATAACTACAATAAAAGCCCTACCCCTGAACTCTCTTACGGTACTCGCCTTTCATCCCCACCTCTCCTCTATTCTCTACAGCCATTAACTCCTTTGTCGGGTCTTCGCCAAAAATACGAGGGTTACCTTTTAAGTTGTTACAAACGCTATTGAGATATGACAATCTTTTTCAAACAAAGGCACTTGTTATTGTGAAAACAGTTGTAGCTTAGAATTTGACAGAATAGTTTGTTTACAGTGAGCGTTTAAACACAGCAATATTGCGAAAAAATGAAAATTTTGAGCGAAAGTTTTCGTGGGTGATTTTTACGATTATAGTAAAGGCGTAACACAAGAGCAATGCATAGAATCGCTTCGTTCACCAACATCAGAAAAAACTGTTTACAATTGGTTTGCAGAATTTTGTCGTGATCGTGCATCCGTCAGTAACGGTTTCGTGAAGGTCGACCAAAATCTGTTGTCATTTCAAAAAACACTGATGCTGTGCGCAACATGACTGAAGAAGATCGGCAGTGAGATAGAGGCATCCTTAAGCATATCGAAAACTGCAGTGCATTCGATTGTGTATGAAAATTTAGTGTGAAAATTATCTGTTCCCGATGCATAATTTGACAGAAGCTCAAAAAAATTAAACATTAAAAAAAAAAGTGTGCTAATTGGTATAATGAAATACTCAAAAAATCCGCCGAAGAATTCCAAAATTAATATACAACATAGTACAACAGGTGACAAAACCAGGATATTTTCGTATAAACAGGAAACTAAGCAACAGTTCATTGTATGGGTATTCCGAGATGAACCAAATCCCACAAAAATTGTTTGCTTTTGAAGCACTTACAAGAAAATGATATTTGTCTTCGGCTGTACTACATGTCGCAACCATTCCTTTAGATGATCAAAGAACAGTTAATACTGAATTGTATGCTACAATTTGTTTATCAGAAGCCATCGACGTAATCGGGGAATATAACCAAAAAAAAAAAAAAAACGTCGCATTATTCTTCATTAGGACAATGGCAGCTCTCACACAGGACTTCAAACAATTTATTATTTGAAGGAGAAAAAATCCAGTTAATGTTCCATTGCTCGTATTTGCCTGCTTTATTGCCTAACGACTTCTTTTCGTTCCGAATGTCAAACAGCAAATGTGTGGACAGCGATTTTCATCACCTGAAGAAGCCTCTTCTTTTTTCTTTTTCTTTCTTTCTTCCCCCCCCCCTTTAATGGTGTTTAACACCTGCTTTACTACTGAGGTACTACAGGCGGTGGACACTGAAACATGAGATGAAATGTTGCGAAAGGATTTTTAAGGAAGGAAACGTTTCAGGCCTGTTTAGGGTACCTCCCCAGCATTTGCCATTTATGACTGAAGAAAACCTGGAAAAAAAAAACAGTCAAGGAGGATGGTCATGGCGGGATTCGAACTCCTGATCTCCTGCTCACGAGTCCGCGCTGTAACGACCTCGGTCATCCGTGGGAGTTTTGAAGCATTTAAAACCACGTTTTTGAGATACCAACTTCAGAGTAGAAAAAATGTTTCGAGAATTGGTTTGAACGCATGCAAAAGTGTATAAATCTTAAAATCGAATATTTTGAAAAGGAATAAAAGTTTGCTTGTTTCTTTTCTAGTTTTTGTAATAACTTGAAAAGTAATCCTCGTAGTCCCAATTGATGCACCATCACTTATAGGCAGGCATAAATAGTGGAATTCTTACACCACTACTTCCTTACATTCACTAGAATATTCCTTTAGATACACACCTCTGCACATCAACTATTATACCGCCTTTCCTATAGAACCTAATCTGAATGTGCAGGTAGTTTTCCTTGTTGTAGGTCCTCTCGCTACGCTCGTGCTGGGTGGTACTTTTCTAATTACAACATTATGTTGGCCATATAGATAAATGTCATTATTTCGATTTCATATTTTTGTTGTTGATTCTGTTTATTTACGGACGCTCTTTAACATCTCAGGTCATCAGCGTCCCATTCAATTCAGGGCGTGAAACGACCGTTAAATTTTGCTCAGAGGCCTCTTCTTTCAAGCTTGAGGTTCGTTTTCGTGCCGTAAATCACCGGAGCCACGGATTTACGAGTTTCATGTTGTTCACTTAGTGTCTCTAGACTGAGTTATACGTGCAACTGCGACCTCGGTTCTTCAGATATAAGGAGAGGACGATGTGTGGAAATAAGCTTATCTCCTAAAATCAAAGAAACAAGCGAAGAGGAAGAGAGGAGAAATAGTAAAATGAGTGAGGTGGAGTATTCCCCAATTTTTATTAACTGCATATTTTTCTAGCACGAATAGTCTATAATTCAAAATGTTTATAGGAAGAGATAAACTTGCGGTAGCGAGCATTAACTAAATAAGATAACCGAAACTAACATGCGGGTTAGCAACCTGCAGGCACATGAAGACATTCGCTCGTGCAAGTCCCTGGGAGGAGCGAAACTTGATAGTGGTTACTCAGTACCTATGGATGCTTTCAGGGAACTCAACCCCTCCGTTCATAATTTCCTTTACTGTGCTATTTAAGCAGCAAAATGTTTCCTTCTATCTCAGTTCTCAGCTTAATGATCACAATTTTAACCATTCCCACCGGAAGACCCAGGCTTGGACATGAAATCTGTAGCGCGCAAAGATTTCCTCCGTTAAGATTCTCAATTCTCCAAGGCCATTAGCGTGCTCTCAGGTGGCGAGGACAGTGCATTACCACTAAACACGAAATCCAGTAACATCCCTAGAATTGCAGTATTAAATATTTCAATTTGGTATATCTAACATCTTCAATGAGCACATTACATTCTGTGCTAATTTAACGGGCCGTGACATAACCTCCGTCATGTATTACAGCACTGCAATTTGTTCCTGTGTGTGTGTGTGTGTGTATTATTTTTGTACTATTTAAGTAACAGTTATTAATTCGTGTAAGCTAGGATTCGTTGTTATTATGTTGCAGGAAATGTCCTATCATTACTTCCTACAGTTCATAATAATGATATAATTTATGAAAGAGGTCAAATAAGAAAACTAGAGATGATCACATACAACTTTGCTAAACGGTGTAGGTACAGTGAACCACTTGTGCGCCACCTGTGAGCTCTTCTAAGATGATCCCTTAACTCCACTTTCCAAATGTTGTAGAAATTATCGTCCAGGTTATTTATTTCGAATTTTTCAAATATACTAAATAATTCAACATGAAAAATTAAGTAACACGTAGAGAGCAATAAAGTTGGAAATAAACACTGAATAAGCTGCGCGACTGTTTCGTGTTTTATTCATTTCTGCTTCTCCAGCTCTTATTATTTTGACTGAGCGTTTGCGTGTGTTTGTAATATACAGGATGTCTGGGAAAACTTACGAGAAAAAGAAGAAATCATAACAGAAACCAATAAACACATCTGTGTAATAAGAGAAGTTAAAAATGATGCCGCTTAACGGCAATAACTTTTCTTCCGTAAGAATACAGTCGTTCCAAACGTTTCCTGTCATTGAAAGATCCTGTCTCTCGTACTATTTAACAAGCTTTGAACAGTTTCTCTATCTGGAACCGACTGCCAGGATATTTCCTTGCGAATTGCCTTACCACTTCTCTGCAAGAATCCGTTTTCACATATGTATTGTACTTAAAACCCTCAAGTACACATATATTTAATGATAAACTAATGAAGAACAGTTAGCACACGGTTACACACAATGAAAGTACCGAGTAACACGAACACGCAACTATTCGTTGAGTCTCCTTCAAATTAACTAAAAGTTGCTACCTGTACATACAATTTAGGCTATGATGACTGGTTTCTTCCAGTATGCAGCTACACTTGGCCAGCCCGTAACTCAATTAACCTTACTGTACATCTCGAATGAGTGCCATATTGGCGGTTACATCTAGGTGAAACTTGAGCATCTCGGATGTCGCGAGTTTCCATTGTTCCGTTTTAAATTTATATTGCACTCGTATGACTGACAGCATTTTAGCCACTGTGTCTTCTTCTGTATGGCCCATATCTTCCGACTGCGATGAAAACAAAATTGAATCGCAAACAAAATAAACCTCAGGGCATCAATGTTAATGGCACGATGTAAACAATTACAACGGGAGAGAAATTTGTGCGCATGCGCGTATCTCGCTGCCAGCGCATCTAACAAAATATTTTGAGCTTTTCTTACTGAACATGTAAACTGTGAAACAACAAATATATTAGTTTCTGAAGTATGGTTAATTCTTTTCATTATACACTATATAATTGAATTGACGCCGAAATAATTACATATAAAGGAGTCTTATGCAAGCTATTTAAAACAGGTAATCCAGGATCAGAGGTTTCAAACTTACATTTTAGCGCTTTAAGTTGCAAAAGGGTACGTACGCCACTGAATTTGCCTTATATTATGTGAGTGCCAAAATTTAAAAAACGATATTTTGCATGCAAAAAAAATTGTGTTCTGTCAGTTGTCTGGGAAGAGAGACTCTTGGATCAAGGGTTTGCTGGCAGATTTGTTACTAATTTAAACAAAACGAAGTTCCAATGAAATGGACGAGTGGGAGACAAAGAACGTTTTAAGAAGGGCCCCTATATGCTGAATTCTAGAAAATAAAGATATTGACAAGAAAATCGGGAATAAATACTGAACAACCGTACAAGAGTCTGCAGGCTCATCCATTCATTTATATAAGTATAAACTATTTCATTTTCTAGTTTAAAATTTAGTTTACATACCTACATATAATAAAAGATTATCTATAATGTAAAAACCCGAATATTATTTCTTTCTTGCTACAACACGACGGAATTGCAATGAATGCTGTATAATTAAATATGTATACACAGAGTATTGATTTGATTGCTTTTTGGTTTATTTACGGACGCTCTTTTAACAGCTCACGTCATCAGCGTCCATTCAATTCAGGACGTGAAACTGCCGACAAATTTTGCTCAGAGTCCTCTTCTTTCAGGCTTGAGGTTCTTTTTCGTGCCGTAAATGTACGATACGGGACCCACGATTTTACTTCCCTTCCGAAGGAAATCATACTTAGGATTTTTACGCCCGAAAAAATCCATCGGTCCTGGTTGGGTTCGAACCCGCGATCTTGGGTTTAGAACGCATGTATGGTTACCACTACACCACCAGGACCGACAGAGTATTGATGAACTACACTACTGCATATAGAGGGATCTTACACTAGTCCATAATTTGAGATAAGGAATCCAAACCACAGACGTACAATTACGAAGTTACGAGCTATTGAAGTAATTGCAATTTGGGGTACTCAAGATACCCATACTATAGTTGAGCAGCGTTAGTATTAGAATGGTTTAACGCCTCCTTAAAAATCTAAATAATTGGTTAATAACCAATGCATTGCATTTTCACACTTAAGCGTTAAAATAATCTGTAAAAATCCACATTAATCATGTGATTGCACGTCACAATGTGCTAATAGGAATTCAGTTGTTACAAAGTCCCAATGCTTCCTTTTTCTTATGTTGAAAAATACCTGTCAAGTTGTTTTATAACGTAAAGATATATGACAAAATAACTCATAAAAAACTATAAATTGAAGAAATGGAGATTGTACAGTTTTTCTGAACTTGCAGACATGTACTTTAGTTATGGGAAGAGGCTGTGCACTAAGAGCCGTGGAGTCTACGGGGATTACCTAATAGAAGCCAAAGAGCATATTACAATTCAATCTGCTGACAGAAGTTTGGGTGACTGCGATGTTTAAGGCAAATTCAGTGGCGTGCATACCCTTTTGAAACTTTACGCGCTGGCATTGTTCTTTAACACTTTGTATACGACTCGAAGCATGAAAAACCATATGCTTTTTTTTTTTTTTTTTTTAATATAATTAAGGAGGCAAGAGTAGGGCGGTTCGCAAAAGTTTTAAATTTAAAAAAGGAGCCCCGAAGACTGCATGTAAAACAATTATTACAAAAGAAAAGGTTATACATGGTACTCCATGAGCTAAAGGAGACATCACGAGTACAATATTGTGCATATGTTATGTTCAAAATCCTGAATATCTCCAACACTGGTAGTGCTCTGCTAATGTGATGTGCTACTGAGTGGCCATATCAATAAGCAAAATATTAAGAAAAATCACATGAATGCGTACAGAGATCATTACATTCGGAGAAAGTGATAGTGTGGGCCACTATGTCTTCCCATGGCATCATTGAGGGTACACTTAGAAATAGAATTAACATCACATCAGAAATGTATGAGGAACACGTTACTGGGCGTTTTCAGGAGGGGGAGGGGGGGTTGGACATATTATGTGCGCAAGCAAGTGTTTCAACGACCAATATGTGCGCAACTTCAGTTGATTTTTAGACACACAGATTTTTCATATCCTTCACGAATTCCTGAATTGTTGCTGTGTACGCGTTGTTGTGAAGGATACTGAAGGAAGTCCTTCATATCCATTCCTCGTAGCCTAAACGAAATTCGTGATAACTTCGAAATAGTTCTGCAGTGTAACAAGGGAGCAGTGTGACGCTATGGTCACTAGGCTGATAAACCGTAAGAAACAGGCATACAATGGTGGTAAATACGCAGATATATGATGGGAAATTATTGTGTACAAAATAGTACTGAGTATTTCATTTTTATTAAAGGGGAATGGCACCCGTAGTTTAAGAAATATTGGTCTAGAAGGAAACAACCATAAATGCTATATAAGATGATTGAAACGGTTTGTCAAAATGCCGGATATCTCGTTACATTCACTGCGAATCATTCTGCCAACGTTAGAAAAGTCTCAAAGCCTTATGCAGTTAAACGCAAAGTTTTGGGAGAATTTCCGGTGTTGAGAGGCACACCGCGCCTGGACTTTCACCTGTTCACCACAGATATCACTCTCACTGACCCACTTGCGAGTCTATTGTGTTGCATCGCTTTCATTGCCACTGTAGGGTTTGGTGCTCTGCTATCCACAAGGGCACATGCTTTCAGCAGTCATTTCTCTCATTTTTGCGCTTAAAACGGGAGCAACAATGGCTAGTCTCGAAGAATCCATGACAGCCTCAAGAAGCCCTACTCTAAGATTGTCCAATGCTATTCCAGTTTGTTGCGACTAATATATACAATTTTCTTGATTTATCCGACCACAAAACAAGTTTTGTGCTTTTAAGCTGTAATGCGCTCAATGTACTATGAAAGCCGTACCTTTACAAATGTAATCAAGCGGCATTTTGGAAATAAAATGGAGTCGATTGCTAAAATTGCACGTATAAGGAAAATTACGCTGTTTTCCATTTGCCAAATACTGCCGCGCTTGCAAATTGCGATTCAAGCCAACCAAAGTGACGGTAATCACATTAATATACCTTTATTACGTGCTAAATATTCTGCCCGGTTAAGGTGTATGATTTAAATGAAAACCGAGAAGAGAATTTGACGGGAGCTTTCTGTACATCAGTATTTTTTAATATTCTCCAATTTATTAATTAGAGGCGGGTAAAATCTTAGGGTACAGAAATTATATTCTTGAACTATCAAACATTATACATAGGTTTTACTTTTACCCATTTTTTCTACTTTTCTGTCCCTTTTTGCACCTTTTTTTTTTATATAAAAGTGTTATTACTTTTGCGGTTATGTTACTGTAGTGTACTACTTCATTGGTGGAAATTAGAAGTAATAATTGTTCTAACGCAGCTGCAGTAAATAATGTTTTGTGGTGGATTTCATTTTATAGCGGAAATGCTCTGCGGCTAACAATGTTTTATTCCTCCTAGGTAGACATTTATAAAAATGATACGCCGGGTAAGTAGGTCGCTATAGTAGTCTCGTTTTCTTTGTAGGCGAGCGGTATTTGTTTGTGAGCTGCCGATCTCATTTTGCATTATTGAATGCAAAACATAATAAGGGAAACTTTTTCGTTCATAAATAAAACGAGCCTACTTTTGCTGATTCGCTATAGCCAATTTTCACCGTGATGACGAATTACGTTATTGCCTCGGAATTTCAAGCGGCATCCTTTGTTAGACTGAACAAGAGATAGATATGCACAATAATAATACAAAATTATTGAGCAATGATATGTCTTGCTTACTTTTTTTCTTTCCAAATAATATTATTTAAAAATATAATACACATTTAAATTATTTTCTTATTATACAAAAAAGAAATTACCCAAGGTAACTAAAAGCTTGAAACAATTTTTGCTAATGGCCAATGTCTTTAGGTTAATTTTCAGTTACCAAAAATTGCTTTTTTTTTCACAGCCTATATTACATATTTTAAGTGTCCTTTTGCAAACCTTTTCCTACTTTTTTAATGCCGGAACATCCACTCTCTAGCAATAATAAGCTGAACTCTGCTAAAACTTCTTGACATAAATTACAATTAAATTTAATTTTTCTTCCATTTATTTTTTATCACTTTTTATACAAATATTTTACATTAAGATGCAGTAATTGATTTTTATCAGCTTTTCATGGCTAGAACAAGAATGTGACATTCTTGTATGTAAACTCCTGAATGAAAACTGGGATTCAAAATACTTCGTTAGGGTTGCCGTATGTCCTCATTCACGCCTAAAACTGAGCGCCCTCAAATTATTTTGAAGGTTCGTGGATTTGTCCACAATTTTACTTTACAACGTAAAATTAACTCAAGACAGCGACGTAATAACATGGTTTTCGCTGGTAACCAAGTAAAATTTGGTTTATAAGTTGGTACTTGATTGTAAATGAATCGATATATTTAATTAAACTAATACATTTTTATTCGGAAGTTGGTTAACTTGTCTTCAGTTATAACTTCCGCCGGTAGTACACTGATATGGCTTCTCTGCTTCCGTATTTCTGTAATATTACAGAGCAGTGTAAACTTGTTTCAGTTTATAAGTATTATTAACATTTTTAACCTGTTTAATTCAAAATTTAATTTTAAACATTTTCACATGCAGGCAGTTTTATGGATATTTTATGCTGCATAAAAGAGTTATAAAAAGATCAGATCAGAAATATACATGGCACACAAAGGTTTATATTATTGATTTGGAACTCTAGGAAAAGCTGTATTTTATGACGAGAGCAATTCAAATTTTATATTTAATTCTTGTGTTAACGTTAATGTTACAATAAGAGGTAAAACGGGCGTTAAACACTAAAATATCAAAACATGGCAACCCTACTGTTAATACCCTATGAACTAGGGACCAAGGACTCTGATCAACATTCATCGCTTGGACTGAAGAAAATCCCTGATAAAACTTCATCCAGGTAGCATTTCTGCTGCGGGATTCGATCTGTTGACCTCACAAGTTGAACCACTGAAGTTTCTTCCTTTCGCTTATACATGTGGAGACAACTGTTTTTTTTTCTTCTTCTTTTCGCTATTTCATTTTCTTTAACTTCCAAGATCATCACACTATCAGCTGAGACGCTTTACCTTAGGTAGCGTTACAGTGGGTTTGAAAGCTAGACTGATGATTCTTGTCGATTTAACAAAAGACACAAAAGAGAAAAGAGGATGTGGAGAAAGAATAAAAAGCCAACCGACCGTCAGACAGCTGTGCCAAGAAAGCAACTGTGTGGATACACGGCCCACGACGGTTTCCTTTTGTTAAGACGTGCTCAGTCCAGACTGAAAGCAACACATTATAAAGTCAGTGCGAACATTCCCAAGTTTTATTACGCTCATAAAACATAGCAACCTCGGGTTTAGGCTGCGCCTCACGCAAATGTCCAACACTACACTTTCTCTCTCAAAAGAGCTACTTAAGAAAAACAGCTAATCTTGGCGTATTCTTTATTTTATTTATTTATTTTGCTTTCTTTCTTTTTCTTTCTTCGTGTTCAAAATTGTTCTTTTTGAAAAAGACTAACTTATATGCTCTTTTTCTATACGTTTTAATACGTTAATCGTCAGCTCTTTGTGTACGAGGCCACGTAAAATGAAAACCTTAAAATTGCTATAAACGTTCAAAATATTGCGCCACTGACCCGTAAGTTGTTAGTACTGTTAATAGTGTTATAAAGGTGGCATCATATGATGTAATAATATCTCTTTAAAGTTGGCTGCTTCACTTGAGATATGCGCGGAATTGAAACATCTTTTCGTCCTCTATATTTTACTCAATGAAGTTCTGAAACTTAAGGTTCAGTATGGTGATTCATGTCTGACACAACAGCAAATGTTCGAGCACAGTAGAAAGTTCAGAAATCGCGGAACTTCTTATCGCTTAAATTGGGCATGCCCAATTGTGAGCAATAGTTGTAGTCTTATTGATGAAGAGGGAGGGAAGGGAGGGGAGAGGGAGAGGGAGAGGGAGAGAGAGAGAGAGAGAGAGAGAGAGAGAGAGAGAGAAGTGCACGAAATTCTGAAGATTCGCGATGTGCCCCATTTTTGCAACATATCTGCAAGTTTAATATCGAATATTAATATCGGTAGAATTGAATGACTTATTGATACTGTGAAGAACTTTTGCAGTGCTTCGAGACAGAAAGTGCTGATAGCTTACTTGCGAGAACTGGTACATTAGCGTCCCCTACTCCAAAACCAAAGAAGTTCTCCTACAGGGAAACTTGTGCCTTTCTGGAGTTATATTGCCATCGGTGCATTAAACTCAGATTTTCTAATGAATAATCTTCGAATTGCAATCAAAGCAAAACGAAGGTTGTTTTTGACCGCAGGTGTCGTTTTACATATTGACAGTAATCCGTTCAATGCTGGCAGCGAAACAGCGCGACTAGCAAGACATTTGCAGTGTGTTCGCCGAAATGATATCTCGCATCCAAATGAGTGTCACGTGTTCTAGCCACCCAATGAGGAAATGGAAGGGAAGAAATCCAGCTCTGATGAAAAGATACACAAGTTCCCAATGGCTGACTGCACAAACAAGCAAAATTCAGTTTTTTTAGAGGAATCCACACACCTTTAAAGGCTTTTCTGGAACGTAATTAAGGCTATGTAGAGGGAGGAAGAAAAAAAAAACTACAGCTGCACATTCGTACTTGAAATTGAGTAGAAGTAATAATAAATCCAAGAAACGAATATGCCCCTTCTAGACATCCACCCTAATAGCACTTAACCTTAACAGAGAAAGATTGAGCAGACCTTACTGCGCATGATGAGCATTACTTTTCTGTAGAACTACTCAGTGAGTTGGTGGTGTTACGTGTGACTTACATGCACAGTGATCATGTGTTCACTTCTTATGCTAGGAGACAAAACTGTTTCAAAAAACAAGGTTGACGTAGCTCTAAATGATTTGAAAAGAGAACCTCTTAGACTACTTTGAAGAGTAGAAGGTACTTGGCATAAGTTTGTGAGTTTCCAAGAGGAGTGCGCTGAAGGGAACTAAATAGTTGGGCAAATATTTTAGAGGTCCCGTGTCCAAATCCCCTGGGGCCTCCCTTGGGCTTTTTTGTGATTTCCTCAAGTCGCTTAGGTGAATATTGGGATGGATATTTCCTTTTCATGAATGCTCCATTCGCTCATTTCATTCCGCGCGTTCTGTTACAGATGCGGTGTACGGTGATTTGCGCTTTAGATAGGTCTCTACCCTGGTGTTTGAAAGCGAACCTTCTGAGCGTCATGGATGGGGGGATCCCATCCACGTCCGGCCTCACCGCCCGGTGTCTCCCTCGCCTCATTCATTCCTTCCTCCCTGTGTTCTCCATTGGGGGCGTAGGTACAAACGGCCAGCCATTGAGCACGCCTGAAGTACGAAATTTTCCTCCTTTCGTCCATAACAGTTCAATTCAATTTGCATAAATAAGACGTACAATTATTATAAATATGGTTTGAACTGCTGACTTGTTCTATCTACTAGAATTGTTCTCTCCGTCGTTCTTGACTATTTTACTTTTTCTTGTTGGAAGAAAGTTCAAGTTGTATTAGAAATAGGTATGGATTCATTCTAACTTATACATGTTCTTTTGTAAAACTTCAGGGATACTAACAGCTGTAGTTCGCAAAGATCTTCGCCCCTTTATGATTTTGCACAATGTTAAGGGGCAATTTTTTTATTTTTCTTGAACTCAATTCTTTATCATGCTTTACTGTTCCTGGTCCATAAGATAGTATGAAGCAGCGAACACTTTGTAACATTTTAAAAAGTCTGTCATCGTTAAGGCACGGACTCTGAACGGGAGATTTGGGGTTCGGTTCTTGCCGGGACCTTCCTTCTGGATTACCACATTGTGTGAGGTAAAAAAAGACTACCGAAAAACTTCGTTTTTGTGTTTAGTCCTATTTGCTAAGATAAATAACAAATACACGCACTTTTAATAACAATGGTAACTATATGAAAATACCTTTTCACTTTACTTGTTCCTTTCCTCATGAATGCTTCTTAATGGGTTCACTTTTTTTCTTTAATAGTTCTGGGTTTTCTTTAAGTGTGAATGAAACTGCTCACAAGTTACTTTTTTTAAAGTTGTACATACTATCAAAAGTTCCTTAAAAGATTCTGCCGTCATTCTATTCCGTCCCTTTGTTCAATGGTTTTTCACGAGAGAAAATAGTTCAACATTTTCACTGTGTGCTGGAATTGAAAACACAAAACTGGTCTAGCTTTAAGCACTTATGGTGATGTTTAGCATTTTTGTCCAAACTGAAACACCTTGATCATTAATCGTGAGACAAAGAAGAGAAATGGTCTGCTTTCTTTCCCGCATGATAAAAGAGCACTTGGCATCATAAGGACACGTTTGATATACCAGTTCTAATTTGTTGCACGATCCAGACTCCTTAAAATCGTGCAATTAAACACAGTTCACTATTTCGCTCAATTCATAAGTTCGAGTAACTCAGATGCGAAGAATATACACAGTCTAGTCATAATTTCTGTTACGAACTCTTGATAGATATTGTACCAGAGTTCGGGCGACTCAGATAACGCTCTTGCTACGAAATTCTTACCTTATACAATTAACTTAACTTGCCAGTTAAAAGTTTAGTCAAGGATTGGGGAGAATTTGAAAACTGTGTTGCTGTGATAGCCCTTCATTGGGTCGAAAAATAGCCACCTGAGATTTTTCACACTCTCAAGAAGCTGAAAATCAGCAGGAAAATTGTGTACCGCGCCACAGAGCGCTTTAATGAAACCGGTACAATTGCTGATCGACCAAATCGGGGCGCCCGCGCTCTGTGAGGACCAGAAAGAGGTAAAGCAGAGGCGGCTCGCGTTAGAAGAAATCCAATGCGGAAGCAAAAATAGATGGCTCGTGAGATGAACAATTCCGGGAGATCAATGTCCACATTGCTCAGACAAGACCTTGGACTGAAACCTTAACGCCGAGGTACTGCACCTTTCTTAACAGCAACACTTAAGTAGCAGAGAGAGCTGAAAAGCAAAAGGCTATTTGAGTGTTAACCTATTACATTACAAAAAAGAAGAAGGAAAAAAATTCACACTTGAAGAGAGCTACAACCGCCAGAATGACAAGAGTGTATGCCAGGACTTCTGAAAAAGCTCGTGAGATGGTACCAAAGATCCAGAAGGGCCTGCGTGATGGTTTGGTGGGAAGAGAGGTACGATGGTGTCACAAAGGTGCATTTCTGCCAGAATGGGTTAAACACAACAGCCCTCCTTGAACCTGTGGTGAAAGACCTGAACACCACTTTGTTCAACAACGGGTACTGGACCTTCCAGTAAGATTCTGCACCAGTCCACGAGGCAAGATCCGCTCATCATTCTTGACTTGCCAAAAATGTTCGGATTTTATTGCTACCAAAATTGGCCCACTAGCACTCTGACCTAAAACCTTGGATTACAAATTGGTCAGTGCTTGAGGATATTGCTTGTAAGAAAAGGCACCCCAAAACTGAGTCTCTCAAGCGATCACTGGAGTTAGCAGTGGCGGATTTCCCTATGTGCTGCTATTGATGAATGACCCGATAGACATAGGTCCTGTATCAGGGCAAAACGGGCATTCAGCACAGGACACATGTGGATACCATTCGCCATAGTCAAATTAAAAAAAACAGTAAAGTACATTGTTGCTATTATAAAAAAAAACTTTGTAACAGAACTTATGGCTAGACTAGGTACATAGCTCCTCCGCTTGCTTTCTTAATTTCTCACACATCTTCATAACTTTCTTCCATCTGAGACTTCATCTTCAATATTATTGGAACAAACTTTGAAGCTAACCAGTCTTCGATTGAAGTCACCACATTTGAAACATTGCCTAGGTCTCAAACACAGTGGTTCCCTCTCTTTATAGTGCATCAACATTGATTTAGAACATACCCATTAGGAACTGAAGAAGTAAGAGGTACATTTCACTGAAAATGCTTTAACATTTTTCTTAATAACTACTGATGGTTTTGCCTCAGATAGAGAGAAAGAGTTTAACGCCAAGTACATTTTAAGAAGGCTCTCTACTGCAGAAAAAACGGAAAATGGGTGGGTGGGTGTGGGTGTGTGTGTGTGTGTGTGTGTGTGCGCGCATATATATATATATATATATATATATATATATATATATATATATATTCCAATAATAATTGTACATTTTCAAACCAATATGTCAAGGGAATCCATACCATGTAGTGCAACAATTATTCAAAATATGGCCGGACAACCAAATACTCTTAACTTAGCACTCCCTCAAACATTTTGCATCACAAAAAGCAATGATATTTTTTTTTTTCACAAGATGAGGAGATAACAGGGAGTTAATAATTTCCTCTGACTTATTGCGAGCATGAGCTTTTCCTCGCAATTTCAGAATTGTGGAAAATGTTCTTCATAAGGGCACTTGTAGTTGTAATGCTCTACAGTATGGAATGCTAATACTCTTTCCGGAGCACCACGTTGGATTCAGTTTGCACAAAATAACTTGTTAATATTGATGAGATTTTTTCACTTCGAATATTTTTTTTATGTTTCGTAGTTGCAACATATGCGTCTAGTTCCTTTGTTTGGAACAGAGAGACAAATGCATCAGAATCGCAAAGAATGTAATCACCTTCAAAATGTTACGAAACAAACTTTTTTCATTTCATCCGTAAATTTACATTTACTTTTTCTCATATTTGCAAAGCATTAGCAGACTGTATATATTAATATAACAACTTTGATTCAATACAACTCAACGTAAAACTGCACCAAGAACACTCACCGCTCAGACCCGCAATAAATCCGTGTCATCCACATTTTCATGTCAACACTACTACATTATGTATTCCACAATGCACGTCCGTTTTCGGTGAACGTCATTTGATCAGCGCGGAAAAAAAAAAAAAAAAAAAAAGGACAAATATACGTTTTCAGAAAACCCATCTGGACGGATTTTCCAAGTACAGAAAATAGGACGTGTGGGGAAAATAATAACATATTGTAACCCGGCCTCCTTAGCTGGTTGTTTCCCAGGTTTTCAAAAGTCTCATAAATGATAAATGCCGGGGATGTATCCTCAAATTAGGTAAGGTACGCTTCTTTCCTTAAAAAAAAATACAGTTTCTCATTTCATTTCAACACCAGGGTTCACTCCTGTGATGCCCCCAGTGGTAAAAATAAACGTTAACATTTTTAACAGTTTCTTTGCGTTACGTTTACATAAAATCTATTTAACAGGCTCTGCTAGTTCATTATATTTATTTTTGCTGTTATCGGCATTACTTGTTTTTACCTTGCGACCTAAGGAGTTAAAACTGACGATTTGATCGATTATATTTCTAAACTCAAACGTACTTCATTTAAAAATTATGTTTTTTTAATACGATGAACATTTAAGTTATTTTATTTTTATTTATTTTTTATTTTTTTATTTTTTACTATTATACTAAGTCGTATACTGTATTTTGCAAAATTGTAATTTAAAACATCCAGCTATTTTTTAGCAGTCCCATTGATATAAAAACTGAATAAAAACGAAAATATTGGACACGTTGTCATATCTCCTAGTTGAGCTGCTTTAGCTTCGAACGGCGTTCAATAAATAATATAGCACATTTTGTTTTTCAATTCTAGTTTATTTTGGGAAAAAAATGTACAGTATCTTTCGAGCCTTCACCTTGAACCTCGTGTACTTTCATCTGCTTCCACTATGATGCAGTAACGCAGTTAGCTCTTAAAATATGGTCTCTTGTTATAAACAAAGAGCAATAGGTGAATTCCCTCTGGCGAAAAATTAGACTATCACCGACATTCAGCAGCATTTAAGAAATACGAGATTATGATGGATTAAATTGTCATACTGTCACAAAAGCTGTTTTGCACTGTCAGCAAACAGCATACCCTTAAGAGCTTGCGTTGGGTGGAACCGCCGGGAAGAGAAAGAGAAAAGACAGTACGACTGAACATCGACAGAGATCGAGACAGCATGGCATGTGCATTAAAGAAAATACCTATTAGTCTCACAAAGACTACGGTACAACATCATTCGTATAGCAGTTTCATGCAAAATTATTGCTTGAAAAATCTCTTACAGTTATTTAATAATCATTTGCAGGGAATAGAATGAAGGGGGGAAAAAACTGTATGACCGGACATGGATAGAGATAGAGGGAGCATGGCATGTACATTAAAGAAAATATCTAATAGTCCCACAAAGACTACGGTATATCATCATTCGTATAGCAGTTTCATACATAATGATTGCTTGAAAAGCCTCTTACAATTAATTTAATGACAAATTAACAGGCTGAACTGAGAGAATATTTTGCGAACTTTTTACAAATGAGAAATACGTTTATGCTATGGCCAACAACTATGTACATATATTGACATCAGCTTTCTTTAGACAGGATGGTTGGGAGAAAATTTTCAATGTTACACAGATCATCGGCGCTTCGGCGGCTGCAAGATGATGGAAAGAAATTTGGAATGATCGACGAATAACAACCAAACAACTTGATGTTCATCTTTAGATCTCTGTCGAAAGTGTCACAATTGTCCATGTGCCGACCATAAAATTCAGAGAAGTATCGTCTGTTCAAAGTTGCTTGTTCGTTATGAAGCTAAATTCAGGATTTCTTGTCGGCATTGTATCGGGAGACAAGTGGATTAACGCATCGAGTGTGAAAACAAAAAACAATCCATGGAATGGTACCACTAAACTTCTGGGTTAGGAGCAAAAAGTTAAAAGACAATACTCTCGGCCGGCAAAGACATGGCCACATTCTTTTGGGACTCTAAAGGAATCCTTTGACAGTGAATTTATCGCGGTGAAACACAATAAATAATGTCAAAGCTCTTTGGAAGTTGAAGAAGCGGTTCGAGAGCATCCTTCCTCATCGAAGTTCTTCACGCGCGAAGTTTAAAACAAATCCATGCACCCGAGAAGAGATCGCTACATCTCGGTGAACTGCACCCTACAGCTCGAATATTCCCTTTCTATTTTTCTAAGACGATATATAGCCTCTGAAACTAGGCGACCAAAGTTAATTATTTGCAAGGAGGATATACTGAAAGAAAAGCAATGTATAACCGAAGAATTGAGCAATAATCCAGTGTATTTGAAAACGAGATAAAATGCTCCCTTAAAGAGAGAAAAGAGTTAACTGAAGACCCAAAGCACAGGTATTTATTCTCTATGCTTTTCCATTAGTTGATTAACGATGAAAACGTAATCTGCGCAGGATCTTTTATGAAAATCATGTTCCTACAACAGTACTAAAGGGTCATCGAGAAATCCCTCTGCAGTCATGTAGTAGATTTTTCACCAAGGAAGCGAATTCAGGTGGCAGCACTGACGCGCGGCCGAGCGTATACTTAATGCGTTCACTTAATCACACCGAAAAGTCTAAACTTTAACAACGGTGGGCTAGGAAAGAACGTCAAAAGTGTAGGAATACCAACTTTCTCCTGTGCGGTGCACATCACCCAAATGCTGAGTAACTTCTCGATGATTCGTTATTTAAGGTACTGGTGTTTCTGTTTTTTTTTTTTTTTTTTTTGTTTTTTTGTTTTTTTTTTAAATATATATACTAAATGACTGGCTGCTTCCCGCACTGCTTTCAACTTAACCTTTTGTATGTTGGCGCGGTAGTTTGTAGAACATTATTTTCTTCATTTTCGATATATACAGCTATGTTTACGTTAATGAGTAAACACATTGAGTAACATTTTCATATACTTAATGCGTTTTACACACCATTGACATTACTTTAATATTTACATTACAGCGCATTGCATTATTGTGACTTATTTATCCTTGTAACACTTTAAATGCACATCCATCGCAAGTTCCTAAGATTGCTTTAAATAAATATTCCTACCACTGTATTCATTTCTGGCCCTAAAAAACTATTCATATTCGTCAATATCTTAACTACTCACCTGAGGTAGATTTGCTTGAGTCCAACGGCGCCATTGACACAATGTTTCGACAAAGCAAAGTGATCCAACAACGACTCCCATTCGTTTCTGCTGTTTACCTGCAACAGAAGAGAAACTATTTGAAGTGCAGCAAAGAAACAGTCTTAGCGTGATTGAAATATAACTAATGCAACATGCTCATCTATCACGTGCATTGAAAACAAGTTAAAGGACAATATTCTTGAGCATCTAGTGGAAAACAAAATCTCAAGCTGAACTTTTGCTAACTTCTCACGCCACTTGTTGGCTTTGGATCAAAGTGTCGCGGCTTCAACTCCTGTCGAGGTCCCTGGACTGAATCTATAGATATGTTATTTGGATATTTTGAGATATATTTTAATTGGAAGTCCATTTTGGACATAATTACTGCATATATATTCTTTCTTTTTCAATGCTTGTAATGTGTTGTTGCAGTTAGTCTTCTGGACAAATTAATCATAATTAACCGGCGTCTAGTCTGATGAAAAGCTTTACAAACACGTCAATAAGTAATAAAATATGCCCTGGAAATTAAACGGCAACTCCTTACCCTTATATTTATTTCCCCAGTGTACAAGGAGAAGTGCTAAATTCGCGGGAAGCTGTGAACGTGTGTATCACGGCAGTTGTGCGCCGTATCGACAGGACCACGTGGGATGATGATCCCGATGATGCCGCCAAGGGGGCGTGGCGAAGGCCAAGACTACAGAGGCGAGAGTGGAGGTGAGCGCGAGAGGGGAAACTAACCTTCCATCCCCTCCAAACACAATTCTCACGTCAACATCACTATATACAACACTCCAATCGCTGGCGGCATCACCCCATGTGACCTTCACCTTCCCCTCAAGGCCGTTGGCCGCCAAACAAGGCCCGCCACCCGGATTCGACCTCCAAATCTCGCCTGTCGAGCTCCTTTAGTAATCTTGCAGATGTAACCTGTCTAGTTTCTTCAACAAGTATATGGTTTCAAACTAGTCCGAACAGGCTTCGAACACGCTGCCTCTAAGCCTTACTGGTATGAGTGGAATTTGTAAACAATACAGAATATTATGTGGAGCTATGTCTTTAATTCTCGCACTGGATTACAACTTTTAGATAACTTTGTACCAAATTCTAAAAGGTTCTTCCATGTTGCGGCAGTAGCTAAGATTTTCTAACGGTTTATCTTTCTTCTTCAAAGGTTTATGTGCTCATTTTTTTTGATTGATTTATTTAAGGACGCTCTTTAACATCACAGGTCATCAGCGTCCCATTCAACTTAGGGCGTGAAACGGCCGACAAATTTTGCTCAGAGACCTCTCATTCAGGCTTTTTCGTGCCGTAAATGTACGACACGGGACCCACGGCTTTACTTCCCTTCCGAAGGAAGCCATACTTAGGAATTTTACGCCCCGAAAAAATCCATCGGTCCTGGCCGGGTTCGAACCCGCGTTCTTGGGTTTAGGAGGCAAGTATCCACTACACCACCAGGACCGACTTAATAATGTACTCATGTTTCTCCTGAATGGGCTGTTTTGCTTTTGGTACGAAGCTCTGATATACAGGGCTATTTAAAAAGAAGGAACAGATTTCAAACATTTATTTCTTCCAAGCTACAAAAGATAGGAACACAATTCCAACGTCCTTGGAAAGAGAAAAGTTCAATTTTCACTTTTTATGCACTCAATATGAGCACCATGTGTTACACGACAAATATCAAAACGGCAGCTCATTTCTTGCCACACACGAATCAGCTGCTCTCGTTATCGAATTCACATCTTCAACAATTCGATGTCGCAGACTTTAAAGAGTGTCAGGCATAGGAGGGATAAAAACACCGTCTTTTGCGTAACCCCACAGATAAAAGTCACAATGAGTGAGGTTTGGAGACTTGGGAGGCCACTGGCGATGAAGTTGAACTTCTGCTCCTCCTTTTCCAATCCAACGTCCTGGCATGGTTTCATTCAAAAACGTCGGACGTGCTTAGAGAAATGAGGCGGGGCACCATCTTTCTGAAGATGAAGTCATTTGAATCATCTTCAAGTTGAGGAAATAACCAGTCTTGAAGCATGTGTAGATAGGTTAGTCCTGTCAGTGTTTTCCATGAAGAAGAAAGGTTCATAAACTTTGTTTACAGATATGGCGCAGAAGACGTTAATCTTCGGTGAATCTCTTTCATGTTCAATATCTGACATAGGATTTTCACTTGCCCAAATTCTAACGTTATGCCGATTAACTTCACCGGAAAGATGAAAAGTGGATTCATCGGAAAAAATTACTCGTTCAGAAAAATTGTCTTCTTCCATGTCATCTAGCATGTTATTGCAATTTTCGTACCTTTTGTTGTGGTCGTCAGGATGCAATGCTTGCAATAAATGCAGTTTGTACGCTTCAGGTGCAGACGGTGTTTTAGAACTCGCCATACCTTGGTTGAGGAATGTTAAGTTCATTGCTTGCTCGTGCTGTGGAATTTTTTGGGGCTCCTTTCGTAAACTGTACGAATACGCTGGACATTATCATTCGATGTGCGTGGACGTCCCGTGCTTTTCCGTTTGCAGATGCAAACATCTTCTACGAATTTTCGATGCCACTGGTAAATCTGCTTATGCGCAGTCGATTGTTTATTAAACTGACAGCGAAAAGCACGTTGAACTGCAATAATGGACTCTAGTTTTGCTAAATGCAGTACACAAAATACTTTTTCCTGTTGTGTCGTCATTTTATTACTATTAACATGGCAAACAACAGCGCCAATGCGGCTGTGATTGGAACTTCTATCTGGGCGGTCGGTTCAAATTTCTTGTCTGTCCAGGAACGTTGGAATTATGGTTCTACTTTTTGCAATTTGGAAGAAAGAAATGTTTGAAATCTGTTCCTTCTTTTTGAATAGCCTTGTTTTAAGATTAGTACGAGTCAGAACAATGGTAGCCACGATTGTTCTATAGATTCGAAGACAACATTAAGATGCCGAGATTCAAAATTAATTAGATTTCCTCTGACCCACTGATACCGTCATTCCTTGCTTTAACTTCGGACAAAAACTACTTAGTTCCCACTCTGTTCCCGAGCAAGTGAAACTGTCAAACAATTGTACCTACAATATCCATTCGTCGACTGTATGATTGAGCGGCAAACATCTGTGATGACCAAAATGTTTCCAAAATATGCTATCTAAATTAAACTTTCAAATGTTTAAGCTTTCTGACAGTCTCAGCACCAAGTTTTGCAGAGATTTGAGAAAGAGCTACCTACTGTTAGACTATGTATTCTTCAAGCTTCCATAAAAGCCATAATTATTGTAAAGGCAATAACGTAACCGATTTCACATCAAAGAGTAAAGAAGGTACCAGAAATGCTGACGGCCTTAAAATGTATGCGATAAGACTAGTGCTGCAGCAAAAATTAATAACTTGTCAACTTTTAATTATCGTCCAACCGCCAAATCAAAAGACCTTGCGATAGGCTTCACCAAGGCGTTACCAGTATTTCCTTAGCTTTGTTTATCGAATCTGCAGATATTGCAGCTTTGTCTATAGTCCACTAGAGTTATCAAAAAGACTAGTACAGTCAAACCTGTGTTGGCCATGATTCCATAAAAAGTGGCCAAGTTACAGCGGATGTATGGAATATGACCACAGCCGTAGTCTAGCGATAGCGTTTACGCTTCCCACGTGGCGAACCGGGTTTCGATTCCCATTTGAATTAGTTTTCTGAGTTTTTTCAGAGGGTTTCCCTTAGTTCTTTAGGTGAATGCAAGGGAAACTTAGACCATAAAATCATTCGGCTAAGTTATTACCTATCATCATCTGGTCGCGGTGCTATGATTAAACAAAAATGAATATGCTACATTCACATTTTACTTTACACGATATAGGATAATGTGAAATCAAATTATGTACATGTGGCTATATATATTGCTAGTGAACTGGGAGGTCTTTTACGTTTGTTCTTTGCTGTTCAAACAGCAACAAACGTGGCCAAGCCGCATTATCGACCAACAGTGGTTTAACTTTTCAACATTAACACTCAGTCTTTTCTTAAAAAGTTTATCACATTTTCCTTTATCTCTGTTTCACAACAAACTTTTTTCGGGAAAAATCCCCCGATGGAATATTCCAGTTCTATCTGCATTAAATTGGTTTTTAGGAGAATATTCTTTTAAATTCCCAGACAATTCCTCTTTCCGGTGTATGCAGCAGCAGCCTGAAATTGAGTACGTGTAATGTTCTACGTCCGCAGCCACCCCATTATTGCCAGTGCCCCAATATCCTTTCCTTTAGTCTATAGCATAGACCCAGTCACAGGAATGTCTATTGCACAACATCAAAGAAAAAATCCTCATTGCCTGTTCGCCGCAACCTTCTTTTTCTGTCAGTACTGCAGTTTTCTACCCACGTTTTCATTACCTCTTATGTTTTGGAATCTTCCGAATAATTATATGGAAATTCCAACTGCTTACTTTGCACTTTATAAATTAAGTCCATCACATCTATCTCTTTATTCACCCTTGCCGTAGTTTATGTTTATGTTTAACATGCTGAAATTGTTAAACCATACAATAAACAGCACTATGCTATGATTTCACTCTTGCAATGCTGTATATATGTAGTATGCATAAAGTTTAACTACCACTTTTCTACTCTGTCTAGGGTATCCGGCTTCACCACATTTTTGTCCCAGTTCCTTAAATTTATTCATGACAAAACCATGCACAACCACCTGTCCTATATTGCTCCTGCTGGTTAACTGTAGCCAATTAAGAGAGACTCTGACTTAAGTAAAACCTCATAATGCACGTAGGAATTGCACACATACAAGTATCTTTTGGTCACACGCCAGAGTCCATTGGTAGCCACGTCAAAAGCTGATAAACCTTGCAATTCTCACAATTTATCCAAGTAGAGTAACATACAGATTTTATTTAGGATTGACCAACATACACAGGTTAAAAGTATGAAACAATGACCAAGTCTCAAATTAAGCAGGTGGCCAAGATATGCAAGAATGTGTATGTTAGGGCAAATAGTTGAATCCATAACAAGTTGGCTAACTTAACAGTTTTTACCGTATAATCCTACAAACTTTACAGGATAAGATAAGAGTCTCTACTTATGCGGTAAGGGACAAAAACGAACCGATTTTGGTCTCAAAAAAATTGCATGCCGGCATTAAAATAAAAATGGAACAATAACAAAGTGTTCACCGCCCTCTTTATTTTAGGGCAGCTATTGCGATTTTACCCCTGAAATACCTATATAACTAATTAACAGTAATTATAATAGTAGTAAAGAATAAAACACTAAGAAAAAGTGGTCACTTGTCTTCTTGCCATAGAAGGACTTCCACGAGTCCGAAATATAGCGATCTCAAATGTGGCTTTTTCTTAGTGTTTTATCCTTTACTACTATTATAATTACTGTTAATTAGTTACATTGTTAATAGTATTATTTTATTTTTCTTTTATAGTATGTATATATATATATATATTCGTTAGCACTCTAGTGGTACAATTTTTGTTTTTTTCCAACGAAATTCCACATATAACTATCAATTAACAAACGATTCGTCGAGTTCGTTAACCAACAAAATTGGAGCACTGGGGAGGGGGTTGACCTAAAGCGAAAAATTAAAAAAAATAAATAAATAAAAATCGGTCTAGTGGCCGCAGTTTAGATTTTTTTTAAAAAAAAATTCGGTATAAGGGAAATAGTATCTAAAAAATCAGGGGTATGGGACTATTAGGAGTGGGGGTTAACCTGAAATTCAAAATATAAAAATCGCCGTAGTAGCACCAATATTTGTTCCTTTCAAACAAAACTCGGCATATACCATTTAAATCAAATAAGAAAAATAGTTTCTGAAAATCAGTGAAATCAGATACTAGAAGTGGAGTTTTACCCGAAACCCAAAATTTAAAACTACTCTAGCAGCACCATTATTTGCTTTTTCGAAAGAAACTCCTTGTATACTATTTAAATAAAATAAGAAAAACAGTTCCTGAAAATCAGGGAAATCAGTCATTAGGAATGTAGGTTTACCGAAACCCAAAATTTAAAAATCGCCCTAGCGGCACCAATATTTGTTTCTTCACAACAAAATTAGGTATATACATTTCAATAAAATAAGAAAAATAGTTTCTGAAAATGAGGGAAATTGGATATTAGGAGTAGGAGTAGACATGAAATTTAAAAAGCGTTCTTGCGTATAATTTACTCTCTATTATTTTAAAATAAAAGGACATATTAATTCAGCATATAAACTATATTTATAATTATGCACATGTTTTATATTTAACAAAAGCATCGTCGTGAAGATAGCAAATGTGAAAAATTAATCTAAAATGTGTTTGAGAATTATATTTGTATGTAAAAGCGTTTTGTAATAACCTTCAGAAAACATTTGCGTTGTACTATAATAACATTTAAATTAAATGAAAGAATCGAGGAAACTTTCAACTGTTTAATGTTGATTGTGTATATTTGCTTAGTACATTGTAATTGATTTTAAATAGTAACATGTTTTTGTTTTATTGAAACATATGAACACCTTATGTAATACACAATGTAACCCAAAACTTTGTTATTTTTCTCTATTTTAGTGAATGTAAAGTTATCAAGAACTTAGTTCATAAACATAGTTACATTTAAAAATGTTAAAAATACCCAAAATCTTAGTTAAAAGCATACCATTAATTTTTGTGGTTCAACAACAATAATAATAATAATAATAATAATAATAATAATTGTTATTCTAAAAATGTAATTCTTCTTTTCTTATAATTTACAAGAATTCTACTTTTGTTCCCCCTAATACCACACAATAATGCCACATCTTTTTTCATTAACGCCATAATTTGGATTTTATATTCTTTTTAAAGTACTCTACTAGGTGAGGAATTTACTTAATTTACGCAGCTCCTGGGTGACGGACTTTATCAGGTTTGATACATTCTTATTCATCATATGAATTATGACCAATGAAAAAATAAAATCTACTTTTTCCCTTATCTTATTACATACAACCTGGACTAATGCCTTTTGTTTTATGATACTGCTATATCCGTGTTTACAACGAGAGCAAATGTGGCCACATTTTTCGTGTAGTTGCTTTTATGCATACGACTGCCAGTGTAAACAGTAATACATAGTTTAGGCTGCTACATTTCTGCTGCAAGCCATTCCCTGATGTTGGAATGTTTATTCTGTCGCTTCTGACGCAGGACGCTGAGTGAGCAGAATAAATAAAACTTCTCTAGGGATGTTCCACGTGTCACTTATATGTACGTTCTATCCCAGAGAGAGAGGTTAAGTTTCATGAACGCCATTTTCCTATTCTCCTTGCTTCCTTCTTTGCTCTTCAACTCAAGTCCTTATCCTCAACTCTTCCCTTAGCTTTCTTGACGTCAGTTTCAATTTCAGTTCGGTGGGTTTCAGCACTTTCGCATTCTTCCTCTTTTTAATCCTTGTTGATGGGGGCCATGTATTAGAATGGTGTCTTTTCTAACAGAGCTCGCCTCTCCTAGGATTCGATGTTACAATGTTTCATTCTTCGCTTCATCTAAATGCAAAAGTTATCTTTAATTATAAGATTTTAAAAATTAACTGGCTTTAAATAAGATTACCTAATAATTTAGTAGCAAATGCGATGGGGTAGAGGGACTGAATCGGAACTCAAAAAGCTTTTTCTAAGAAGCCGTTATACATAACAAGTGGAAAGTCGTGTTAGATAAATGTTAAAAAGTACTCGCTTTCTGAAGGAAAAACAAAAACTAACAAACCAAATGTTACGCAAAATTAGGTATAATAATACTTTTTTTTTTCCCCCACAACTTAGCCTGGAGGGTATTGATAAATAAACGAGACGTTAATCAGAGTGCAGATGATGCAGAGAGAGAGAGAGAGAGGGGGGGGGGAGACTGAGGAGCAAGAAAAAGACGAGTTTTAAGTGACAAACAACACCCGTCCTCATAGAATGGGCATATGAATTTTAAACCTAACATTAAAAACCGCAATGCATCCCATTCTTAACTTGTACCTGAAACAGGAAATGGTATATACAACTATATCCCTCTTTGTTTTAGGTAATAATTTGACGTTGCAGGAGAGTGTTTACTTTCACATTCTTCTATGATAAAGCTGGCCACTGGGGCGTTCATAGTTGAAAACGGTGTAAGAGTAAAATTGAAAAACTACATACCATGCAACCCATTCAAACTATCTGCCAGAAGATCGCTAACGCCTGGGTTTGTTCCATCGGCTGCCGGTGTGGCTAGCATATGACTAAAACGCATGGTATATTTGGATTAAATAATACTTTAAAGTACCATTTGATGACTACTGAAGAATTTTGCAAATTGAACTTCAAAATACTTCAAAGTAATTCACAGTACATTCTTGGTTAATGTACTCTTGTAGAAAAGAGGAAAAAAATTAATATGAAGTAACAAAGAAACAGTTGCTCTTTGCCAGAAAAAGCAGATGTTTCAGCACCACGTCTAAAGTAGACGATCAGAGAAACTTGGCATTAAAATCTTTACGTGAATCGGTTATTTGAGTGTGGGAGAAATCTTAACAATCTTGCTTACCCGGAGTTTCGACAGTCTTGTTATCTCGTTTGTACAGCAACACACTACAAGGTACCCAGTAATTCTCCAGCATCGCCACTGTTATTTCTGCACGTGAAAAACTGAGCCGAAACTATGAACATTTCCTGTTTCGCATATCACGAGGAGTAAGAAAGGTCTATTCTTGTAATGCTAAATTTACCAACTTTAGTCACCGTTTTCTCAAGGACTATTACAGCTAATTAAATGAAAGTTTTACGACATCAGATGCATACAATTGAAATTTGCTGATATATTTTCACTACTATACCATGACTCTGAAGCAAATTATAAATTATTTACAGTTGTTTGTCCTTTTCTATTTTCCCCCTCCCATTTTCTTTTTTTATGTTGTCATATTCTGTCATAGCTCTACCATAATAGATCCATTCTTCACAATAATATCATGAATAAGTGGTAAGAGTAATAGCTTATACAGACCCTTAAAGAACGGGAAACTTGTTAAAAAAAATAGTTTTTCAATAATTGCAGCCAAAAACTGTTTTACAGAAAATCTAACATTTTGGGGAAAATACCAGCTAAATACCCTCCAACACTGTAAAATAACAAGGGATGTCGCGAAACAAACTCTGCCAATTTATGAAATAAAATTTTCTATCGTTAGAGACAAACCACAGCCTTCTAGAGCAAACAGTTCCTCTGATATAGAAATTTTATTGAACAAATGCTCGCAATATATATAGGCTTCCGCTGTGACATAATTAAACCTTTATTCAAATATTCATAACCAAGATTATTAATGAAAATCAAAACAAAATAAACAGAAAATTCCAAATATCAAAATGGTACATAAAACAAAAATATGATTTTTGACCCTCTTCCTTTTCCCTTGAATATTTTCTTTAAGATTATCCGCCGTTTCCTTAGCTAGTACATAAAGATTAAATTAACAAATTGTTTACTCTCATTCCCACCCAATTTCTGTTAGCATTCCTCACGCGTATGTCAACGTAACGTAAATAAGCAGCTAGATAACCGTAATCTTAATAGTTGGTCCTGGTGGTGTATTTGTAACCATACTTCCCTTCTAAATCCAGGATCGCGGGTTCAAATCCGGCCAGGATCTATGCATTTTTTCGGGCGTAAATATCCTAAGTATGGCTTTCTTCAGAAGGGAAGTAAAGTCGTGGGTCCCGTGTCGTACATTTACGGCACGATAAAGAACCTCAAGCCTGAAAAGAGACCTCTGAGCAAAATTTGTCGGCCGTTTCACCCCTGAATTGAATGGGACGCGGATGATCTGGGATGTTAAAAGAGCGTCCGTAAATAAATAAAATCAACAAGTAATCTTAATTCCAGGGGGGGGGGGAAGCCATCAAGGACTGTCTCTTAGTAAAACAACATAGCAATACGATTACAAGAACAAAAAGATATTTGGAAATTAAATCACGCCCATCTATTCGAGGATCTGGGCAATAGAGAGTTGGATTGTTGTAACGGAGTAAGTAGGTGCTGTTTCCACGAAGGATTATAGTACAGCCAAGTGGAGGAAAAAAGGTGTGCTAAGTAAGTTCTGACTGAACTTGAGTCGATGACTCAGCGACCGCAAACCTGCTATGCTGCCAGGTTGGCACAAGAGAGGCAGAATTCAGGAGGAAGTCATGTTGCCCTCAAGTCAGAGAAACTTTTCCGCTAAATATGATATACGCCGGCGGCTAGCTTTAGATCGTACAGCCCGGGGCTTCCATTAATCCTGTTCGGTATCCATGTGGCGTGTCATCTCATCCGTCTCTGTCAAACACGGAGCAGGAAAAGTGCAGGTGCCATATATTCATGAGAGCAAAAAATACATAAAGCATTTTGCAGCGGTAATATGTAAGGGAACTAAATTCATAAAAGGAATGTATTTAAAAGTGAAAGGGATTAAAAAATAGGAGTAATAAGAGGGTTGATCTAATAATAGATATTCGTTTAAAATATGTAGCAAATGTATGCATTTTCCTATAATTTAAAGCGCTGACCGCCGTAGCTGTTCTGGAGCATAATGCCATAAATTACGGCAAGGAAAATTGCAGAAAAAAAACATCATCCGGTGATCACGACCCTGACAATTGGACCAGATCGCGCAATTGATAAACAGACTTCTGGTACCTCAACCACTGCAGTGCATTTATTGCAGTATTGATACACATGCATTATAAATGTGTTAAATTAATGATTGAAAATAACCAAATCATAGCACAACTTCAAATACAGCTTTCCCATAGGCACTGTTCTTAAACGCAGTTAATAAAGTGGCATATGGGGGGCTTAATAGTGGAAATTATATGTTAATAATGGGGTTCGACATTAAAATAAGAATAATGAGGTAAATTATTATTGTAACATTAAAATTAAAATATTCTGGAAGTGAACAATCGCGAGCTAACTGAACGCTCGTCTGGTGTGTGGTTACTAAATTAAAAAAAAAAAAAAGTGAGATAAGAATATACAGCAGTATTAAAAGCTGCATCTTATCGGTGTATCAAGTCTTTGCAGGGGCCATTATCAGAGTTAATAATACTAAGAAGTGCCAGTTGCTATATAAATTTGGTAATGCTAACACTAAATTTTATGTTAGTTTAAGAGCAATTTATAAGATACTTCGTACTGCGGTTGACGCGCCTGCAACTACACCGAGAACTTTTGCCAACTATTGTTCAGTAAATCCAGGTCCAAGCCATGAGCTTCAGCGGTCTACTCAACCAACTAGAATCAAGAGCTGTTGCGTATTTCTTTGAAGCCTTCTTTCATCTTTTAAGTCACTGAAGGAGCCGACACCCTTTCTTATTCATTATTGTTTATTTGATTATTGCATTTGTGTACTCTTTTGTATCTTTGCAATGTATTATATTTTGCGTCTCTCTGCACAAAATTTAGCATAGCGTTGCACGCTGAACTATCTTAAACATAAAAAGAGAGCAATTTAATCGATAATTACAACCGCTGCAATATTATAAACGACCAACTTCCCCCATATTTTCTAAGATATCGAAATGTTCCAATTATCCCCCCCCCCAAATTTTCACCACTGATTTATTTTAAGAACTTGGCGTTGAGATGCTTCGCCCAGACAGTAATGCTGCTGTTAAATATCCATTCCACATTTGACCCAATTTAGTTCCTATGACTCATGTTTGCGCTGTGTTGAGCACATTCCTTCACTGCATCCGTGATATGCAAAGATCCTTGCCATGCAGTGACGTTTAATGTACTTCCCTTTTTTCGGATCACTATGACAGAATCACGCACGACTCGACTCATTGTGACCAATTGTCTTTCATTTCATAATAACTTTCCAATCGCCTGTTAAGACCTCGCGTCGTTTTGAATCAGTCACTAGTGGGCAATCGGAATTGCTGGTATCTATAATTTACTATAATTGTCCAAAAGACAGAATTCTGGGAGACTAAGATATGCATCATTTTAGTGATTTTTACTTTGAAACTTGACTTTACTTATGCGCTGTAATTTCATTCTGAAGAGTTACGTAACATCATTTCTCTCATTAGCAAAACATGTACAACTTGCCCGACATAAATTCTCTAAAATAGCTGAAAGCCAATGATTTACTCCGTAACATAGCCAACACAGACTCACACTTTACTCACCTGTTTATGCCATTAATCTGCCACCAGCTGCACAAAGCTCTCTTAGATGTGAGCAATTATGCAGTACGTTCCCTATTATTTTTAAATCCTTTATCTGCATTCTTTAATTAATGCGGGAATCTTCTGCTAGGGAATCCGGGCAAAGCACACTGATGCCATCGTATATTCCTTACGGTGGATCTTTTATTATTTTTATTATTATTATTATTATTGTTATTATTATTATTATTATTATTATTATTATTATTATTATTATTATACAAAAGTTATCTAACGTAGTCTACACTCTAGAGGGAGATATGTTCACATATATGATGCAAAAGAAAAAAAGAAGAAGAAAAAGCAGCGGTCAAAGAGACAGGAAGTTTATAACAATGACTCGCTTTTACTTAACGGTAGTGGCATATCGACTGCACCACAATTCATTTCCGTTATTGACAGGAATCATTTTGTACGAAGCTCCATTAGTAAATGGAGTACTGGCTCTTTAGAAACTTTATGCCATAAATTTACTGTTTCAGACTCCTCTCTACGATCTCTGATATAACAGCAGTAAACGTCAACTTCTTAACATTCAAAATTATTTCAAAAACATTTTAAGTGACTTAAAAATTTTAGCCTATGAGAAATCAATCAATCAATCAATCAATCGGTGCAGTTTTTCTATAATTTTGTGCATTCTAATTTTATAAAATAAAACATCTCGTTTAAATCACTGATCATGCTTTTTATTTTCTAGTGGATTGCAAATTAAGTTTATATTGCAGAAGTTTGGATTATAATAAATATATTACCTGGGCAATTATTTAATAGCATTAGATCATCACCAAATCATCCCAGTAAAAATCTTAAGTATGGCTTTCTTCGGAAAGGAAGTAAATCCACGAGTCGCGTATCATACATTTACGACACGATAAAGAATCTCAAACCTGAAAGAAGAGACCTCTGAGTAAAATTTTCATTTCACGTCCTGAATTGAATGGGACGCTGATGACCTGAGGTGTTAAAAGAGCATCCGTAAATAAAACAAATCAACAACAAACCACCCCAATTGGCTGATTCTCCTACCAACCAGGGGGAACTATAAAAGGGCAGCACCTCTTTAAATTTCATCAATTATAATATAGCAAACAGTCTACTTTTGTCGTTCTATGCTGCTGTTAAATCATATTAACACCATCGAAACTAATATAGGTTCAACCAACCATTTCACCCGTAACCCAATAGCGTTGATAAATTGCCTTCTCAGAAGTTAGCATGATGTATCAGTCTTTCACATTGAATATTACTTTTTGAAACATTTCAGAAACTCTTAGGTGGATTTTTTTAAAAATTTAACACGTGCACAGTAATATGTGGACACTATCATGTTATTACTATTATTTATTACCTTAGATACTGACATGTGATTTACATTTGATATGATATATTCTGTTAGAAACCTTATGAAAATATAGCAAAAAGAGGTATTTTCATGCGTTTTTTTTTTTTTTCCATAACACTGATATTTCTCTTAACATCAACAAAGAATGAAATTACTATTATGAACAAAAATTTTAAGAACCGAATGTTGAAAATATAAAGCAATTAAAATCTATTTTCTTTTTAACACTAATTTTTTCACACAACTTGTATGATAACAGCCCCATTCCTTAATGAGAACAGAAAAACAAAAACACAAATTTAATAGTTCACTGGCTATTGATTCTAACAAAATGTCCCTCTGTTTGCTGCATTATTTAAAAAAAAAAAAAATCTATAGATACATTATACGACAAAAACCTAATATCTAACAAAGGCTATTGTATATGTGCTAAGATTTTGAATAAAGATCCAACCGAAAGTCACATAAATATTTCAAAATGTAACATCTAAAGTTAATCAGATATGTAATGAATAGCTTGTCTACCAGCAAATAACTACAACAGGTGGATAGATTTAAGAAAGTATATAAACATATAATTTATCCTAAATAAAATAAAAGCTGTGATCTCTTTAATATCGAGGAAATTGGTGTCCATTTAGCGAGTGTAAGAGTCATTCCGATATTCAGGTATGGTTTTTATTTTTTCGAAGCCTTTTTCAAAACTCAAAATGTAAGCTTAAATCTGCAAAACCAACTTCCCAAAACTCTTTTTCCAATTTATTATTTCATCCCATGTATTAGTGTTCACCGCCTGTGCTGTCATAGCAGGGGCGTTAAAAAAATAAATAAAAAATAAAGTTACAGGATAAATGTTCATCTAACACCTGAAATGTAAACATCTACACTGAGACGTTGTGTTACTTGTCGATCAGCGAAAATGTCTCTTAAACTAAATAAAGTAAAATAAATAAAATAAATACCACGTTTTCCAAAATAAAATTTGTAGGAACTAATTTGGTACCAAACTGCACTAAACTACACATAAGTCTACAAAATAGAATCTTATTTTCTCGCGCTGCATTGAAAGGTTATATGAACAATGCCCAAATGCCACACCATATTTAGGCTACCTGGCTGACAGAAAATGCTTCTGGCGACTTGCTCTCTCGTCTATCCCTGGTACTGAATCTCCTTGCAAAAATGACCTTTGTTGTTGCATGCAGGTATAGGAACCAGTCTCTCTAACCCTCTGCAATGCTACTGATGATTGGTCATCTTGATGCCCATCAATGTCACACACTGGTTTCCATTACGACAGATGAAGCGAGATCCCATCAAAGGGGAAACCGTTTAAGCATTTCATAAACGTTATATCACTGGTTTAAATTTGTAGCCCTTTGTTCCGGTTTACAGATGGACACAGCCGGCCGCTAAAGCAGTAAACGCTTGATGTTAAAACGTGCCAACGCCTGCATATGGTTACGCAAAGCCAGAAATAGCAGATCCCAGAAAAAAATAGTCTACACAGACAATGATTCCTGGAAAATGTTTCAGAGCGTTCTACGACGAATTGATCAGCAACCAATTCTTGCACTAATTCTGAAATCTCCTATAAGGGAGAGGAGAGGAGAGAGGTTGAGAGAAGAGAAGAGAAGAGAGGAGAGGGGAGGGGGAAGGGAGAGGGGAGGGGAGGGGAAAGGAGAGGAGAGGAAAATGTGGTTCAATGTTTACCAATTTTATGCCCAAAAGACGTAAAAAGCAACTCACAAATTTAGCTGAGCAGTTTGGAACCCGTGCCACTATGTAAACAGGTATATTTACTGGTGAAGAAAATCGTGGGTTAAAGAGATGTAATTTTCAAGTTAGACAACATGGAACTGAATGGAAAGCTCCGCAAAGATTACGTAAGAGAAGTCTTGTTAAAGAGGCGAAGAAAATGGCCTCCCAGTAATAAATCTCTCTTGAAAAGGAGGTAATGTCTTTGGAAATATGAGCAAGGGGAAAAGGTATAGTAAAATGCATGAGAGACGATGGAAACAGATGAGGCGGCTGGCATTAATAATAATAATAATAATAATAATAATAATAATAATAAGAAGAAGAAGAAGAAGAAGAAGAAGAAGAAGAAGAAGAAGCCAAAGTAGCAGAGAAAATAATTTTATATATATAAAAGAACAGATGAACAGCAGAAGTGAAAGGGGCAGGAGGAAAACCGAAAAGGGAAGAATGGAGTGTGGAAAGAGAGGAAGATGAGGGAACCAAAAATTATGAGAAGGCATGACGGATAATGCAAAAGGGAGAGCTAATAATAATAATAATAATAATACTTTTCATTATTAATAATGCAAATAGGATAATCAAAACTCATGTATGTCTCCAAAATAACTGAATCGACGGCAGAAAGTATAGAGCTCAATAAGGTCAACAATTCTCCATACTGATTTTCATACAACAAATTACATCGCGACTTCTAATCCGAATGTCCTGGGTTCGAATTCCGGTCAGGTCAAGCTGTCTGGGTAAGTTTTTTTTTTTTTTCTTTTTTTTTCCCCCGAAGTTTGCCCTTATCTTGAGATGAATGCCAAGATAGTTTAAAGGCTCCACGGACTTCGAGCTCATTTGCGCCATCATTAATTCATTTCATTTCATTCATTCCTACAGACTTATAGACGTTGCGAGAAGACCAATGCAGTCAAAAAGACAATAAATAATGCATTAAAAGCTTTTAATAACTAAACTGGGGAAAGAACCGAATGCTCTCTGCAAGGTTTAAACCTTCTAATTCATTTCAGAACTAACGAGGGTTTTCAATGAAAATCGTTTTCTATAGGCAAATATCTCTTATAAATAAACTGATACATAAAAATATTCTTGAGAAAACTGCACCTTGAACTTCCTCATTTGCATGTTAGTTTGAAATAAAAATCATGATTAAATATTTGGATAGTGGAGGAAAGGAGATGAATATAGCATTTTTTTAATCCAACCTTTTTTTCTTTTCCTTTTTTTCTTCGTTATGCGTGACTTATTTCGAATGGGAAAGATGTCCTAACGGAAAATCAAAAATAAAGTTTCGTTCAATGTGCCTGAATATATGGACATCATTTTGGCAGATAACTAAGTCCAAAATCGGCTGTTTTGAGTTAACAACACTTGTATAAAGGAAAGAGAACTTTAGTTTGGCAAAACTCATGAATTGCGACATTCCTGTATGTTTCTATGTAACCGATGTCTTACATTCTCACCAAGTTCAAATTTTACATCTTTTTTTCAAGCAAAAATCACTAAAATCGTTTTATCTCAAAAACAAAATTTGGATTTTGTGATTTTGTCAGAACGACGACATATTCCTGCAATCCACCAATAACAATTTGACGATAGGCCCTATTGTCTGGTGGTAGTGTTTGCGAATGCCAATCCGGAGGTCTTGGGTTCGAGGGGGTTTTCCGGAATCGTTCCTTTTGCAAATGTGAATATGCCAGATAGTTTTAAGGCGCTAGAATTCCCCTCATTTCATTCATACTTAACAGACCTACACCTAAAGATTCGCGTTCAAATCTACAGCTGTAGCGACAAAAGCAATTCCGTCAAAACAATAATTTAATTTTTTCCTTTCTCTTAGTCGCAACTGTTTTTCAGCACTGACATATTTAATCAAAAAGGATAAAATTAATATAAAAGATTTAGAGCTAATCAAGCGAAGCTAACATCTTACAGAAATCCCTCACACACTCTAAATTCGGGCTTGTGAAGCAAATATAATTAATGTTAAGACAATTTCTGTATCCACATTTTCTCTTGGCCTTGAACAGCGTCCTATGACAGTCATAAAAAATTGGACATGAGTTTCCCCGCCCCCTTTTTTTCTTTCTTTCCTAACATGGAATTTAATTACGGAACGCAGGAGAATCAAAATCAAAGAGATAGTGACAATCATTGGCCCTTTTCTTCTCTGTTCCATGCAGCGTGTCAGCTGCGCAGTGGCGTGAGGTTATAGCTAGCGGCGAGCATGCGTGAGGTCACCATCAATACGCGCCCGCTAGCATCAACATGTGCACTCCGCGCCCGCGCCAACCCAACTAAACCAAGCATCTCCAGCAAATCAATATCGCGTTCTGTACAGACTTCCGTGCCGCGCCTGCTCTACAACTGCGATCCATGATGCCACCTCCTGACACTGCCAACCGAACATCTGTCCACTGCCCCCAGATATGCATAGAGCGGGCCAGCTCTCTAAACCGAGTTTCCTCTCGCATTTTTTCTGCTGCCCACCGAATGACCTTCCTGCAACATTGCACACGATTATTTTTGATGATGCTATGGTATATAAGACTGTAACCGCTTAGAAGAGTGCCTAAATGGTCATAATGCAATAAATTTTGGTACTTGACTGATTGGATAAATGTTTATCATAAATTTTACTGCATTTTCTTAGCTGGCTACCATACTTGTTTAGTGCATTTATTATACTAGAAGCCCATTTAAAAGAATATAACAAAGATACACGTGCATTTAGATATAAAGCAGAAAGTTCATAACCAATGTTGAGTACATTTTACGTTTCAACCCTATAACCTCAGCAACTTCGAAATTTCAAATGACACCTCTACCTTATGATGCGAGGGTAGGTCCGTAAGTTTCCGGTCTCGCCGATAAGGATTATCGCCTTCACAAAAATCCCTATCTAGTGTCATGACTTATCCGTTAAGTAAATACTTGAGCTGTAACTTCCGGTCTGCTGTGTTCAATTGTTCAGATATAGTTGCATAAAGAAGGTTATGTGTAAGATTATTACATGTTCACAATGAAGTATCGAGCTGTTATTACATTCTTCGCGAAAGAAATATTACTCCAAATAAAATTAAACAGCGATTGGACGGTATATGAGGAAGCATTCCCCTCACTTTCTACCGTAAATGATTGAGGCAAACTTTATCGAATGGGTCGAGAAAGCATTAAAGACGAAGAGCGTGCAGGTCGACCCTTGCAGGTGCTCACTCCTGAAAACATTGCTCTTGTGGAAGGAGAGATTATGGAAGACCGGCGGCTCAAAGTTACAGAAATAACAGCAAGGTTGGGCCTTTCTAAAACAACAGTCCTTCGAATTATTCATGAACATTTAAACATGAATAAGATTAGTGCAAGGTGGGTGCCTAGACTTCTTAACAGCCCAAAAGCAGCAACGAGTCATCTGTTGTTAGGTATATTTTGAGCTCTGCCGTGGCAACGACAGAGAAGTTCTGCAAACCATTGTTACAGGAGATGAAACTGTGGTCCCTTACTATGATCCCTTGTCATAAAGAGAATCAATGGAGTGGCGTAAACCTGGCGAAGCACCGCCTCTAAAAGCCAAGGTCACTCAGTCAACCAAGGAGATCGAGGCCACAATCTTTTGGGACTGTGAAGGAATACTCTTCATTGACTTTAAGGAGAGGAACACCACAGTAAATGCTGGCCTACTGCACAGAGTACGTGTTTCCATCAAAGAGAAAAAGCGGGGAAAGCTGAGTGGTGGTGTGCGCCTTCATCATGATAACGCGCCTGTGCACACAGCTCTTGTTGCAAAGGAAGGTGTCAAGAAATGTGGCTTCAAGGAGATCGACCATTCACCCTACAGCCCAGATTGAAATGGGGATGGGCTGAAATGTTAATCCAAAGATGTGTGAGAAGTGTATTGCAATAAAGGGTAACTATATTGAAAAGTGAAGAATAGTTTTTGCCTTTATCATACCTAGAAATGGGACGCTGATGACCTGAGATTTTAAAGAGAGTCCTTAAATAAACAAAATAAAAATCATACCTAGAAAATGTTTAGGGCGGAAACTTATGGACCAACCCTTGTACTTGTTCAAATTTTTACAAAAGTACAAAACTATAGGGAATTTAAAGTAACAGTTTTGTGCTTGGTAATAAATTGTTTCAAAAGTCTTACAAGAAAGAACAGAATGTAAACAGATTAGCGGAGTTCCGAAATTGACTGCATTTATTTACTGTAGTAATTTATTTACTTTAAAATATAATAAATATGATATTATCGAAGATAAATTATTTTCAGCCTATAACTAACTGGCTTATTTCTTATTCTTTCCAAAGTCAAGCAACAATGTTTCAGGTTGCCAGGAAATAACAGAAATAAATAAACAAATAAATGATCATTTTATTCTCTTTAAAATCTAAGTATCATAAGGGGGATGAAATTTGAGACTTTACAGTGGGAGTGGCCGAAGAGAGGGTGAAACGAATCAACACTGGTCCCTCAATATATAAAAAGACGTGTTTTTATTTCAATTGAATTTATTTAATTGAATAGTTATCCGAAGTGAAGCGTTTTGAAATGAAGGCCCTGTATAAAAACTGCACTAATAGAACGGTTTATTCCTCCCACATATTTAGCAAATATAACCATTTATATTCTCAATGGAGTAAAAATATTATACCGACATAATTTCCACATTGCTAAAACTCTAGAAATACAACTGCAAATATAAAGGAGTCTTTAATTTCTTTAGAAAGTATGACGAGAGGAAACATTATGTATGTCATCTACTAAAGGGATGCAAAAAATGGAAGACTGAAGTAAAACCAAAACATTTGAAATGTTCAGTGCTCTAACAATGGTACGCACAGGATTAAAAGTGTAACGTAATAACCAACTTAACGCAATACTGGCGCTGGATTTCACCCACTCCATACATGAAGCATGAGTGTTGGATAGCATTGCAGAAATTCAAAGCAAAAACGAGAATCAACCTCAGCTGCAGTTGTTGCTGTTATTGTTTACGATGGAACACACCCTGGTGGTCATGTTTGTTAAGACAATGCTACACTGAAACAAACAATTTAATTTTTATCTACTTATTTTGCATTCTTATGAAGTTACTACTTCCATAGACTATCGTGTGCAAATTTAAAAATGTGCGCAGGCAGGAATTGCCTTCAGGCATTTTACTGTCAAGACTGTTCTTCATATTTTTCAGCATAATAAAGAGGTCCAAGAGATGCAGTTTTTTTCACAAAATAACTCAAAAAGATATTAAAAATATACAAATATTAACAAAAAATATTGAAATCAGCTTTTTCTTAGACAAAGAATATTTATGAAAATAGTTTGAACATTAAACTGTTACTAAAAATAAAAAGATTGCTACAATGTTAAGCACAAAGTTAATTAATTACTAATAATAAATCTAACTGCAATTATGAAAAATGATGGGTTTTGGACAATATGCATTTCTGTAAGATATTCACAAGTTCAATAGGTCATCCCACAAAGCATTTTACATATAATTTATAATTGGCAAATTAGTATCTGCTTATTGCAACACATAGGTATCCTTAAATAAAATGTCTATACGGATCGTTTAGAATTGTCATTTTTAAACATTTTGGTGCCTTAAGGCGAGCAGTTAGTAATCTGAGGTTTTGGTACCGCCTCGAGACCATGATAGGTTTTGTTTGCCCTGTGGCCTCCACTGCATGAAGTCCGTCTGCTTTGTTACACAGTACGAACAGTTAAGTGTCGGCACAGTTGATGTTCTCCTAAATCCGCTTCTAAGTTGGGTGTAGTTCTCAATGACTTTATCACTACATGGCATTCACTGCTTGAAAGATGATTTAGGATGTAACATAACATGTGATTGATAAGTCGTAATCTACCAAAAATATACAAACAAAAAAAAAAAACAGCACATCACCTTTGAAAAACGACAGCTATACAATGGATTGAAAACTGGTAATTTGCAAAACGGAAGAGAATTAAGGCTGAATATGATATCGGTGCAGCATTAAATTGGTGGATGTTTATAAATTTGATATAAAGAATAGCCAATGATCGATAGTAAAATACATGTGCATCTTTTAATTCTAAGGAAAATGTTTGTTTCTGTTACCTCTCCAATGTTACAAAAGAAACCTTGATTTTCCATGTTTAGCCACCGTAAAATGTTTCACTACCATGTGAATATATATGTCAAAACTCCGTATCTTCTATATTTTAATGGCGGGTATTTAGTTACATGCAGTTTTAAAAATGTTTAAAGTCCAATTGCATATTTTCATACTACTGTGGAAGGATTTTTATACCAACGATATTCAACAATTTCACATTTGTGGTTGTTTCTGTGCTTTAAAAAAATCGATTAAAATATCTGTAATCCAAATGTTTTTAACAAACCAAATAAGTATATATTTAAACCAATATTGCAAAGTTGTTTCCTTCTTACAAAAAATGCATCATTCCTCAAACTCTGTTGGTTTTATAGAATTAGCCGAACACGATAATGCTCAAGTGGTTCAATCTCATGGCTTACTAGCTTCAATTAATTTAAGTCTGAATTTTGACATTCTTATTATGAGTTATATACACCGTTATTTATCATAAAAATTCCAGCTATATTTTAGAAATATGCTTACCTTTTCAACAAAGCATTTGTTTATCAGATCACAAATCTTGGAGGAAAAAAAAAAGTTTCTTACTAGATGAAGCTAAGAAAATGATACACCGCAGGTAAACTGTTGCGAAAATTATGCAACTATACATGGGGAATTTATTATATATAAATGATAGTGTGAATATTAATGATTAAACCATTCAATAAAAACTATTGTGCAATGGCAAGATTATTCAACAATTTATCGCTCACCAGTTGTAGCCTCCGTAGCGCTGAACATAACTTCACTATGAATAAAAATAAGTTTAAACTTTAACTCAAAAGCGAACTAATAAAACTTTCCTTGCCACAATTATGTATGCTTTCTTTAAACTAACGTTGCAGCCGACATTTTATTTAAATTAATCAATCGTGTTAATTTTACGATAAAATGTCTTATACATTCAGCATTGAGAGCATGAATACTGTTGATACTGATTCGGCATATAAATGTTTTAAAAAGTCTCAATATTATTAATTATTTATTAATCGTAAACACAGTTTCAAGAAATGAAAGGAGATTTTTTTTTTAAAAACGTGAGATAAGAGTTGATACAAAAAGAGAAAAGGGATAATCAGATAATTGGGAATCTTATATGACGACCGGTTTAAAGTAAGCAAGCTGACAACAAGAGTACTGTAATGAATAATGGCAATAAAACACGTTGCCAGGAGAACGTAATTCAATAATTAAACAAATAAACTGCTGTTTAATATTCATTATTACGAAGTTGAAAATTTTAGTTAGATAATGGATCAATGTTTCGGTTTAAAACTAGTATAATGCTCATAAAATATTATAATCATACAATACCCCAAAACAACGCATAAAATAGTTGACAATTGTTAAATAAATTATACATGTCGTTTAATCTGTTGTAAACCGGCCCAAACTATTTTTAATGCTTTAAAATCATGTTCTATTTTTGATTATTTAGGAGCCATTTCTCTGGGGGCGGCATCCTGCTCCATGGGAGAAAATAGCAGTTTTGATTATTTTTACTCATTACAAAAGAAGAAGAAGAAAAAGGAGGAGGAAGTATTTTCTAAATATTGCGCTATAAGTGTGACTTTTAATTTTTATTTATTTCTGAGTTTCTATTTACTTATATCTGAATTTTTCCATGTGCGAAAATCATGTACTGAAGCATCAATGCTTATAAATGCTTATTTTGCTGTCGCGGTAGTAATTACATTGACGTTCGTAAATTGTTTCCTATTTATATAATTATCTCCACGATTTAATGGTTTCCTGCAGTAGACAGCTTCAATTGCAAATGGATTTTTTAAACCATGTTCAAAAAGCATCGACAGTTTTAGGAAATTTAATCCACGCGTTAGCTCTAGCACTAATGCAGCCGTTGCATTATAAATGGTCTTTTATACGGTACAGTAATGTATTACTAATCTTTTCTAACATTCGTCTGAAACTCTGGACCACCTACAAACCTCAGTACACGATGACCCAATGAAATATGACGACTTTCAAAACCTTCTCGTGGGACACTCGTATAGAATTAAATAAAAATATTTTTCAACGAACATGTAGTACAATGCAATTTATTAATTCGAACTTATTTTTTAAAAATCACATTTTTTTAAGTGGGCTCCATGACAACGAACACGTTCGTGTAATCGGCTCGGGAAGTTTACCATAACTTGCTGCAATAAAACATGATCAATGTAGCTCATTTCACGAATTACGTTTTCTTTTAACTGTATGATGGTCCGTGGCCTGTCGCGGTACACTATACTTTTCAAGTATCCCCATAAAACAGTCTGCAGCCGTCAGCTCGGGCTGGCCAGGCAACATCAGCAAATCGAGCAATTATGCGTACAGGAAGCAGGATTTGCAGATTGTTCATCCACCTGAAAGTCCAGTGTTGCAGCATTTCTGGCACATTAAATTCTACCCTAAATCTTCTATGAGCGTAGGAGATTGACTTAGATTCAATAAATCTTGTAACAACAAATTCATGTTTCTCAATTATCAATACCGTTATTTACTAATTGGACAGAATAAATTGCATTTTTGGAAAGTTACATAGCAACCAATACCATTACTGTAACGCAAAATTGCTAGAAACGGCAGCATTTTGAAAATCGTCACTCCATTGGGGTTACTTTTGATTTTTAAAAAATTAGTTAAGATTAATAAATTGCATTGTGCTACTTGTTCCTTGAAAAAGTGTTTTTATTTAATGCTATACGAGTGTCCCACAAGAAGGTTCTGAAAACGACATATTCCATTGGGTCACCCTGTACACTGTCCTTGTCCAAATGATATAATGCCTCCTCTAGTTTTCCCCTTTAACCCAAACATTATAGTCTTGATATATTTCCATCTTGACGCCATGAATACACTTTTATGGCACTTAAATGATTCATAAATTGATTGGGTATGTTATGACCAAACACATTTTAATTTAAGAATAAACTCACCGCTGGAAGAATAGGCTCTTTTACGCTTTTATTCATACAATTAATATGTTTGTGCTCCCTATTCGAGTGTAAACTCTAGAATTACTTTGTACTCGAAACTAAGTTTATATTTCAATTTGTTGAACATGACCACAGTCGCTTTTATTCATACTATCAATTGAGTTAATTTCCTTTCATTTTTCGCCTGTAAAAGCAAAAAAACTGCAACAACCGTGCGACGTTCTCTCTATGTGGAGAGACGTTACCTCTACATAAAGCATGCCAACAGGGTAATGAGTAGCACTGAAGAAGCTCTCTTCACGGTTCGGACGATTAACCTCCATAAGACTTGGCTGGTAGCCATCCCGTCCTTCCGTGGGCACGGAATTATCACCTCTGGCGCAGGGAAAAGCTTAAAAATATGCGATATGCATTTGCAAACAGGTAACCCCAAAAGTGAGCCCCTCATTACAAAGGCGTTTCACAACATTCGCCGATGATTCAAGCCCCTGCAATGACGTAAGGTTGTGGAAAAGAGAGAGCATGCATTATGCTGTAATTCGTCTTCACAGAGTCATCATGTCGCATGGGAAACAGAAAAGCAGGAGCTATTTCCTTGCATCATTTTTACTCTGATTACTAATTACTATTTTTATTATTTTAATAATCGTGAAAGGTGACATGTCGCGTTGATGCTTCAGCGAACCACGGCAAAGCTTTATGAGATTAAAACAGTTAAAATCTCCCTGGCTGTTTTAACTATAACACAGGCCGTGAAAGCCTAAGAAGTACTTTATGTGGTTTGTGGTAAGTTTTCAGATACAGAAGGCGAGAGGAACGCAGGTTTGTAAACACAACGTCCAACGAGTTGCTTTGTGCTCTGGAGTGCTGCATTTTTATCAGCATTAATGAACAAGGACACATGAAAAAGGAAAGCATAATTCTTGAATAATATTCTCAAATAATAGCATTCCCCATTAATTAAATAAATAGTCAACTGTCTACCAGAATTCGACCATTGCAGTAGCTGAGAGCTGTGCTGCAATATACATTTAAAAGCTCGTGTTCGTAACTTACAGTAATGCATTTCTCTACGTCATAACTTGTTCCATATCACCAAACTAGCAAAACTCATTACAGGAAACATGATGTATATTCCACAAGGCACCAACAGATCATCTATTTCGTACCTCTCTGCCATATTTGCAAGACAGATTTCGATACCTGATCAGATGAATGAGATGCTAAAGAATATGGTGTTACGATGCACCTCACAGCTTCTTTAACGAAAATAAATAAATGTTTCATATTACAAATATATTAGGCGTAACTTAAACATTACTTAACGCCCTTTGTCCACATAAAAAGTATTCCACTGTTAAATGCTCAAAGAAATCTCAAATAGACTTGATTCCTGAATATTCAAAAGTTTAAGGGATGAAAGTCTTCCCCTACACCAACTGTTAAATGTCCATGCTGATAGCACTTCAAAAACAGCCAATTTATTTTCATCTATTTCTCGAATATTTCATAACAGAGTTAAATGTTTACGAAACAAAACTAAACTGTAGAGACTTTTAATGCCAATGGGCTCAAAATAGAATTCCAGTTACATGTATAATTTTAAAACTGTTCACAGAGCACTGTCATTTCGGCATCTCCGAAATTCATTGGTACAGAAGCCTAGAAGATAACCATACCCAGTATTTGAGAACTATGAGGTGTTTTTAAAATAAGGCACAGATGAAGTATATAATATACACTTTCTCCCAATGTTTTTAAAAGCTGATGGAAGTCTTTACAATTTAGCCTCCCCCCCCCCCCCCCGGCTCCTGAGCGAAATTGTTAAAAAACGTTTTAAACTTATGCAATTTACAAGTTAAAGTACGTGAATCTCCCAAGCGCCTTGAAACGATGTGTGTGGCCCATGTGCTACTTTGGCTGTAGCTAGTGGGCGTTGCCAGCTGATGCAGCCACAGGTGGTCCAGAATCTTAAAAGCTCGCAGTATTACAGTGGCGGCGTCTCATTTCCCATAATTTGCAAATTGCTTATCTAACGAGAAAATGAAATCGTAGCGTTCGTTTGTATAAAAAGTACTAGGGAGTGCAATTTATTTAGATTGAATAACCATTTAGACGTGAAGATTTCCTCTGCTAATATATTATTGCATATACATTATCACAGCCCTGAATCTCAGGCATTTATTTTGGTTAAAATAGACAGACAAAAAGGCACTTAAAATAAGCAGTAATATCATTAAAATATACATTTAAGATATATATTTTCTTTATCATATAATTAAAGTACTTACGCTTAACTTTTTTCTTAGTTACAAGCAACAAGATGTTTTTCAAGGTATCAACTGCCATAGTCAGCCGCTTGTCAGAGAGAACGTTTTTCATTGTGGAAATAGAACGTTCTACTGAAGTGACTGGAGCATATTTAAAACAAACTATTTCTGAAGGACTCATACCAGTTACAACAGAACATTCACCTTTCAGAGCTTCATGGAAATACTTATAAAGGCAAAGAAAAGTAATTTTGAATAGTCCTGGCGAATGAGCAAAAGGTGCGCAGTGGTCTGTTGGAGTTCATTTCCTGTTTATGCGTTTATAAAGGGATCAGGTTAATATCGCTCTTACTTCCGTACTAAACGCATTGTTGGGAAGGTTTATTGCACAACAATACCGTTTTCATCTTTCTCGCTTGCAAGTGTTTGTTACATTTATGCAGCTGAGAAGTTATTTCCATTACACATTTCCTAGAATTCTCTGGTGCAGATCGATACTAGGCAATTCGCCAGCACTATTCAAAATTACAGCACTTCCTTCATCCTCTCTATTTCTTGGTACTCGAATGCCCGAGAATGCCGCGCGTTTCTTTCACTAAAAATGTTCTGCTATTTAAAGAACTTAAGGTAAATAGGTTGAGAAGAAAGTTTTGGAATATTTTAAAAGAAATAAACGTATAACATGATTCTCAATAGAGCTTTTTGTACGGTGAACATGCCATTTAATTTTATGACTTTTTCACTTCGATATATTGAAATTCTTAACATTTTTTGAAATGCGTCAATAATCGCAGAAAAAAAATACATAACGATCCAAAACAGGCCAAAAAAGGAGGGGGCTTTAAACTTAAAAAAAAAAAGACAAAATAGAAAATGCCTCTAGCAACCCCAAATGTATGGAAACATGTTTACTTCTATGTTACTCTTAAATGTATCCATCCAGGTGTAAAGGCATTTTACCTAACTTCCGGCGCTAAACATTATTTAAATTAATATATTTTAAAAAAAATATTTGAATAATTTTCCCAATTTTACACAAGACTCCCGAAAATGAATGACTGAAAACTCTATTGGTAGGCACTTTTCATTTGTTCAATGAAAGGGGGATCCTGTTCGCTAACTACGTCAAGGAAGACTTCTTATAATAATCCAACAATATTATGCATGGTCCATTTTCATAGTTTGTATCATGTAGCAATCGTGTTGTTATTTTAAATCTATGTATATAATTATATTCCGCCAAAAAAAAAAAGAAGAGTATGTGGTATTAGCAGTATTCTCAGACGCAAAGCAGCAGGGGGGGGGGGGGATAGTAATGTGAAAAGGCAAACATCTCTGTCATAAACTGTGCTTCCCCATGTAGGGTAGTATGTAACAATTAACCTTCATATATTAATCATGAAGTGTTGCAAGATCAGGAAGACATTATTCTTTCCCCGAAAGAAGATATTAGGCCTTCATTACGATGGTGACAAGTTCATTTACATAGATGTGACTTGAGATTGAAGAGACCATATGACAAATTTCTCAGGCCTCTCTTTGCAATGGCCTGCCGTAGATCTATATTTTTCAACTCTACCACTGAATACTACGCTCCTCAAAAACTACAAAATAGTATTCCGACGTATGTGAACAAACCTTTAGATTCATGAAATAACCACTGCACTTGCCTAATGAACTGAACGTCCAAATATATAACAATCCCTAACATTTTGACCAACGTTCCAAGTGCGCTTTATCTGAGCACTGTTTATCAAAAGTTGCCAGGTGTGACGATATGTCAAATTTGTAGGTATATTGTGACAGTTAGTTGCTTCACATAACTTACCAAATATGTCACATGTGACACATAAAATTGTACTTATTACCAAGTAAATTGCTATTTCATAAAGCCCACAATTATGTAAAGACGAATGAATGTTGTTATGATCATAGAAGCATTAATATTTACTTTCATTGCGTTGATATCATAATAAATTACATTATATCGCAATATAAAAAAGACGAATTGCAATGTATTTGATAATACGTATCAACTATTAGAATCACTTATCACAATATTATCATTATTAAAAGAATGATCACAAACGATAAGTTAGTTATGGCCGACATTGTTAATCAGCTACAAAATAAACGTTAGATAAGTTATGGGAGTATTGAAGAAAACACAATAATTAAACTTCTAATAAAAATTTAACTTTCTGCATGTTTATTATCTCACAGGCACTATTGTTTTTCGCATTAAGGCTAAAGTAATCGTATCAATATCACAAATTGCACGTCGCTGTCGCACATGTTATGACAGGTAAACATTCTCTATCGAATTTGCTTTACAATTTTACAAATATGTCAGTTTGTGTAACAGTTTTGTGTTTCATTCAACAAATATGTCAAAATATTTCTGACAAATTGTCACTTTGTGTCACACTAAAAGTTTTATGAAAACAATATGACAAATTTGTTGTAACAATTCTCTAAACTTGGCATGCTTTATGAAATCGAAACTTGTCTAGTGAATTGTAAAACTATTACCTTGTCGACCTTTAGGAAAGACTCCAGGTTCTTTACTTTCGGTTTTAGAGCGAGAAAGGCCATTAGTGAAATGCGACTATTATTTTGGAGCACAGCAATAGTATTATTTGTTTAATCTTTATTCTTATGATCTTTGCTACACAGTACAGTGACTAACTCTCAAAGCTACCTACGCATTTTTCCCCATTTAATTTTGCGGCACTTATCGGTTACATTTAGTTGTGATCTCTACCTATACATATATGACAAGACATGTGTTTTCAATGGCAGTTCAGAATGGGGAAACTTGCATGCTCCACGCTGTTACACCGAACTTTGGACATGACAAGGAACCTTGTTAGTCAAAGAAATATTTCTCGTGTTCAGTCGAGAATCGAACCCTGGAACCTAAGCAGACAGTATTACTTTACTTTATACGTACATTATATTAACGTTCTCAATTTTTTACTGTTTATTTTTGGCAACATAAAATCAAGAATAAAATAAAATGTTCCTTCAAGAACGAACTTCTGCTTTCCAAACGCTTAAGAAAATTGTTACACTCATGCATTAATATATATAAAAAAAATCCATTTTCGGCACAATACATGCCTAAAATAACTGAGCTACAGATATGAATTAAATAACGATGTTTAAAACTGTCCAAAAACTGACCGCCTCTTTATGCAGCTATATTTTATTTTATATATTACAAATCCATATAAGAATGCGTTGAAAGCAATCTGTTACTCTTGGCTGAATAATGCTTAGCTAGGAATAATCCTGTTATGATTTGGATATTCTCTCAGCTTAACAAAATTATATTACATCCCCCTTTATATAATCCTCTCTTCATAAAATAATTAAAGACGAGAAAGTAACAACACAAATCTTAAAAATAAGATTGACATTTAATCTAACAAAAAGGTCATTACAACACTTAAAGAATGAAATCGTACTCGAGTATTAGGAGTTAAGGCCTTGGAACTTAAAGAATTTGAGAATACGTAAAGAAGTACCTAGTATTCTTGATCAACTCTAAGAATAAAATACAATGTTCTAATGTCTTTATGGAGATAAATGAGTTTATATTCCTAATTTTTAAGGTATTAGTTTTAAGAAAAAGCGGTAATAGATTTAATTATTAATAATGTATTGAAAATTCAGAAATTTAGAACTTGTTTTTGTTTAGAGGATGTCAAAGTTTACTTCTATGATGTAATTGAAGTTTTATTTTTATTATTATTATTATTATTATTATTATTATTATTATTATTATTATTATTATTTTAGCTTGAATGTGCATTAAGATTTCGGATTTAACTCTTTATTTTATGTAGTGATGATTTAATTAGTATAATGAAATGTTGAGTATGTGATTAATTTACTTGATAAGTTTGATATAAAGACTTAGGGAATTTATTGCTCGCCTGTTTAATAAAAACATTTTCTTGTTTAATTTGGGAAATTTGACCTGTTCACTGAAGTATTGAAAAGCCGCATATTCTTTAATGGATTTTTATCATCAAATTGGTGTTTAATTTTTTCTTTTCTTTATGTTTCTTTATGTAATGTTTGATTCGTTTTACGTTTAGCTGAAACGAATCGTAGTCCTTTCAATTATCTTATTCTTAATAATAGCAACAACTTTTATAGGATATGTCCTACCATGACAGATTTGTATTGCTGCTTTAAAACTGCCGCTAAAGATTCGCAATATTTTCTATTTCGTAAGCAACGTATTCAGAACATGCCAGAACTTTTTAAAAAATTTTCAGAGCTTTCGTTTCCTAAACTCCCAGTCTGCATAACTATCTATGTAACTTAAATTTAACATTAATTTAGATACTGGGAGGAAAGTTTAAAACCAAGGTTGATTAAATTGTTGGTTTCATTCTCTCAACCATAGTCATCCTCACCCCCACCCTCATTTCAAGTGGTATCCCTATTTTTGATGCTTAAATTTTATAGAGAATGCAATTGCAAATACATATTTTGTTATCGTTGCCTGGCAACCCAAGCTGTTATTGTTGTTTGAAATTGGACAGAATAAAACTGTAAAAACAGCTGAGAATTTAATGTAAAGGTTGTGTTTTAGTAATAAACTGTTTAACAATTGCTTATAACCTACAACAAAGAATAGAACGTAAAATAATTAGTCAGGAGTTTCGACAAAGGCTGTAGAAATATTGCTGTAATATTCATAATTGTAATTTTATCCTATAACTTAATGAATGTTTAACTCTGCCTAAACTCAAAAAATAACAATCCTCAAAGTTGCCAGGCAACGACTGAAAAAGCCAGATGTGATAATTTTAAATTCAAGCATCAAAAGGTAAGGGTGTCATTTGAAGTGTTAAAGTGAGGGTGGCTGAGGATGAATGGTGAAAACTACAATTTAATGAACATTGATTTTAAACTTAGCCCCATATATCAAATTTGACGTGTGTTTCTTTAATACATTTCCGCTAAATAGATTTTTACACTGGCAAGTTTTGAAATGAAAGCCTTGTATGAAATCTTCTACACAAGTTAATTAAAGTGTCATAACTTATTATCAGTAAAATAAAAAACCATTTCCTAATCAACTAAACCCAATAGGTTTATTTTTGCGGAATATTGTACGTTTATCAAAAGTTAATCTGTTCTTCATTGTAATGGTATCGGTCCTAATGGTGTGGTGGTACTCACACTTGCTTCCTAAACCCAAGATGGCGAGTTTAAGCCCGGCCAGGACCAATGAAAATTTTCTGGCGTAAAAATCCTGAGTATGGCTTCCTTCGGAAAGGAAGTAAAGCCGTGAGTCCCTTGTCGAAGGTTTACGGCATGTAAAAGAACTGCGAGCCTGAAAAAAGAGGCCTCTGAGCAAAATTTATCGGACGTTTCACGCCCTGAATAGAATGGATCGCTGTTGACCTGAGGTGTTAAAGAGCGTCCGTAAATAAACCAAATTAAAAAAAAAACCGTAATGATATTAAAATTAGTATTTCTTATATCTTCATTAATCTCTGCCTGGTTGGTGTAGATGGCTTTCGTCGCACTTGTAAACATTTCTATTGCTCTTTAAAATTACAATAGGCGTTCCATCATAAGAAATATACTGTTTAAATAAATTGAACACTCTATTCAATAATTGTATGCATTGTTTTACATTGCTATTGTTATTTTGTTCTAAAATAGTTGCCAACTTCGCAGGGTTTTAAATTTCCTTTGGCTATGCGCTCGTGAATTTGATATAATGAAAAGTTCTTGTGACGATACCAACATTCTTCATTAACGCAAAATATATCTTAGGTAATTACCTCAATTGTGCTCTTGCTTCGCTCGATTTAAATATTAAAAACCTGTCCCCAACCCCACTCGTGCGTATTAAGCTCAGTAGATTGCCTCTCTTTTCTCATTAAGTCCCCAGTGATTTGGCTGCTGAACTTTTCTTATATATTTAACTGAATACTTTGAATTATTTTAGTAAATTAATGCGTAATCCGTATCAGCAATGAAGCAAACTACTCAACTCGTGCTATTTTTCTAATAAAATTCTGAGATCTTTCGTGTAATGTCGCTAACAGTGTATTTCATTTTGTACATAAATAGCGGTGGCATTCCATTGCAACACATAGCAAGTTACCTGCAGGCTCCACTTTACTTTGTATTACGTTGGTTGTGATGAGGTCCACTAATTCAACACTTGGACGCACGCCAAAGAGCAGAGAATATGATCACACTTTGGTACTTGAAGGGCAAACACAGGATTCTGTATCCTTCTGTGATGCCGAGCAAAGCCCAAGAGAAAGGGAAGTTTCCTTCTAGCAGGATTGAAAAGTGTGTGTTACCTACGTTTAGGTGACAAGTCAGTTTTTAATCTATTACATTGTAAACTGAATAACGTTCAGTCATTAATGCGTTTAAGGAACTCCATAAAGAAAAGATTTGTCTAAGAGAGCAATAAACTACAAGGGCTCCAAAATTATACTTCAGTATTAAAAAACTTAACTTGATATAGGACTTCCAGGAGAGTCCTCCGTTCCGGAGTTGCATAAATTATAGTTAATTTTCCCCGGTGTTTTCCACCGCCACGGGTGGCCGAGATCGTTAAATCGCGGACTCGTGAGCGGGAGGTCTGGGGTTCGAATCCCGCCAAGACCGTCCTCCCTGACTGAGGTTTTTTCCAGGTTTTCCTCAGTCCTCATAAATAGCAAATGCCGGAGAGGTACCCTAAACTTAGGCCTGGAACGTTTCCTCCCTTAAAATTAAAAATACATCCTTTTCCATATATCATTTCATGTATCACCACCAGTGTCCATCGCCTGTGGTGCCTCTGTAGCAAAAACGGGCGTTAAACACAGTTCATTCATTCCGGTGTTTTCCAACGCATTTTCTTAAATTAAGCTCCGTATTTACATACCTGCAACTTACCAATTTTCGCAAATGAAGTACCCCTAATTACTTTCGCGTGTCTGCCAATTACGGATTCGCTTTAAATAATTCATAAAATAACACATGTTCATGTTGCTTCTAAGCAGTGTAATTTACGTCCATGCCCCAATAGTTTTAAAAGCATATTACGTTGCATTTTCAACTGAGTTCGTACAGTATAATGACATTTGACAGCGCATTCCAATTAAAATCCAATATCCGCGACATTTATGACTTTCATAAACTACGCCATGCTACAGTTGTGAAGTTAGTCAGTTCGAATCCTACCATCCACGTGCTTCTCTCTCTCTCTCTCTCTCTCTCTCTCTCTCTCTCTCTCTCTCTCTCTCTCTCTCTGTCACACACACACACGGTTGCCATTTTATAAATGCGAAGCTTCAACCCTATTTTATGTTTGCAAGTAAACGTGTTGTTGGCTTAGAGTCTGCGCCCTGTTCTAAATCTCCGTGATTAAAAACTAATAAAGACAGTGTTCCATTCTCAAGAAGCTATAATTGGATATTTTACTGGCAAAAATGTCATTGCATTGCAAGGAAGTTTTATCTTCATTTAAAATACGACCCACGTCGGCATGGCGACACATTAAACTAGCAAACAGACTATTTCGATATGTGCGTAACTTTCATTTAATTTCTTCTTTTCTTTATATAGTTTATTACATATTTTACATAGCGATTTTTATAATCTTAACTAGTACTGTGAAGAAAACGAAGTCAGCGCTAATTAAACTGTTGATAGCCCTCACTTATTTTTAACGTGTTGGAGGATTTTAAAGAAAAATCTATCGAGTGAACCTCGGAGCGAATCAATTTGATTTCTTGTCATTATTGAAATACACGCTCAATTCCGAATACAGAGAAATAAACTTACGGTTGTGAAAATGGCAGTCTTTAACCTCATGTTTTCATTACAAGTTTATGGGAAAGGTATATCTAAACACAGGATTACTGTATGTCTCCATTAGGACATAACAATAATTTTTAATATTTTAGGTGCTATAAAACCCATTACATTTACAACAAAAAAGACTGTAGCTTTATTGGGTTTAGGAGATATTTCTATTTCTGTACAGCTATTTATTACCCAATTGCCAAGTGTCTTTAGCAGTGAAAACTAATAAATAATAAAAAAAAAATAGTAGAATATCCTTTAGTTATTTAGGAAGAAGAACATAAAGCCAGTGCTAATAGTCAAAAAACGATGTGTTTTTCTCCTTTAGTGAAGTTGAACCGAACCTATGCCCACTATTATATTAAGCCATACGTTCAAAGTTTTCTTCCCATCAATACTCCTGGGAATGGTATAGCTACAGTATGATTATCCGAGGCTCTTGCTGCTCTTTAACTTTTTCCGTAATTAATCGTGAAAACCATGCTAAAAGTAATTGTGTGCACTTTAATATTAATATTGTTTAAGGCTACTGCATAATGGGTAAACTCGGAAAGCACGTACAACCAACACACGATATTTCTGCACTCAGCATACGTCACAAAGCCAGAGGTGGCATCTATGCCACCTGCTATGATGACATTGACCTTTTGGAACACTGCAGCAATATCATGTAAACTAAACTGCACAATCCCATTTGTATGGATGCCTATTACCTTAAAATTGCTAATTACATTAACTAAAGACGGTATTAAAGCAAATTGTTACCACGTATGTACTTTTCTCGCTCAAGCACAAAACTAATGTTTGCATATAAATGAAACCTGTTGCATAAGGACGTGGACAGTCGGATATTTTAGCTCTTTCATTGAACGCCTTTCTCTTTCTCACAATAACGGGCTCCAAGTGCCGGTGCGCGAGATCTACAAGTACCCCCCCCCCCCTTTTTGGCCATTCTAATACCGAAGTTTGTTTTTACTTCTATAATATACCTATAGTATTAGAGCATACTTTTTAACTACACTAGATGATAATTTAATTACTCGTCTGTTCACCCATAGTCTGAAAATGTACTTTTAGGTTTTTACAGGATACCAAACTTAAAAAAAAAAAAAAAAAGTGCTAGAATGCATATATGACTGGGTGGCGCTATAACATTGTTCCAAAGAGACAAATGGTGCAGGCATTTCTTGGCCGGTTATAAAAATCGTCTTTGTAAGGCAGTGAACAAGAACATGCGTTTCTTCATATGTTCCACTGCGGAGCAAAAGGTTTAGGCAGTATACGGCATTGTCAATAACCTTTGAAAGAAGCCATTTTCATTATATCCAGCCATACGGAAATGCACGACCATAAAATGATAAGAGTTGAATGTGGGTACAAAGTTCTTTCCTTCGGTTATATAAGATCAAAATTGGACATTTATTATACATCATGTATTCATCTCGACAAAGAGTGCTGAACAGTAAAATCAATTTGTATTTATTTTTATAAAGGTCATTTTACCCACTTTTTCACCCTCACAATACACTGAATATAAGTGCACTTAAGTGGTTACGATTAATGCAGCAATAATAGAAGTGTTTTCACAGCCTGCTAGACAAATGCAAACAACACTACGGCTACGTGATATCATGGCCGTCCAACTAGTACAGCATCATAATGGGTTTATATGGACGGCTCAGAAGCCAATCAGTGTTAAGTCATCAACTGAAGGAAGAGATGCAATAGGGGCTTTTTTTATTAAATGTCTTGTTTCAAAATTTCATTAAGATTTAAAATTTAATCAATCTGATATATTTGTGTGTTATGTCTGAAGTAATTTAATGAGCGCTAAGTGTTAACTATTAAATGCAACTATTACAACAAGAACATAAAGCATTGAATTATTGATTTTGTCTAAATCTAGGTCTATTAATAAGAACAGTCCTCACAGTGATCACACCCACTTCTGTGCTGGATCCCCTGTCCTGGTAGCTCGAGTTTTCGGGTTATTGCTGGTAAAGCTTGAAAGAGAACGATATCAACAATGATACACTGGTGGCATGTATGGCAACAAGTCTAACTTGTATTCTTTCTTTCTTTCTTTCTTTCTTTCTTGATTTCACAGTCCTAAACGTGTATAGATTCTTCAGATATTGAAGAGAGTTGTGCAGATTTTCCTTTCCTGCCTGTTTCATAATGTTGATCACATCAAATTCGTAATCTGCAGTGAAACTTTAAAGAATATCTTAAAAGGTTCGCCTTTGAAGTTTCTGAACCATCGGATTTTCAATCAGTTTACTGGATGTCCCTCAGAAATGACCTTACTGCTTGTCATATCCTTTGTTAGAGGCTTTGTATACTGATTGTGTTCCTTCCAGGTTAATGTTTACTTTTTGCCCTTTTCACAATGTTGAGTAAATCATGTTCAAATAAAAAATTATGCTTTTTAGTCCTTGAATTCAATAATTGCAAAATCTGCTTCGTCTGACAAGTATATGTCGTCCAAAATAAGAACGTTAGGTATAGTTATCGCATAAATTGTATCATTATCAAGGTTAAACAAACGAAAGTCTATTTTAATGTTTCTGCAGAGCCTTCATTTGGACGCTGGCCGGTTTAACGGGATTTACCGGCCCTGTTTCTAACCGGTTGTTTCCCCTCTCCCGGAATGTTGATGCGAAGTCTTTGTGCTGTACACGAGTTGAACGTTGTGTTTCAGTGTTTTAGTACTGTTATAGTGCCAAAAAGCCTTATACTTTAGCACACAATCATGGATGATCCCCATGTGACAACTCATGTATAGAAGTGAGACCGCGATTTATAGACAAATTCCTTGCTGTACATGCGCCTCGCAGAGAAACGGTTCGTAATTTTGTGAACAGATTTAAGGAAACAGAATCTGTTCTTGATAAGAAACCGGAAATGAAATGCCGTGTTCTCACGAGGAAAAATTCGATGACAGAGCAGAAAAGTGAGAACGAAGTCCAAAGAAATATCTGAGAAAGATTGCACAGGAATCAGAATTTCGCAAACCTCGACTTGGAATTCCACTAAACTTTTAAAAGAAAAGCCAATAAAATAAATACAGTTCAGAAATTGAAACGCGCGATAATGTATAAGGTTAATTTCTGCAATTGGGCATTAGATAATGCTAACGTTCGCTCTATTGATCCGTGTTTTTTTTTTTTTCCGGACGAAGCATAGTTTTATTTACATGACCATGTAGCTACACAAAACAATAGATACTGGAATACAACGATCTTATACACGAATTGCAATTGTATGACCAAAAAAGTTGTAGAAATATATGCTCTTAAATTTAAGGGGCTATAATATCCGGCGTGCTTCCTGGTGCCAAGCAAATACTCGTTAAGCCGCCAAGCGTCCAAACGAGGGCTCTGTACTTGCCCTGAGCAACTATCTTCATCCTTATTTTTTAAACTTTGATATTTATTCAGCTCGCTTGTATTCATCACTGTGGAGATACTAATGCAATAGCTGACTGCAAAAACACCTGAATCATAAATATATGGGTCCTAACATCACAGCACACAAATTTCCTGACATACTGGAATGTCCATTGAAATTTGATGTTTTTTTTTAAACATTTAAATATATTTAAAGAAGCATTCATATATATTTGCTGGTCTCTTCTGCTTAAAAGTTACACTTGACTTACTTAAATATTCTTCTAAAGAAATGTATCGTAAGGAATCGACAAGTGCAATATCTTAAAATTAAGTATTTACTGATTGGCTTCTAAACCGTTCATATATTGAGAATCAATGTTAAATTGCTTTATAAGTTAACACTGGGGAAGGAAAGTGTTTGGTGTCTTTTTAATTCGTTAGGCAAAAGCTATTTTATTTCTGTCTTTTCTGAGATTACAAGTTTCCGGTTTTACATTTCTACGGTGTATTGCTCTGTTTCAAACCTAATTTCTTTTTCCATTACAAAGCCTTTTACATGTCATTCAGTTTCTTATTAACACCTCATCACTAAATAATCACCAGATATTATTCAGGATGAGAACGCTGTATTCTCCCACGAGTATACCTTTCCACTACCGTTGCCTCCAGGCTGTTCCATTAGCTAGTGGAAGTGATGACCTCGCATCCTACGCAGGATCCGGCATTAAAGGTCAAAAGCTAATAAAGGTATTCATAAATATCGACCTATCGACCGGCTGCCATATTCCATAGGCGATTAATTATAAGGCGAGGATTTCTGATCGTACCAGAGCTGTGCTGCGTGAAAAGACCTTAGGGCATATTCGCAATATGCAACTACAACTATTCTCCTATATGAGCTGCAGCAAATGCAACTTTAATGACAGTTCACTCGTTCTTTTCAGAAGATGTGACGCGCGCGCGCACAACAATTTCCTTCCTTTAATTTTTTTAAATTATTGTTTATTTTCTGCGTAGTTATCTTAAAAGTTCAACTGAGCCAAGAAGATCCACTGATCGAATGAAATAACACGCACCGCGAACTTCACTCTTAAATAAAAGAGAGAGGGGAGAGAAAAAAAAAACTATACGGAGCAGTTATCATTAATTACTGACGTCACAGAGTATAAATGTACTGACAAGAGAATGAAATAGTTCGCTCTATTAAACGGAGTTTGTGTGAGATTATACACTTGAACAATCAAAATACTGTGGTCAGATATGAACCTTCCTTTAAGACATAAGCGAATGTATTTTCAACGCTTTTGTTAAGAATAATGAATTTTTTCCTCTCCTAGGCGCTTAGAATTTCTTTTTCCTCACAGTCAAAAGTTTTCTAGTTGCTCAAGGTGACAGCAATTTTTCCTCACAATTTTCGATTTTTCTCTCATAACGAATGCTTATAGTGTAAAGAACGTCTCCGCCAATTTTTATGGCCTTAAGCCTCTTTAAACAGCTATTGTTGCCGCTATTTTTAAAATATTGCATGCCCTGTTGGGCATTTCTTGCTGAGTGATGCAGCACTTTGCTAATTTGATTGCACTTGGTAGGCAGGTCTCCTTAGATGTCAGATTGGGTCGGTGTAGCCTTCCAAACTTATTTCCCATTACTGTTCAAGAAACGTCACTTCTAAACTGTATAATTTTGCAAGCCAAGGGGTTAACAAATATAGTATAGAATGCTATAATAAGTAATCTAGGAGACGTAAATACACAGCTGGCCATTAAAATTGCAACGCCCACAAGATACGTATTAAACCGACCTACGGTTTCTGCAAAGAAGGAAGAACGTTCCTACAAGGTTTTGAATATGAGTTACACCACTGATGAGTTATATTTTAGGTCTATAATTTCAAAATAACTTATCCGCGGTTTTTTTTTTTTTTTCCTTACACTCAAATGCTACTCTCCTTGCAGACATTATTCTAGGTGCGTGACATTTGTTTGGACTTGTTGTTCAAATATATTAACTAACAAGATTTTGTTCATACCCCATTTATTTTAAATATTTCTTTTATACTAACAGTATAAATAATTTTCATTAATTCTTTAGTTCACAGACAGAAAAACTAGATAGTACGTTTTGTTTCTGAGAATGTGATGACTATGTGGACAAATCTTCAAAGTTTCTGAAAGTTTATAGGAGAAACCGTGATTTAAGAGTAATTAACGAATTAAAATTTAAACATAAAAAGTATTAATAATTTATACATTTATGGCAAATGAAATTAAATTTGCTACCAACAAAATTTACATACAACATTATTATTGTATAACTTTTCAGAGACCTAGTTTGATTAGTTTAAGAAACTGAAAGTTCATTCCCGTGTCTCCTTAGCGATTCAAATCAAATGTTTATTTTAATAGTGTCAATATATTCGATGAATATCCAATAAGTTGGTTCAAGGAAACAGAAAGCCAAAATTATCCATGGATTTTACTGTTAATGGGTTCACAATTATTATTATTATTATTATTATTATTATTATTATTATTATTATTATTATTATTATTACTCTGATAAATACTACAATATTTACCAACTGGTGAGCGTCAGTTCAATTCCTGGTTAACGTAATTAGCTCGGTTGATGTTCTTACCGCAGAAATGAACCTTATGATATTCCATGCTGACTGCCAAGGTTTAATGGAATTGTGAATACGCATTTACATCGTCGACATAAGACATTCTACCTCTGTTCCGAGTCCTATAGAGATCAGATGCACCTCACTGGTGAAACTCCATTGCAATGTGGTTAGCCACCACTATGATATAACACAATAAAAATGGACATCAAATTTTACTCAAGCTCTTGACAAACTCGTTAACACCTGATTTTTTCGGTTCGATCCCAGGCAGAATCGATGGAATTTTTCGGGAGTAAAAATCCTAAGTATGGCTTTCTTCGGAAGGGAAATGAAGCCGTTAGTCCCATATCGTACATTTACGGTGTATGTAGGTGTAAAGAACCTCAAGCCTGAAAGAAGAGACATTTGAGCAAAGTTTATCGGTCGTTTCATGCCCTGAATTGAATGGGATGCTGATGACCTGAGATGCTAAAGAGCGTCCGTAAATAAACCAAATCAACATCACCTGATCCGTTGCCATCAAGGCAGGATTGAAAATGCACTTTAATTATTAAATTCCAACTCTTCAAAATTTACTAACAAAAGTTCCAAGCTGTTGGCTCGGGAAAGAATTCCACGCTTGTTATTCGTTGTAGATTTTTAGATAAATTTAATTATTTGAGAAATAATTCAATTCATAAGCAGTGCAAAAATATAATCATTCTTTGGAGCATATGAAAATCGCCCCAGAGCACCCGGGACGCTAGCCCTTTATTTTCATGAGAATTATTATCGATGTAAAGGAGTTTAGTTAAAGAGTTCTGCTTGAAAACTGTTTCAAAGGTTTTACATGTCTTAACGTGGTTGAGTGCTATCTGGTACGCCCACTCGGAAATTGGTTTCCGCCGGTACACGCTTGCCAGCTCTGCAAAGCGCGGACTCCGTCATGAGACTCCGCAAAACCGGAACTGACAAAACAAGTCAGTGTACATGCACACGTACTCTTGAGTGCAAAACGCATGCGCACGGTATGGACCTAGTTTCCTCAAAGTTACTTATTTCGGAAGCGAGAGGCACGCTTGGCTCCATGCAGTTGTATTTCAGCGACTAAGGCTGGCAGCTGCGATTCCAAATCCTTCCGAGGGGAAGTTGCCATTCATCGATTACATTGTTTTTTCTTAACTACTGTCAATGGGAATTATTATAGCAACTAATTTTATATCCTTCCAGAAAAAACATAGCAGAAATTGTGGAAAGCTTTCGGATTTGCAACTGCAGTTTGCATTGGTATTTTTAAATATATTTAATCCATTTCAGAAAGATTGTCAGTTTCGTGTGCGTTCAGTTATTCTTTTTTCAAAAATTTCTTTAAAAAATAACATTTTTAATTTAACTGTGTGTTAAACTGCCATATAAAACATATACACCTATACTCTAGATAAACTAAGAGGTCCATTGCCAAACTATTTAAAAAAAAAAAAAAAAAAAAAAAAACACCCACTATATTTACCCCTCCTATATTTTTAAAACTATTTGCTTAAATATATAGCTTACAAAATATATAGCTTAAATATATAGCTTACAAACATATGAATTTATGAGTAAATGCGCCTATTTTATTATTAATATCACAAAATCGGCAATAATATACGCCTTAATTTTTTACTGTCACTTTCTACCGTCGTGGTTCAGGTATTAAGTTCCCCGATACGATTCCCAGTAAGAATAAAATGCCTAGTTTGAAATTTATGCAAATACAAACAATTTTAATGTATCTACTTTATAGCGAACGTGTATTCTAAATATGAATACTTGACACTGTGTTGAGCTTTTTAATATATTTGGATTCGTTTTCATTAATTACCTTAGCTGAAGAGCGAGTGTATCCATCTCATTAGATGGGGGGGGGGGAATGTGTATTGTTTTTCTGTGCACCACAGTGCTAAAAGTTACTTCATTATACAGTTTTTACCCAAAACTTCCGTGAAATAATAGAAAACTCCATGATGACAACTTTGACATTTAACATTTTTTTCTCTGTTTCTATAAGAGTTATTAAAAGGAAAAAGTGTATGCTTAATGTTTAAAATCTGCTCTTTAATATAAAATTAAAATATTCCCGTATGTTACAAAAATTTGAAAGTATTAATTCTCAAAATATCCATTGCTAGGTTTGCATCAAAAAGGCATCTACAAAATTATTCCAAAGATTTTGAACTTTTCTGAATAGTTCTAGTTTTATTATTAAAGTAACGCCTAATCTTTAAACTAAACCTCAATAGTTAAATGTGTACAGTGCAAACATAAGAATGATATTTAATGAAATTTGAATGTTCTCCCCATTATAAAATTTATTTATTTATTACAACTAGAGTATATATGTAATTATTTTGAAAACTGTAGAAGCTATGATGACAAACTTACAGACCGTTGTAATGACACCTGTAGTCTTAATATGCTGTTTCCAGTTTTCTTATCACCTCCACATTTGTAATATGTGGCGTTTTTTCTTGCAAGATTGTATATTTTAAACCTACTTTTGGCGATACTTATAAAAATAATTTAAAAATAAATACTGCAACCACGTGCTTTCACTTTCAAAATTAACAATATAAACCGTTTTAACAATTACTTCCTGTTTGTAACAAGACTTATTACACCACTAAAAAATTCGTCACGTTACTAGAATGACACATTAAGCCATAGTTTCAAATTTGAACTAATAAATTATGAATGATCTAAAAGGGCAAGGGGTTTGACTTAGGTTCATTTAAAGGTGCAACAATGATCTCATGATAAATGATGTTTTAATGCATAAATCGATTTAGTAGATACTGAAAAAAATTCTTTCGCCAACATAAAGCTGAAACTTTGTTTTAAATTAACACACAAAACATGTTTTAAAATGCATTTTTGATCTCAAATTTTATGTATCACCTTAAAGTCAAGATAACATCAGGCGACACAATGGTCTCAACAATGCGCCTTCATGCACCAGTAGATTAATTATTTCTACTTCAATATATTGATCATTCGCTCTACTGATGTCTCCATATGTTGTGTACATAATTTTAATAAAAACCACAACCGCCTTTAAGCATGTTTTTTTATATATATTATTGGCTATTAAAAAGAATCACAGTCCGGTTTAACGAACGCTATTAAATATACATTTATGATGTGATAAATATAGTACTGAAAGTACAAACACACAAGACAGGTTTTGCATTTATTATTTGGTACTTTCTCTTAAAATAATATTTAAAAAAAATACAATTTGTACATTTTCAACTCTTTCAGTAATTACGCAAACACAAAAAGAATGAGAAACAGCGCCTTTTGATAGATTGAGCAGTGACATTATTCAAGGATTGCTTGATCTGGGCTTCCACATGGGGGAAGCCCAGAACAAGCCATAAGCTTGACAATCCGCTCTCGGCTCTGGCGAGAGTGGACTGCCAGAACCGGGAGAGATCGAGCGCGTCCGAGAAGGCACGAACGTGGCGTTATATTGATCTGCCGGCAGTTGTTGCTCAAGTTACTATAGTACACACAAGACCGGGATACCAGGGCTCTATAACTATCCAAGTGCCACGCCGCGGAGTTCGGGTCAGGTAGAAGTCTATCGCACATGCCACGCCCTCGTCTTCATTTGGCTACAGCTCTCCCAGCGGTTCCCAACCCGTACGGCGCACACCCACGCGCGACAATACATTACCAACATATACAACGCTTCATTTGTCTTTGCAGGGAATAGAGGCTCTCTGTGTTTAGTTTTGATCCTCGTCGAGAAGTTCTTAGACCTTAAGATCTCTCTCCCATTATTGTTCCATAAGGATGTCGCCTGTTTGAACCTTAACAGACCATGCCGTTCTTTGTGAAATGAATTGTGGCAGCTTTTGTTTACACTTCAGCATATTAAAATTATTTTTGTGGTAATTATAACATCCAAGAAAATGCTAAATCTTTCCTCTGATCTATGTTTACAACTATGTACACAGTTATATTCACTTTGCGATTGCTTTCTTTGTTTTATGGCAATATATTTACAGTTTCCGGTATAAATATTACATTCATTTTTTCTTACTAGGGCTCGAGAGTACATGTATTTCCATACTTTTTAAATGGAGGTTATAATCACATAGTTACACATTACGTGCACGAATTATCAATACATTCTTATATATTGCATATAAGCGATATTCTTATAATTTGTATAATATTAATACAATCAGATGAAGGTTGTTTTACATTTTGGCCCAAGAAAAGAAAAATATTTGGATTTTTATAACTGCCGCTCTTCGTTGCTGGGAAGGGAGAATTGAGAACAAGCTGACCACGTGACATTTGTTTTGCTATAACAACGCAGCAGATTCATTACTCCGTTAGTTGTTCAACTGCACTAATTTGTGCTTTGCAAAACTCCTGTTGTTGAAGCCACATACTGTTATAAAATTCAGTAATCTTATCTTAAACTTGTGAAGTGCTGGATACTTAGTTTAGTATTTATTTGTTTGTTTTTTTTCCGTATTAGTGTAATCTCTTTCCAAATAAAATGAATGGTCAATTTTCTGTTTACATACTGGGCAATTTTCGCCCAGGTACCCCAAGGATTGATAACTTTTTATGTAGTTAAAATTGAGCGAAACTGTTTTATTTCATTTGTTTCATTGAATTAACAAGTAGAGTGCCTAGACTATACGAGATGTTAGGGTACTACAGTCACGTGTATATAGTAGTTCTTTATAGACAGGAGAACCGTGAAAAAACTCTCTACGACATCAAATCAGGATTAAGAACACGAGGGGTACCTTCACTTCATTGCAGTATTCGCAGTACAGTTATGCTGGTATTAAAAGATAAGCACATAAAAACCCAAACCCTTGGGCTTCCAACACTATTCACTAGGAAAGTAAGTTATTGTACATTTTATGAAAATATCAGAGTTCGGTTTTCCTGCTCTCCGTTTGACTATCAAATATCTTAAAAAAGTCAGGGGCGAAGAGTCCAATTACCAAATATATCTGGTTATGGTTGGGTATAATGTTATTTCAATAAAAATCATGACCGACACGCTGTGCAGCAGCATAAACAGAGATAGGGCAGCTGTTAATGATGCGACAGTAAATGCTTACTTTTATAACTTGCAGAAAGTTCTGAGAAACTTTAAGACCAAAAAAAAAAGTGAAAATATGATTACACAAATCTCTGTGATGAACCCTGCGCTCTAAGTTATTTGCAAAAGAGTTAGCAAAAATATATGGAAAGGATAATAGATTCATCAAAATCCCAAATTTTGCGGAATGCCAAAGTGAAATGTACAAATCTTAACAGTATTTGTGGACAACCTGAACTGACTAGGAACCTCATGGGTGCTAACTAAAAGTGGCTGATGCGATTCCTCAGCGTTCAAATATTATTTTATTCTAGCTCTTTCGCCCAAACTGAAATGTCCAAGATGGCAGATTCCAGTTCGGAAGCAAACAGTGATGGCCTTGGATAAACATCCGGGATCCATGTCCAAAGTGCTCAGATATGGTCTTGGCTGCCGGCCTTTCGTCGCATAACTGGGCATTTTAAAACTGTAGATATAAGCAGATAAAAGTGCTGTGATGCAAATGACTGCAACAGCGTTTCACTAAAAACAGGCACCGAAAATTCTATATACTGACTGGAAAGAATTCAATATTGAAGAAAGCTGCAACTGTTAAAATACGTATGCCTCGATTTCAAGAGACTCTTGTGAAATGGCACTTAAGGATCTGCCTCAGTAACTGAATTATGCCACCAAGCTCCTCTGTTAAAAGCGATTGACGGCAACAACTATGCTTGACCCGTGGTAAAGAAGCGGAATACAACTTTGTTCAATAACAGACATTGGAGCTTCCAGAAAGATTCAGCTTCAGCCGTCAAGGCTAGATCCACCCAAACTTGGCTTGAGAGAAATATTCCAGGTTTTATTAGTGATCAAGATTGGTCTTCTACTAGTCCTGACCTGAACTGCAAATTGTAGCCAGTACTTGAGGACTTGGTATGCAAGAAAAGAACATCAGAGTCTCAAGTTGTCAGCAGTGGAGTTTCTCAATTGAGGTAGTGAATGGCCAGTCTTCAGTCACCTGTGAGCGCAAAGTGGAATTATATTGGGAACTAACTGTTAAACTTTGAAATGGGATACGTGAGAAAAGTATCGCAAGCATGAAAAAAAAATGTTTAAAATGTTAAATATGTAACTGTGTGTTTTATGCAAGACTAGATACATTTAACATCTTTCATCTCTAAAAGTAAAATGCCGTTATTTTTATGGAGCGATTTCAAACCTAAACATAACCAAGATTGTATTTAACAATCATTTGAACTTCAGATTTGTTTTTAAAGGGTACTATTATTAATCACACCAATTAAAGATGTTGGAGGAAAATGTAGCTTTATCAAAACAAGTAATGCAACACTAACAAAATACGTTCTCTCCTATTTAATACTCTCATTGTTTTAGTTATCATCCAACGAAAACAATAACAGCATCTCCAAACACAGACGTACGACATTTATAACATCCATCTCGATATTTATTTTTGGCCTGTCATTAAGATTAACAAATGACTCTCAATTGCTTATAGTCCCGGTCCTTAATGTCAATAAATTGTTCAATTACATAAAATTAGCATTTAAATAAATTTATATTAACAGTATATATATATATATATATTTATATTAACAGTACTATTTTAAAATGCAATGCAATTTTGCTTTGTTTTTTTTTGTTTTTGTTTTTTTTTTAATAAAAGTGACTTTTCCATTATACAGAAATATAACCGCAGATATCTGAAAACATACTTTCATTGGATGGGTACTGTTTAATGAAGAATAATAAATAATACATTTTACGGGAATAATTTCTCGCACTAAGATTTGACTTACAATTTTTGTTAGCTTAATACACGCGTGGCTCTATTTCATTTTTGTCACTTCCGGTTCCCACCTTTGAGAGGTGTGCAAGTTAAGAAAGGTTCAGTTCCGCCTATAACAAAATGGAATTACTTGCAACGAACAATGTGCTGCTCTGAAATTTTGCTTTCGTTTCAACAAATTTTCACCTTTGGCCTATGCAATGTTACAGAAGGCCTATGGAAAGTTTGCTCTTCCCTAAAGAACAACTCCAAGATGATTTAAAAAGGGAAGGCAACCGATTTCAAAGGCGCTCCAGTTTGTGCTCTATCGTAAGAAACAATAATTCCGCTGCCTGCATAGTGAGAGAGGATCGTCAAATAAAATTAAGAACACTTTTAGAAATTCTGAAAATTTCAATAGATTCCAACTATACAATCGTAACTGTACAGTTGCACGTGAGACGTCTTAGTGAACTGCTGGTTCCCGCACAAAAGAACGTTCACATGCAAGTTTGCATGTAATTGAAAATGATGTTACAGGAAGATGCGCAGTTTCTTTCAAAGGTTCTCTTTCATTTCGATCCTGACACCAAACAGCAAAGCTCTGTGTAAACATCTCCATCATCACCAAAACTAAAAAAAAAAAAAAAATAAAAAAAAAATAAAAATAAAAATAAAAAAAAAATAAAAGAAAGGAGGTTGCTGCTGCTGGGAAAATAATGGTCATCCCATTTTTCTATATTGAAGGATTGTTTACCAGCATGCCACACCTAAACATAGAACTGTAACTGGGCAATACTAAGAGATGTCCTGAAAACTCTGCAAAGGGCCACATTTCCAAGCAACAAGCTCGATCGGCACCACGATAGTGCATGATAGCTAATGTTGTGGCTGAACATTGTGAAGTATGTCTCTCACCTTCCCTCGCCACGTGCGACATTTACCTTCTTTTCCAAATTGAAAAAAAAAACACCTTTGTGGGAGGCCTCTTCAATCATTAGAAACAGTGGTGAAGGCTGCGGAGCGATTCTGAAACACCTGTCAAAAAATATTTCTCTGAAGACAGGAAGAAACGCTGGCATACGTACATTGAATTCAACAGGGAATACTTTGAGAAATATCATTAAAATTATGGGGATGTACTTATATGTACTTACAAGTACATGGCTGTCCCTACATATCAAGGGTCATGTCACTGAGCCTTGTGCTTCAAATGTCATTTAAGTGGTGCACGACTTTTAACTGTATGTTGTTAAAAAAAAAAAAAAGACCATTATTGAACAGCCCTTGTTACTTAGGCATTACGTGCTGTTTCCTGCTCTACCACCAACCAGTGTGCAACAAGATCGCATTGTCAGATGAACTTGCTCATGTTGGTGATATTGGTGATAAAGAGATTACATGATTCCTATAGCTTCAAGGGTGGAAATATCGTGCTGCGATTGTAGCAACGAGGAAAATAAGATAGCAACCTAAATTTATTACGATGAATACTTTATACAAAAAGTGATGATAAATTCATTAGAATTGCCAGTAAAAGGAATAGCTTTAAAAGGGCCTCACAAATGTTGAAGAACTAGTAGAAATGAACAACAAGAATGTATACATGTTTAGGGGTATTTCAGAAGCTATGCCAGTAAGGGAACTAAACTCAATTAACATAAAGAAGGGACCTTAAGGGCTGGACAAAACCGACACCTGCTGATTGGGCTAATTACTTTTCACAATACGAGCGCTTTGGTACCAGGAGAGGTTCCACCAATACGATCTGTAGCTGTTTAACATGGCGGGGATCCATTATGATTTTGGATTTTTTTTTTTTTTTCGAGAATAAGTTCTAGTGAAAACTGAGAGAAAAATGAATCAGAAACAAATATAAAATTATTTAGGGCATGTAATACCATTTATATTACATCTAGTAGGAAAGGTTTCACCTTGCAGTAATATAGCAATTCGAAACCTTGATCTGGATACTGCATGAAGTACATTGCGTTCAAAGTAGACGGTGCTGTAAGATATGGCTTGAGCAGTCCAGATTGTAACTCCATAGATCTGTTATGGGACGGAGATACCTGTGAATTGTGTTTTAAAAGCTTAGTTGGCAAGTGTTATCCAAAAGTGTGAAAGCGCACAGAATCAGAATACCTCCAAGGACTTATAAAACAATTGTCTAGAGCTTGCTAAGCAATTATTACTAAAGCTAAGATGGCACTTTGATAAAAAGAAACTTTAATATTAAACCCTGTAATGGACATGTTTTGCCTCCACCATTATATTTTTGACCTAAACATAATTCCATGTGCATTTATTCGTTTGTGTTGTTTTTAGAAATATAATGTAGTGTAATTGTACATAATTTACAAATAATAGTTGAAACTAAGCCAAGAAAAAAATGTAGAGTCCAAATATTTTGCTGTGCGTAATAAAAGTATCAAACTTGGCTTTCTTGGAAAGAATGTCCAGAGGTGAGAGTCGACATTTGAATTTCCCCGGTGGCTAGCCTCTATAAGTACTCCCTTTTAGAAACTCTGTAACTTCCCGCTCTAAACCTCTGAGCTCTACAGACTCTACTCCAAGATTACATTGCAGGTCCCCTTAAGCAACTAACGAGCCCAAACTTAACAGAACTGTTATATCACGTATACATTATTTTTATCAACAACATACACTACGGAAAACAAGTGAAATATATGCAATAATCGTCTGTGAATTAATGTAGCTAGACAATCAGGACTACATGTTATTCTAGTTTACTGAGCTTTAACATCCCTCTTTGAAAAGCAGACTTCGCTTGCTCAAAAGTTTGGAAGATCAACAGACGTTACAACCAGTTATGTACCGCCACAGGTGGCCGAGGTCGTTGAGGCGCGGACTCGTGAGCGGGAGGTCTGGGGTTCGATTCCCTTCCTGACTGAGGTTTTTTCCAGGTTCCCTCCAGTCCTCATAAATGGCAAATGCCGGACAGGTACCCTAAACTTAGGCCTGGAACGCTTCCTTTATAAATAAAAAATAAAAAAAACTCTTTCCCAATTTATCATTTCATTTCATGTATCATCAGTATCCACCCCCTGTGTTGCCTTAATAGTTAAAACGGGCGTTAAATACTATTAACAAACAAACAAAAACAAATAATTTTTTTTATAAAAAAAAGCCAGTAATGCTCCATCTATAGAGACAACTCAAAATGTACTGCCAAACTATGAAATGAATAGAGAACCCTGCATTTAATACTAATTTACTTAAATATGCGACTAAAGATTTGTTGCGATTATTTCCCTTTTGCAACTTTTTCTAAAACAATACCGCTAACCTATCTGAAAAGAAATAAAGGAAAAAATACGATTATACAGGTTGAATATAAAGTTTCCAATCATTTTAATGTAATTTATATAGTATATAAGCACATATGAACACGTGTACGTTTTATCTTATGGCCGCCATTCATTTCAAAAAATTGTGTCAAACATTCGAATGCAGCTCAAAAGACGTTTGTAAGCATGTCGCCTGAAATCGCTCCAAATGCTTCTCGAATGCCCTTGAAATATCCCATTTTTGTTTTTATTCTTGCTATCAAGGCTTCTTTGGCATAAAACGAAAAACGAGGGAGTGATCCATCTTGCTGAAAGGCAACGGTGTCTACAACATGCTAAAGTTTCGAGTAAACCCCTGTTGCAACTCGTCGGTCCTGGTGTTGTAGTGGTTACCATACTTGCCTCCTATGCCCAAGATCGCGGGTTCGAACCCGGCCAGGACCGATGGACTTTTGGGGTGTAAAAATCCTGAGTATGGCTTCCTTCGGAAGGGAAGTAAAGCCGTGGGTCCCGTGTCGTACATTTACGGCACGAAAAACAACCTCAAGCCTGAAAGAGAAGCCTCTGAGCAAAATTTGTCGGCCGTTTCACGCCCTGAGTTGAATGGGACGCTGATGATCTGAGATGTTAAAGAGCGTCCATAAATAAATCAATCTGTTGCAACTCTGCATATATCTTAAAGGGCACTCGCTTGTCTATAAATATATTCAGTTGTAATAATCTGAAATAAAAAATTAAAACATTAACGCTTTTAGGACGTTGTTGTTTTTTGACACTATTTTTTTAAATGGAAGGAAGTCATGTTTAAATGAATACATACATATTTATAGGAACATGCTACATAAATTCATTTACGACAAACCATATTTCATGAAAATGGCTCAAACATGTCCATCCGTATTTCTCTAGCATAAAATGAGCATTACCTCATGACAGGTCTATCGCTGTCGTTTACCTTGCTCTGGTTTTCAACCTGAAGACGAGAATGTGTTATTATAATGCTGAAATGATACCTTAAAAATATTGCAGAAATACCTGCAATCTGATTCAAATTGCGTAATGTTGTAAAGTCTTCGAAGCACAATTTTTCCTCTTTTTCATCAGACGGTTTTAGTTCTTTAATTACAGCTAACCCTGAACTAAGTATATTAATTACGTACGTAACCAAGGAAAACGCAAAGCCTTTCTGTGTAAAACCACGTATGCAAATATCTAAATATAAGTTTAACATAATGGGTTGCACAGTTGGTGTCATTATTTGCGCAACCATTAAGAATATACTCGTATATTTGTGTTTACTCTTCCTTCTTCAAACACAACTTTGTACCGCCTTAGGTTTCAATTTGCTAAGTAGGTGATGCTGTCAGTACCCTCTTAAAAACAGTTAAAATGTAATTCTACAACTGTCAACAGAGCATGGATTTCACAAAGAAATTCTTAAATCATATATTTTGAAGGAAAAAAAAAAAAACACTTCCGTCTGACGAAAAATATCCTGCAACTCTTTAGCACTAAACAAACAGAAATTATCAACAAATAAATTTGTACCTATCTCAGTAATATGCAGTCAAAATATACTGTGGCATTATTCAGTTATTAACGAGGGCATTTGCTTATTTACGAGTACGTACATTGTAACCGATTGTAGATAAACTCTTATTAATTTTACCTCACTTTTTACAGAAACTCCAAGTGTGTAGCCGATATACTAATTCAGCTGAAGCTAGTTATTTAATTTTTCGTTGCCTGTAGGATTTATTATAAACAAATGATATGAGAATAAAACGTGTCCGCTTTACAGCATATACTAACACAAATTCTTTGAAAAGGGTACATTGGGCTACAAAGCACCATAAAACGTATTATTCCTTGGGCTCATGTGACTGTGAACGTAGACATTTTGCAAAGCCTAAAAAGTACAGTGCAATTAGGGATACTTTCCCCCGCATCGGGAATTTTTTCCTATGAGCGAACCACCACTCGTTTTACGCACAGTGAAGGAGGTAGCAACTTGATGATGACCTTGCTGTCGCAGTATAGCGTAGTTGTTCGCTTCTTAATTCGACAGTATACATGAAGTGTCTCTTTGTGTACGATTCATATCAATGGTGAAAGAATCATAGAACTTTTTTTTAAGGATACGGTAGATTCTGTTACTTATGAGAATACCATACTGCTCTCTTTGTTCAGAGAATTAACCAACAAAAGAGTGATCATGCATTTTTCAACAGGACTCTGACACTGCTCGCCTGCGAATAATTCCACCAAAGCAATTCAAAAAGTTTCCACAAGATAGAGTTATTAGTATTTGTGGCCCCCTCGGCCCCCGAATTTACAGCGATAATTATCTCTAGGGTAAATTTAAAAAGGCCGTGTACTTGACGAACCCACACACTATATAAAAATTCAAAAAATACTTTTCGTCAGGAAATTGTTCGCATTTCTAAAAATAGATTAGAGCAAGCGATGAATAATTTCCTGAAGAGATGCGAAAATGTTTGGAGAATGAAGGCGGGCAGTTTCAACACCCTATTTGATAAATTGATAAGTAATGAGCCTCTAAAATTGGTTTATGTACTGCTGTATGGGTGGTTAGCTTAATTGTTTTACCCTCCCACTAATCACCACTGATAGGCTAACCGGCTAATGTGCGGCACGCTCGTCCATAGGCAAAACACTCCGGGGGAAAACAAAACTGATCCTACTGGCAGAAATGTTTTCTACGTTGGTACAGTAAAGCATTCATATGAAATATCAACTTACATTTTGTACATATTTCTAGGACAAATGTGTTTAAACATTCAATGAAATTAATAAAAATATTGAATATGGTACAATGATAGTTATTTATTAAAAAAATCGTTTAACACCGTAAAAATTCATACCAAATTTATAAGAGTTTATGAAAAATCTATTTCGTTTTCTACGATTAAAAATGGCCTGTTGAACTTAAACATGATTATACGAGTTCTGAAGATAGCTCACGTGAAGGACGTCCGAAAAGTGGCGCAACAGCAGAATTTGTTTGAACAAATACACTATATATATTATGACAGGCGTGTTAAAATGCTTGAAACTGTTGATGCTCTAGGCATTTTTCAATTTCATATGAAGAACGGCATTTGAAAAATCTTTGCGCAAGATGGATGCCATGATTGCCAACAGCAGATCAAAAATGAATTCACATGAAAACGTCGGAACAGGGTTTAGAGAGTCTTAACTAAGATAGAACTAATGTGCGTCGACTTATATAAATGTGGATACACTTGAATCCAACCTCACACACAATCGAAACAGCAGTCAAAACAATAGACAGAAGCCCAAAGAAGACAAAATTCGGCTCCATCTGCAGAAAAGACTACTGCACTAGTCTTTTGGAATATTAAAGGAATTTTACTAATTGTTTATCTTCAGAAAGATAAAAACATAAGCTAAAAGTACTATTCCTATTTTTAAGCCAACTGGATAAAAAATTCGTGAAAAATGATCCGGTTTGCAGAGGGAAAATGTTTCATCAAAGACGAAGCACCTGCTCACAAAAATGTTTTAGTAATAGGAAAATTAAGAGATTTGTAGAATGGATTATGGTAACATCTACCACACTTCCCAGAGATTTAGCTATCTCTGACGTCCATCTCTTCCCAAAATTTAAACTCTTTCTCAGTGTCCGCATTTTTCATTCAAATAAACAGGTGATGGCAGCCATAAAGAAGAATTATGTATAGCTTCCGAAAAATAAATTCAGAGCATTGCTGGTATAAATGTACTGACTTTAAAAACAGTTGATGTTAAAAACTAATTCTTTCGTGTTAAACCGATAACTTTTAAGACCGGCCTTTATTTATCTACATATGTTTACTGCAAACACATCTTTTCTTCTTCTTCTTTCTTTAGAATATGTCATTAAATTAGGCTTACTTTGAAAGCTTTATACAATTTTACGTTTACTTAAGAATTAAAATAAAATGCACTTTTCAACATGTTATTTTGCAATAATTACAAACTACTATTAGTGAAATACATTTACTTAACAATAACGTTAATTAATTGCAGCAGCAAGTATAAGCCTAATTACAATATTGGGTATTATTGATATCATTTCAGTACAGTTTGTTCCATAACAAAATTTAAAATGAATGAATGAAATATAATATATAAATATGAATAAATATTATAAAAATATAAATTCGACCATGGAGGTTTTTAATATTTTAAATCATATTAAACGTTCCTATTCAGACAAAATCCTCTTTTATTTTAGTAAAATTTTAATTTAAGGTATTCCACAATGTTATATCTACGCGTAAGGAAGTTTACAAATAGAATCATCAATAAAAGACGGGAAATGGAAGAAAATGTACGGAAAATTCAGATGGGTATTATCTGGGATTCTCACAATTGCTCTTAGTTCATCTATAAAGTGCAACATCACATTTAGGATATTGTTGCTCTTTTTAGTAAGACATGCATTTTTATGTACGAATGTTGCTCAATGAAGATTTGTTTTTTATTTATTTATTTATTACAACATACATTTTACTCATCCTCAAATTCCTAACTGGATGCAATTCAACTGTCCCAGTCTTCAAAGACATGCTCGAAACCACTTGACAGGTCCTTCAGAATCGCCTCCGCAGCCTTCACCACTATAATGATGGAAAATTCTCCCATGAAGGTGTTTCTTCAATTTGAAGAAAAGGAAAAAGAAACACAGGTCTATATCTGGACAATAATGCGGCTGCGTATTATCGTGGTGCAGCATCCACCTTATTGCATTTTGCAAGTGTAGGATGTGGGCTTACAGAGTTTTCAGGACATCTACGACATGATGGCATACCATTCCTTGAATATTGAAAAATAAGATGACTATTACTTTCCCAGCAGTAGAAACTACTTTATTTTTTAGTATGGCGGTTATGATGGCGCTTTCCACACAGCTTTGCTGTTTTCTCTCAGGATCGAAATGAGAGAGAATCTTGAGGGAAACTCCGCATTTCCTGTAACATCATTTTCAATTACATGGAAATCTGCATGCGAAAGTATTTGCGGGAATGAGCAGTCTTGGAACCGCACTGTTCACCGAGACGTTTCATGTGCAACTTTCCAGTTACCAACGTGTGTGTGGTCGCCATTCAATGAAATATTCGCGATATATGAAAATTGTTCTTAATGTTATTGGACGATCCTCTCACAATAACAAAAGGGTGTTATGCATTAAGCTAACATAATATTATGAATAGCATTAAAAATACAAATTAATAACGCAACGCTAATGCTCTATCGGGAAGAAAAGAGTGAGAAAAGATACTTAAGTTTTGTTTCTCTTTTTCATTTACTCTTGGTTCAGGCATATCTAAACCAGTTAAATCTATTTATATTCGCGATTAATATTATTGTTTTAATTGTTTAAATGCTACCTAACATTTGTCAACGCTTAGATAACATTTCAACTTAGCAGCCCCAGGAATCGAACTTCCGTCCAACAAACTGGACCGTATGGCGGACACTATAGCAGTAACCTAATGCGTCCCAGGGTTCTCTATTTGGCTCCGTGATGATTTTTTTTTTTTTTTCCCCAATACAATCGTATGAAAAAATTTCTTCAAAGGCAAAAGTTTACCAAAATGAAACTGCAACACAATGGAGACAACAGAAATGTCGTTCTTTGACACTTGCACACTGGAATGCCTTTCGGGATGAAGAATGAAGTGAAAATATGTAATGATACCATCGAGTCCAAAATCCTGACTTGTCAATTCCCGTTTCAGCGTGCTGTTGTCGTGTAATTCGACACGTACGCTGAAAACTGTTCAGCAGTGGGGATGACAAAAGCAGTTAAGAAAAATATAAATAAAGTATAAATTTAAAAATTCCAAGGAATACCATTTGACCATTAAAATGTGTTATTATACTCACGTGACTAACAGAATCTTGTTGACACACTGCTTGAGACAAGGGTGCACTAGCTAGATGAAAGCAGGTCTGGCGGTCGCAAGGAAAGGCATGGCATTGTTGACTTGTAAAACAGAAAAGAGGGCGGTGACGACGACGTTGGCGGCGATTGGTCGATGTGTTCCCGCCGCCGGCCGGAGGCAGCATGAGTGAGGTTCCCGATTACGAAAAGTTGGTAGCTAGGTTGTTCAGTACACACCAGTCGAGCGGCGACCACCGAGCAGGGTACATCTTTCGCGCAGCCTTGCACGTGTCGCGATTGACTGTGCGAGACTCGTTCCGTATCATCTCTTGCTAACAACTTGGATCCTTGAGACTGATCCCATGCTCTTAATACCAACTAAACGTTTTAAAATTACACCCAATGACAGTCATATGCAACACCCTCTTTCAATCCTCATTATGCCAAATTTAATATGAAATTCGCTCATATTCCCCGCATTTAGTTGACGGATTTTGTATGCGTTGGTTCAGTTACCTCGGAAGTTCATGGGAAGCGATATATTAGCAGAGGGGAAAATATATAATCGCTCAGGCTGGGAGATGTACCCATGCGCCTAATTATACGGTACTGACAGCTTTCGCTACATTGTAAACGCAGGCATTTGTCCGTTTCATTGTTTATTGTGAAAGCATTTTTGTCGTACCTGTTATTCTGTAATTTTTTTCTTAATAAAGCCACTTCTTTTTGGTATCTCACATAGATTCTTCTGAAATCTCCCTTAACTACAGCAGAAATAGCGCGAAAAACGCAACGCAGCGCATAATTATTACGTCATTAGTGTTGCACTAGAGAAAAGGTAAAAATTATACATTTAATTTTAAATAATCTCAGTAAGACTTTAACGTTATATAAATAAAAAAGGCACTGTGCACACCAACTTGTTCCTACGTCGTATATGGTTTCTTGAAAGCTCGCCTTTTCCGCTTTTGAGTTGTTTCAGGGCTTCTTCCTCAATATATAATGTTGCTTCCATAGTTCTGCATGCCAGTTCTACATTCATGTCTTATAGTCTTCTATTTGTTAATTCCCGTGTACGTATTTTCTCGAATATCTTAAACGGTCTATTTTACCTGTTGAACGTATACAGAAAATCCGTTATCATCTACTTGCACTTTTTATTTCCCTTGGGACTTGTAGAACCGTACTACATTATTTACCAGAACTGCATTATACAAGGAGACGATTTGATTTTAATCATTTTGTATTATTATTTATGAGCCAAATTGACGTGCTCATTTACCTACGGAAAATATCATCGAATACTGTGTAACACTATTTAAGTTTACAAACCATATAATTATATCACATTACAACTAAACCAAAGAATGTCATGAATGCTTTTAATAGCGGAATTAAACGAAGCACATTACACAAAAAACAAAACATTCACACGGGTGGCCGAAGGGGAGATTTGCGGTTCGATTTCCACCAGGACCGTCCTCTCTATTTTCCTCAGTTATCGAAGCCTGGGACCCAGCAGCCCAGAGCAATGTTGTTTCAGGTTAACCAATGGAGAGTATGATAGGAAGCGCTATCAATAGTCCTATTCGGTTCGTTTCTCAAGCAGGACTTGCTTTTATACGTAATTAATAAATCATGCCGATTGCGAAAGGCGGTAAAATTCAGTTGAAGGCCTTGGCAGTGATTACTTTATTGTGAATGTGCACAGTGTTATAAGTTAATTGTGTAACGAGGTAGCAAACGCCGATATACTGGGTGAAATCATCTAAAACTTGCACCGCAAAATTTTCTGAAATGGGAGGTACTATTGATGTGCTGCTTTCAGAGAAGTGAAGCTTAAGAGAGGTGCTCATAACTGCAGCCCATGCACAGATATTAATAATTATTAGAATGTGTATTTCTTCAATAAAGCTACATTTTTCAAATGGAACAATGTTGACATTCAGAAAATAAAACTAAAGGAAATTAGAACGGCAATGCTGTTTTTGCACGGTTGTAGTGCAAGTAGTTTACGAGCTAAAGTAATAGGAACATTTTAAATATCTATAGCTGCTTGCCTCATTTTACTGCTTGGACATTCGTATGTTTGTTTACATTTTGTTTCCTTGCCAGTACTTTATGATAGTTCCTGAAGTGGGACGTGGAGGATGGTATTTACTAATGCTGGAAAAAATCGACATGGAAAATGTAGAAAGAATGGTGTTCTTTCTTGTAATGTGTACGCTGAACGATATTCCAATAGAAGTACTACGCTTGTCTTCACCGAATGTTTCAAAATAGTTGGATTGGACGAAGGGGGCTGTACTTTGGCCGCCCTTCAACAGATCTGACCGCTTTTTGACATTTCCCTGTGGGAGGATCGCTAAAACACACTACCTACAAGGACATGGCGACTACACCAGAAGAAATGAAACGACACATTACAGCTGCCTGTTCTGAAAATACTTCTGAAATGCGACAATGTGTGCAGCAATCTGTACGTGACAGACTGGAAACTTTTGTTGTAGCTGGTGGTGCATCATTTTGAACATAACCTGTGTTAAGAGAGCGCTGACACGTGATACAGTAAAAACACATAAGTACAGAAGGTAGCATGTATTTTCTTGGAAATTCAGAAAAGAAAAGAAAAGAAAAGAAAAGAAATATGAAATGTGTGCGCCTTCTTCACGACAACGCGCCTGTGCACACAGCTCTTGTTGTAAAGGAAGCTGTGAAGATATGTGGCTTCAAGGAGATCGACCATCCACCTTATAGCCCAGATCCAGCTCTCAGTGACTATATCCTTTCTCAGAACTCAAGAAGGGCCTTTGAGGAAGGAAATTTAAGTGTGACGAAAAAGAGATTATTGCTGTTTATGCCCATTTTGCGGACAAGACTTCCGTCTATTTTGGGGAGGGAGGTTTGAAATGTAAATTCAAAGATGTGAGAAGTGTTTGCTACAAAGGGTAACAATATTGAAAAGTGAAACAGTTTTTGTCTTTATCATACTTAGAAAATGGTAAGGCCGGAAACTTACGGACCTACCCTCGTATTAAATAAATCATTTAATTTCTGCTTATTGACACTACCTTGCAACAACTTGTTTGCGATAGGATACTTAGTAACATTAACATATAGGATACAATCAAATCTGGTTTTTAACAGATGAATCCACTGATGCGCAGGCAGTGTGTGACAAATGTGATTATACGAATTAATATTAACTACAGTTCCGAGAGAGAGAGAAAAAAAAAGATTTAAAATTATCACAAAAAACCGGCCTTGGGTATCGATTAGGTAGAAGTTTAATTATCCGTGCCACATTAGTAAAACACTATTTAAAAATATAATCATCAATTCTAATGAAAGTAGTTTAAGCAAACGAGATGTGTGATAAAACATCTAACGGTATAAGAAAACGATAGATAATTGGTTAATATGGGACATTTTTTCTATAACTTGTTGAAGCACTATGTCGCAAGAGAATAATAAATTCATTTGAAACTGAGACACTGTAACATAGTTCAATTTATTAAACAAAGCAATTCGTCAAGTAAGATGAATGTTATTACGACAGTAGGCAACAACCATACAGACAAGAACATCGTCAGATTTCGGTAGATTAGTATTCGTCAGTGCAATTTGTTCAAGTCTTTAGATGTATATCGTTTTTAATTCAACCAGCAATAAAAACGCTGATTCATACATCTGTGCCGCCATTGCCAACTCAGCAGGACCGGAAATTCAACTTTTACAAGCCAAAAATGGTATTATAGGTAGTGTTCGCTCAAGAAAAAGCATTACTCGCCTCGCACGATACCTGCAAAATATTCTAAAACGGCTTCCTTCACGTAGCTGCCAACATTAAAATGTCTTCCTTGTAATTGTGAGTTATAATTATCGCTGGGGGGTAGATCGTGATTGTAGGCTGTGAATCCAAAGTAGCATTTGCAATCTGAACAGTGTGCGCTGGTGCATTGTCATGCACATGACTCAATATACCAGTCGCTATTTGCAGTTTATAGAATCAGAATTCACATTGGTGTTTCTGTCTTAGAAGTAAACTGAAATAAAGTCCCATCAGTCCTAAAATTGTGGCCATGATCTTAACATTTTGACCTACCTTGGCGGTGCTTCATCGAGATTATGCCGCTTCATGGACATCCTTTTTGAAAGTGGACCATATAGTTTCATCCCTTTCACAACTGATTCCAGAACATTCTTTCTGTTTGACACAAGGTCAAAAACCTTTCAAAGCAATGCATTAGATATTGTTTTTTGGAATGCAGATAAGTCGCAGCGTCCATTTTGCTCTGATCATTTTCATTTACAGATGTTCTAGCAGAATCCTAAAGATGACTTTTTGAAAGGCCCAACCTGGCAGCAATTTCTTTCAGTTTTAGTCTCCTGTCACTCAACACCTCCTATTCTGCAAGAGTGATGTGTTTCGGTGTCAATATTTTCTCATCTTGATCGAAATTGTTTAGCTCATTCTTTTACTCTATGAACTACACAACTAATCGTATTTTAATTATTTTTTTATATATCAGTTATACCACATGGTGTTCAATTTTCAACATCATGAAAATTCACCACCTCTAATTACTCTCTCCAAGATACTGCGATTTGCGCTGGAACTTGGCCAGGCCTGAAACTTATGGATCAGAATAACGTGCAACGGAGTGACAATTTGATGACGCAACAATACCACATATATAAAATATTCATTTTTCAAAATTATCTGCAATGTCTAACTAACTATATGCCGCTGACTTATCATGTGATGAGCGTTTTATAAATCAATATTAAGCAATGCATTGCAGCCTCTGAGTCCCTGGGAAGCACAGCATGGAGTAAACCACTTAAAATAAAAATAACGCTGTACCCTCGCCCCTATTACAGGACTGCAATGTGATGTTCTGCTTGCAGGAAGTGGCACCTCCCTCCGTTTACAAATGCAGTACGCAGCTGCCCATCGCCGTCACCGCCCTGTTCAACCACCAACGAAAATGTTTGATATTAAAATGGAAAAGTCGGGACCTGTAATTAAAAAAGCGTTATTGATCCGTGCCCCGTGCAATAGCTACCCTCCCTCCCCGCAGATACAGGCCATACAGCGCACTGCAAACAATGAACATCGTGTGGTATATACATATAGAGCAACTGGTAAAAAGCACAACGGCCACCAGCTCTCTGTGGGAAAACTTATCGACTGGCAGTAGACCCACTCACCCATGTTTTATAGATAACGCCTTAAATCCCTAGTACTGAGGGCGCCTACATCCTTCCCAAGAACCGCAGATAACACGTTTAGGCTCTTGGAGGCTTTTAACGGAAACGTATGGATGTATAATTTATATGCGTGATAAGGAGATGTAATAAAATGAATATCCATGAATGCGGCACCAACAGACGATATATATATATTACTGCTAGAGGCTTTGGGCCTCAGAATATTATAAAACATAGTGGGGGGGGGGGGGTTACGGGAATTTGTAGCGTCTGTATGCCAATTCGGGGGGAGGTGACTGCGATAACCCTAAAGTTTCCAGCACAATGGATCAATTAGAAGTTAGTGAATGCATCCTTTTTGTGAAAGTTTGAATCTTCAACTACTGCCTTTAAACTGTTCATCCACTTTTGAACTTCCTAATATCAGGTCGTATTGCAGCAATGTCGCAGATTGGAGCATGCCGCCCAATAAATAGCCTGAGCTGCTTGTTTTTATTTATTTTGCCGTTTGCATTGTAGGCTACTTCTATTCCTAATTACTATAAAAAATCTTTCCCCGCTCTAAATTACGTACATACAGGATGTCAATGAAACACCGAAATAGCTTCAATCAGAGATGCAAAATGCCGAAGTTGTGGGCTATTGAAGTAATTGCAATTAGGTCTCAAAAATTTCATACTAAAAGTAAATAGCGTTAAATTGTGTATTAGAATGGTTTCATACACCTCCATTTTTGAATAGTGTTTAACGCCCGTTTTTACTACTGAGACACCACAGGCGATGGACACCAGTGATACATGAGATGAAATTATAAATTGGGAAAGAATTTTTTATTTTGTAAAGGAGGGAAACGTTCTTCGCCTAAGTTTAGGGCACTTGCCATTAAGAGGACTGAGGAAAACCTCGGAAAAACCTCAGGCAGGAAGGACGGTCTTGGCGGGAATAGAACCCCAGACCTTCCGCTCACGAGTCGGCACCTTAGCGACCTCGGTCATGCCTTCTTAACAATCGAAATATACCTGGTTGAATTCGCGTTAAAATAATTTGCAACATTTCAGAATAAACACAAAGTGGTCCTATTCTTCCTAATGATGCTGCAATAGTTGTTGAGATTACAAGAAGTCATCCACAACAATGTTTTTCAATCTGTTGATAGCCATTTGCGAGCAATGGCGTGCATACCGTTTTGAAACGTTAAGCTCTAATATGTTAGTTTGAAACATTTGACCCCAGGTTCCATATCTCAAATTGCTGTAAGACTTCTGTTTATACGATACAAATATTTCGGCATTGTTTATTAAAAACCTTGTATATACAGAAAAGTACACAATGCTTTTTTTTCTCTTTCTTTTAAGAGTTTTCGAGAAAATAAATATTATATCTGGAAACGCTATTGATGAACTACAGCGGCTATCTCTTCTTTCTCTTTGCCAACACTCAGCACTGGTTTGCTGCTTTGTAGTCTAAAAAATAACAACTTTCTGAAATTTATTTATCTGATATAAAACGAACACATGTTTACCGTGATCTGCACAATGCAAACGCAATGTTCCTTGATAGAGGGAAAAGAGGACAACATCGTATTAAATATATGGGCGCTAGTTTGCCTTAAATACCTTTCATCTTACTTTCATGTTAACATTCAATACAACGTAACAGAAATGCATTATTTTCAGGGCTGTCCCTCTTTGCGGATCATCAATTAACAACAATGTTCTTAACTTTAGTCTTTTCTATTATGGTTTAATGAAAAGTTTGGTAATTTTACTACATAAAATTTAACGCAAACCAAGAACTAACAGTATTACAAACAGAAACACCGAAACAACAACAAAGTTAAATGAAATGTTCAAAATGCACTCCACTGGAACGCACCACTGCTTGGCATTTGCATATTTGTCAGATGTGTCCACTGTCTGCATCTTTCTCAACCGAACATTTCGTATAAGCTAATCATTGGGATGCGGTGACAAAAGTTCCATCATTTATCTTCTTGTCGGATATTTCTTTAGCAAGCTGCTGCTATAATGTTCCATAACTAAGTGGCATGTATAGGTAAATACCCGTCACAGTGAACTTTTCTATGATTAACTTAAAGTTTAGAATGCACTAATTGCGGGTGGTATGCATTTGTTAACATAATCTTGGGTTAGATTGGTATGGACAGAGAGGGAATTTTCGGTATTTCCGTCATTTACGCCTACGCCCCCCAAAAAGGCACCTTCGGAAGGTAGGGATGAGGCGAGGGAAACATTGGGCGGCAAGGGTCCACGGACGATGAGATACCAGATAGGGCATTCCAGCGTCGCCGGAGACATTCCAACCCCTCAGAAGGGATGCTTCTACATCAGACACCGGGGCAGAAACCTTTTCAAGGACAAACCACCGCCACATAAAAATATTTAGATGACTTTACGTCAAAATGTTTCAAGCTGTTAAAAAAAGTATTTGTTCTATTTCTGTTTGCCTATTCATATAATAAACGAAATGTATGAATTCCGATGAATTAACATATTACATTACATGAATGACAAAAAGGGTAGTCAAGATCGATAAAATGGAATTGTAAAGGAAAGTACTGCGTTCAACTCTTGCCAGGACTGTCTCCCTAACTAAAATCTTTTCCAGATTTTTCCCGGTCCTCATCAAAGCAAATCGAGGAAAAAAAAAAATTAAATACCGAATATTTCGTTTTAAATTTTCCGAATTTTTCCTTTTCACCTCTAATCTACAATGACGATCTACTTCTTGTTTCACTTTAAAATTAACTGTACACTATTAAGACTTAGCAGGATTGTTTAGAATTTCATGATGTATCCTTTTTCTTCTCTCTCTTACAATAATGTACAAAAACACAACATTAAAATCAGTGCGAACAAAACTAGAATAAATAATAAGAACAAGAAATTTAAAAAGTTTAGAAAAATAAGGAACTCAGTAGAAGTCATTGGTTGCAGAAGATTACAAGCCAAAGAATCAGAGAAACTCTTGACTGGCTGTCATTATCACAGCAGTAAGCAAGGAAAGGCAAATGAAAGGCAAATTGCCTTTCCTTGATTACTATAGCTCACAACTTTAACAGTATACAAGGGGGGGGGGGTTAAGCATTTTAAAACTGCCAACACAACGGGAAAAAACAACTAACTAAAACTAACAACAACTAAAAATGGTTTTTTCTCAATCATCTTAACATAAAATACATTTATTGCGCATTGTCCTTATGTAAAACGGAAAAAAATAAAAGGCATTATCTCTGTAAATTAAGATCTTCCATACCACAATAGCCTTTGACGGTCCTTGGCTTCTCTCACAACCACTCTCCATGCATATATGCATATCACTGTTGCGTTATCCGTTTCGACTTCTGAAAAATTAACGCCTACAAAATTTTCAACTTTCGAGATATTTGAATTCATGGGCATAGTAAAAAAAAAAAAAATAATAACTAAATATACATGTGCAGTAATGCTTTTATCAAAATGTCTTAAGGGAATTTCATATATTTTCTTTTAATGCTCAAATTTAATCGATTTTCGCCAACGTTTTATACAATTTACTTTTCATGCCGTAGTTAATTTAAAAGTTTCGGGTGCGCAAAGCATGCTTTATTACCTGTCATTAATATTCATGCTTATTTGTCTTTTTTTCAGATACAGTCAATCTCCAATTATTTCTCTTTAACAGAGAAATTATAAATGGAACACATAGCTACTTGTCCATTCCTCTTTCGCAGCAAAAGCTGAAATGGAATTTCTTGGCAGTGGAATGTTATACAAAGCAGAAGAAGCAACTAGAGCACATTACATGCAAAACATTTAGATTTAACAAATCAATAAGATAAATTGGATCTAGCGTCTGTCCACAGTCAAGTACAAAAGTAGAGGACGCAGAATAAACCCTGTTTGAGTCAAGGTCCTCTCTGAATTTCAAATGTATCGTCTTAGACCCAGGCAATCTACTACATAAAAAATAAATGTTCACAAAAAATGGAAAGACCTACAGAATAAATGGCTTTTGGAAGTTTAGGAACGAAAGATGTTTTGAGAGCATTTGCCCTGCTATTATGAAAGTCTATCGAGAGTGAAAGGTAACTATGACGACGCTGGTATGTACGAGATACGTTATCTCGCCCATGTCCAATATTAAAGCAGAGCGTCGTCAGCCCACTCGTCTAAACGTTTAACCCCCTTCTACTAAAGGAGATGCCACTCACTCCCAATGGCATATAGGTAACACTATAAAAGCATTACGTTTTATATACAAATACAAGCCATTCCTAATCTCATCTACTGGTCTTGATTTAATGCACAAATAACTTGTTTTTGTCTTCGAATGTAAATGTGTATATTTCAAACGTTTATTCATTATGCTGTCAGAAATATTTTAAGAGTGACTTTTTTAAGACATAAATAGTGAACGATCATAGGCAACTCCTTTAAATTTTACGCTTATATATTACCATTTCTTTCTTTTGCATGCTGATTCCGCTGCTTCTTAATTCGTATCCGTGACCTTCTTTCTAAAGGAACCGTTTTACTGTATATTATTATGCACAAACATTGTTAAACACACGCTATAAATGTAGCATTTCCATCGCACAGACAAGGGCGCCGAAAAGGCACGGACTAATCTGCGGTTCGATTCCGACCCTGAATAAGGTGTTTTTTTTTTTAAATAACGTTTCCTAGAGTCCTGACCAATAACAAATGCCGGGAAATACGCTCAACTTATGTGTAAAACACTTCCTTCCTAAAATAAATAAATAATTTCATCTCATATACCAGACGTGGCTAAAATATTCGGACTTCTGTTATAAAAAATTAATTTAACAAATTATACATTTTAAATGTTATCACCTCTAAAATACTCCCAGTCCCCAGTCACTACAGTATTGCATGCTGGAAGTCGAAAGTACTGTTGCTTTGGCCTTCATTGCATCTACAGGCCCAAAACGGGTTCCTTTAAATGCAAATTAGTTTTTAGATATAAAACCTCCTTAAAGTAGACTTCGTTAACAGCCTGACCTTCAGGCACCCAGCCCACGTGAATTATCCATCATTGCTTTGCATTTCGACTTGCTCATCCGTGCCTTCTTGTGGGAAACTGGGACTCTCCCAGTACATGGATTGGCACTAATTATCTGGGTCATATAAAAAAAATTAAAACATTTAATAAAAGGTGAGTATATTTTCAATGTGCTCAAGGATGTCGGTACAAGAGTGAGGGTTCTCGCCATCGTTTTCATATTCAAATGTTCAAGTAAATTCTGCCGAAAATTTTCTTCAATATAGCAATTACTTTAGTGTTCAGGCGTTGATTTACATTGTACAATTTCACCCACTTGGATGTTACCGTCAGTTTTCAATGTGCAAAGTGGGCCGGCGCCCGGATTGTCTTCAACATCTACGCTTCCCTGTTTAAATGTTTGAATCACCCATAAACTTCAGTACAAGATGAACATCATTACCATAACATACTTTACATGTTTCAAGTTTTGCGATGAATTTCACTTTCTCACGCTGCCCCACTCTTGGCACTTATTTCCGATTCAGATGGGATGAATAGACCGCTGCAAACAAAGGTTTGCACAAAACTGCTTGCCACACGACCTTGAATATTTCAGCTAGAACAAAGAGTAAACGCAGGTCAAACGAACTTTACCGCCCTCTGCTCTACACACCATATTGAAATTTGGAAAAAAGAAAAAAAGTCCGGTTATCTCAAAGCCGTACCTCGTATCATCAATGTCAGCGATCGTCAGTGGTGTTCCAGTAGTAAAAATTGGCGATAAACTGTGTAATATATATAATCCTCAGATGGCCATCATTCATGTACAGGATCTAGATATGCACGTTTCTACCAAATTACAATAAAAAAAGGGATTCAGAATATGCAAACACACTTTAACCAAATATATGGTTTTTGAGATTGGGACCGTTTTCAGAAATACCGCAAATAATTTAAATTCAACTCATAATCATGGAGCTACGGTTATTCAGAGCCAGAGATTCCCCGTCAGTTTTTTCTTGCTCTTTTTATCACATAGTTTACGTTTTGAAGGGTTTTATAATTGAAGGGTATTAAACATGGCTCGTTGTAATGTAATTGCCCAAAAAGAGTAACATGCAAACTTGTTTATGAAGGCAAAACATTTACAGAGAGAAAATGTGACGGTGGTAATGTTATTAAAGGCGAAATCTGTGATTAAAAATTGCAATACTTAAACTACTAATGTTGGATTCGTTCCTATTTTCTTTTTCTTTGACCCTCCTCCCGGTTGTAATTAAGAATCCTTTTGATGACGTCAGTCCTTTGATAAAAAAAAGTTTTATGACCAAACATGCAAGTGATAATTGCAATCTCAAAGTTAAGAAAGTTCAACAAGATTCAAATCAGAAGCTAATGTAAGAGCATCTGCCTACAAAACAGGTGCTGATGTGATGCGGGCCATGATGAATGGTTGCTGTGTAAATGATGACGAGCAGTAGCAGTAGCAGTAGCAGTAGCAGTAGCAGTAGCAGTAGCAGTAGCAGTAGTAGTAGTAGTAGTAGTAGTAGTAGTAGTAGTAGTAGTAGTAGTAGTAGTAGTAGTAGTAGTAGTAGATGTAAGATATAGGTGCGTTACAAAAGAGTACCGTTTCTATTCATAAGACTTGTATTGACCTAACATAATCCACCCTTATTTGCATCTCGCACTGGAACCACAAAATGAACTAAAACAGCTTTTTGTGGCAGCAGATTTTTTAGCAGGAAAGACCAATCAAGGCAGCCGTGACATTCTTGTTCACATTTTGCCAAACCTATCCAGTGATTTAAGATACAGTGTGCTGGTTCTCTGTGTATAAATAAATATCGAGATATACTTGCAACAGTTTTACAGCCAAGAACCCATTTGATCATATGTGAAATGTATTGTGGAAAGAATATAGCGGCATTTAATGCTTTAACACATGCATAATGAAAGTTAATCAAATACAAATATTCAAGCCAGAATGGAAAAATATAACAGGATAAAGGGAACCTTTATGGGAATTTCTTATACTTGGTTAATTTTTTACAACTTAAGTGTCTAAATGATTAAATTAAAAAAGGCTTTACTTCCCTTCCGAGGAAGCCTAATTAGGATTTTTACGCCCAAAAAAATCAATCGATTCTAGCTGGGATTGAACCCGCGATCTTAGGTTCAGGAAGCAAAGTATGGTTACCACTACACCACCAGGACCAACAGAATATATGTTACACCCGGTAGCTCTCTAAAATTATGAGATGTTAAATGTAATCTAAATTCTTTAGAAAAGGTGAAGAAAACTGGAGTTAATAAAAATATGCTAAAACGCATCATAGCAGAATTACAGAGGAATGTAATTTTGTAAGAAAGATTTTAAATTCAGTGACTGTTTCAACATCCCAAGCTATCACTAACTGCAAGTACTAGCTGACCTCGAAAGTTCTGGAAAAATTGAAGGAATGGGGAAAGAAACTATGATCTCAGAAACAATAACCAGTACACCACTGGATTTGTTGTGTTATTTATGATTAAGGGATGACTATTACTCGTATTATGAAAGAAGGGTTTAATGAAAATAAGAAAAAAATACGTTCAAGTTTAAAACTTCTGCATAGTATTTCAATATTCACTCTGTTTCTCTATTACATACGATATATAATTTCATGACAAAAATATAATCATGTAATAATGCTTAGTAATGTTGCAGACATGGAAAATGTTCAAGAAACCATTCAATAGTTTTTTTCCGGGGGGGGGGGGAGATGGGAGATATTTCAGAATATAAAATCCAATTTGAAACCTGATAATCATTATCTCGTCTCATTAATTTAGTCTAACATTTTTCTTTGCTTTTTCATCTCCTGTTAAACAGTAACTCCTCTTTGTTAGATTGTCTGTTCGTCAATTATTTTAACGGGCATCCAAAAATTGTTCCGTCACGTTTTTGTTATTGCACTCAAAGAGTTTAATAGTTATATACACTTGTTTAAATAATATTTTCTTAAAAAAAGTTAATGGGCAAATTAACGTATCTGTTTACCAACATTCCGTTTAAGACAAGTTGCTTCAGCGGGGTTTTCTAACACGGAAATGCTGCCAGATTGCTCAGGTTTTATCAGCCAGTATGAGATATTTAAAAGTGAATAAGCAAGTATGCACGAGTTACGCTTTCTACAAAGTTAGCTTTAAGTGTGTACTGAAAATAAATGGAATACTAAGAAACCCCCTTTCTATAATGCAATACTTGAAGTATGCTCACAATATTTTAGAACATAAGACAATGACAATTTTGCAGTTCGCTAGTTCCAGGTAAAAGGCACTCGTCTTTGTGTATTCTTCCACGAGGATGAACGGCTTATTCAGCTGATAAAATCTTGAACCAAATTCCCGTAAACACGCGACTTCTCCTATCTCCAAAAGTTCAAATGAATGAATGTTTATTATTATTTGTAGCCATTTACAATTACACCTTTACAATATTTCCTTGATTGTGGAGTGCTTGTTGTTTCAGGATCCTATACAATTAACACCCGGTTGTTGTGTACATCACTCTAACTATACCTATTATAAAGTGAACTTTGCAAATACTTCCCTAAAGGGGAACATCTCGCATCATTGTTCCTTTATTTTCTTTATTGCCCTCTTCGTTTGCCTCGACCACTTTCCTCCATTGTTTTTCTCTTACTTTCCCTACATAATTGCCAAACTCATTCAATAATTCTTTTCTGCTACTACCAAAAAATTTAATGCCAAAATTTCTGCCTGCAAATTATTCCACTTCTTGTTCCACATTTCCTCTCTCCATCCTTCGGTTTCTGTACATTCTAATATACAGCGCAAGTTCTTGTCTACATTGCCACACAATGGGCACAATTCTTTGTCAACTTTTACCCCCCCCCCATCATTGTTCCTGTTCTTGTCCATTCCATACCCCTCCCTTCCCATTTTGTCCAAAACATCAATATATTTTCCTTGCCCCAGTCTTTCTTAAAACTCCTATAATATATTAGAGTATTCTTAAGCTACCAAACATTTCCTATTTCTCTATATCGTCAACCCTTGCTTTCGCTTTATTCCATGCCTTTCCCATTTGATGAATGTAAACTAACTAGCTCTCCCAGTCAATTTTCTTTCAATCTCCTTTAATCGACATAACCAGCTTCCTTCCCATTTAGCCTTTTCTTGTGCCCCAAACAGTCTTTGACAAGATTTTCTCCCTCCAAAGAGCGTATCCTCTGCCTACATTTCATAATACGTTTTATAACCAGAATTTTCCTGTGATCCCTTCCTTGTTCCATCAGGGCTACTCCATTGGGTGCTCCTCTAGGTAATCCCAATATCATTTTACAGACTGTTCGATGAGTCTGATCTACATATTCCCACCCTTTTTCTCTCCCCCAAATTTCTATCCCATACATCATTTTCGATTCAACTGTAGATGTATATACTCTCTCTAGCCAATTTACACCCATATTTGACATTTTCTCCTATTGGTAGCTGATTTTCCCCTCCCTAGTACATTTTTCCTTTGTTCTATCCATTTTCCATACGATTCAGTCTTTGCTCAAATAACCAAATTTCCTTACCACTTCAATTTCACTCCCCTATACCAACCATTTCTCATCTTTGCAGAGTTTGTTTCCTTTTGTACATACCAAAATTTTAGATTTACTTTTATTTATCTTTAAGCCCCATTTTACAGTGTCTTTCTATTGCTTCTACTTTTTTCTTTAAACCCCCACCTGTAATTGCAGGTGGTGCCACTAAATCATCCGCAAAAAGCAACCTGGAATGTCTTTATTACTAAATGATGGACAGTACCTCATATATAAATAGATTGAATAATAACTGACTTAATTTACAACCCTGTATTACAGCCGATTATCAAAAGTTCATGTGGAAACATATCATTAAATTAGTGATTTTGAAGTTGTCTTTCAGTAAATATCTATTCAAGCAATATGGTACAAAAGAGATAACGGTTTTTACTATCTTATAACAGTCACTATGTCGAACGGAAAAATTCCAGCAGTAATTCACAAAGATTGCCATTTAATTTTCGGGATTTGAGAAAAACATGAGAGATACAAATTTCCTGTTGGCAGCACTTAAAAGGGCGCGTCTTGATTTGTAATCACAGCGGAAGCATAGGCGCGCCATCCATTGTTGTAACTGCAACAAAATGTTAATTGTGATCGTCCGCTTCTGTGTGATGTTCCAAGATGGAGGTGAGCCAAGAGCATTTTCATGTGCTACATAGTTTGCACAGTTGTAAGAGGAAGAAAAACCTTACAAGATCTTCCAGCAGCAATAATAGATGCTGGTGTAGAAACCACAGTGAAGAACGATCCAGAGGGAGAAAGAGGAGTATCTAGACATTTATTCGCTGCGGGTGTTAGATATCCTCGTGCTGTCAGAGTTGTTGTCAGAAACAAAGAAAAAAAAAGTGACAGCACCAGCGAACTGGGGCCAGGAAATAGTTTGTTGTTCCGGCAATGGCAGTTCCTGACGTGTCTAGGATACCTTCACATTTGAAGAAAGCAGAATTTATCAACGTGAGCCGGAATCAAAGGGACAGTCCGCGATGACAACATCCCAGTGAATAGTAAACATTGTCCAAGTTTGGGCCGGAAAATGTTGTCAATTTCTTCTCAACAAGTGGTGACATTGCAAACAATCCATTCCAGGAACAAAATCGTCCAGGTTTTCACTAACAGAAAGAACACCGAAGCCTGGGTTGCCGGAACTGTTGCTTTACCACGACAATGCCTCAGCACACTCCGTTTTGAATGCAAAATACTTTCTGCAAGAATCATGCGTGAGAGGTGAATTATTCACTGTACAGTTCACATCTCGCTCCAGGTGAAAAAGTGAAGGGCCATCAGTCTCAAAGTTCGGAAGAAGTTCTTGGTGCCATCTATACAGAAGCAAGGCTTTGTTGCTGCTTCCATGATTGGTTTCGGAGGAAGCAACTTTGAATCGAGATTGAGCGAGGCTACCTCAAAAAGTAATAGGAAAAATTTGGTGAATTATAGCCCCCTACTTTAGCTAGGTAAATAGCTAGTTCGTACAGCAGTCATAATCTGCTCAAGAGTGTACAAAAGCGACATTGGAAATTTACAGAAACAAGCCTATGCTATGAAACACTGCAGATCCACATGAACGTTTAGTTACCACAGTACAGTTTTCTGACTTTAAACAATATATATTTCACTTTCACATATTACTCCATATTTTACAATGCTGAAATGTAATCTCGTGACACATACCATGAAACGATAGACAATGCCAGAGCGTGCATTTGCAGCCTATTTATTATCTTTCTAAAGTTGCATAATCGCATTTATGCGGTGTTAGGATGGTATAATATCTTTGAAGAGCGAACATTTCTAATGATACTCTTGGGAACTGCGGAGCAACAATAATCGTCAACGAAAAGCTTCAAGTATTTACAGTTTCCTCAACTTTCCTTAATCTTAAATTAAAACAAAAAAATTTGGAAGCTTAGCAGAAGGACTGGCTTCGGCTTTTAATTATTCTTACAAATATTAATGAAACCATCAGATATGGAAATCGATCAATTGAATCACAAATGCCTCAAACAGCAGTTTTACAGACACACAAAAGTGTTCTGTAAAGGGTTTACCAACTGACTTTCATACACGGAAGGCCAAGGTCACTAAGGCACGACTCTGTATCGGGAAGTCAAAGGTTCGAACCCCACCAGAACCTTTCAGTTTCCCCCCCCCCTCCACGTTTTTCTCGGGGAAAATGCTGTGGAGGTACCTTAAACTTAGGCCTGGAATGCCTCCTTTCCAAAATTTATTTCCCAGCTATCATTTAATCTTATTCATTATTAATGTCCACTGCCTGTGTTGCCGCAGTAGTTAAAACGGGCGTTAAACACTTTTAAAAAGCCTTACTTTGTAGTTCAGTGTCCATTAGCTGAAACAACTCTTAGCGTTCGTCACTTGTATGAGCTATATGTACCAGGAAGAAAGATGAGCTTTCTGATTATGAACCGCCCATCTTTGTTTGAGTAATGGGAGGAAAAGTTTGCAATGTCATATTTGGCATTATTCCTAATTATTATTTTCCAAATTTTACATTAATTTTTCACTTTTATGACAGGGAATCCAGAAAATGCATTTTAATTGAATTTCAATAATTTGCTGGATGACTGCTATCGGCGGAGAGAGGTCAAGCTTTCGTGTAGTGACTTGGCGAGACCACGTGCGCCATTCATCAGATGGGAGTTAGGGGCGTATTTATTGATTTGAAGTTGTAGCACCGCGCAGCAATCACCTCTTTTGTTCTACAAGTCAAAGTCCTACGCAGAGCTTGGAAATGATAAAAGCAAGCTTAAAAGCCGCATGCATTAGGCAAAACAAAATCTTAGAATGGCATAAATGATTTAAAGACTTTACAGATTTGCCGTCTCAGATATCCGTAAATGCAAATCTTGAAGTCAATGTGTAACGATAAAACCATAGTTGGCATGCCTGTGCCAAACCTTAGTGCCATCGATTTGGCTTACTTTTTCTATAGTTGCATCTCACATTACACCTTTTGAAAACTTCCTTTTTAATATTTTCGCACCACCCTATCTTGATAAATTTAATTTTCAAAATCACCGAACGTTCTCAAAACCTGCAATCACCATATGTTTAAAACTATATTTACAACATAGCTACAGACATGATGATACCACTTTAAAGCTTATAAATTAGACTTTCGTTTGATATACCATTTAATTTTAAATTTCCACAGAAATTTAATTTTTAAACTTTTCTAAAAAAAAAAAAAAGTATACATAAATGTACATGTCATCTAGCTACACTGTCCAAATTTCATGGTGGTATCTCAATGATATCATACAAACTTAAATGTTCTTCTTTGCAATGAAGGGAGAGGTGTGTGGATGGGTAGATGGTATTTTGTCCTGGAACTATCAGGCTAACTCTGACATGTTTCTAAATACACAATGGTATCCCGTTGCATGTCAAATGAAAAGGTTATTCATAGTAAGCTTTAAAATAGTTTTCTAATCATTAACATTTAAGTATGAGGTTAACAAATTATTCTCTTTTGTAAATTTAAAAACCCTATTTTCTAGAGACAAATGATTGGAATTAAAAATAATTTTATTTGCCTTATGGCAAGAGAAATATACATATAAAATTACTAAATATGACACCATGTTTCAAAATGAATTCTTCATTGATTCATTTGACTCGAACTTCTTGTTAGCAGTGCTAATAAGTATCTTACAAAGAAAGAGATAAGTAAAACCACAGTATGGTGGAGGGTAATGATAAAAAAAAAAGTGTTTTAAAGGACGCCAACGTGTCGAGAAAGAACCGTATCCAAGGCGACCAACGACACCGACTGCAGAAGGTAATAGAACTGATGAAGTTGTTCACGGTGATTGGCGCACCACAGCGCAGAATGTTACTTAATGTTCTGTATAGATGAGATTGGACATCAATGAAAATAAACAATATCGCAAAGTATGTGTGCGCATGTTGTTTTTTACGACTAACACACCCAAAAGCTTACCATTACAGATCATTGGCATTTTATGAGCATTGGTTGACATAGTCGATACTGATGTACCCGAATCCAAAATATGTTTTATTCTATTTTGGTGCCACTTTTTCTGTGAGAACGATTTGGTAATGCCTTTTTTCGAGCGGTTTCATTAAATGTCCTCACAGCTGCGAAATCTGCTCAAGAGCCCCATCCGTAATATAAGGAAGGAGTACAGAATTATGCTCATTTCTACAATCCGTTTATTACAGACACTACAAGATTTCTCGACTAAATGTTTTCTCCCATTCTGCCTACAGGTCGTAGAGAATGTCCATTTATTAATATCCTCGAACAGTGATGAAGAAGTCATACAATATGAATGTTGAAAGCCCCCACCTCCACCCAACTCCATCCCTATCATCCCAGGGTATATAGAACCGATGGCTCCAAGGCATTGTAAAATTGATTACTTGCATTTAATTTTGTTGTAATCATCAAATTACCATTTAAAAAAAAACGTTAGTTTACCTCCGATATCTACCATAGATATTGGGGAATAATTTCCTATAATTAAGACATTTCAAACATTTTAAAAAAAATAAGCAGCACACAGAAATGTCCGATCTGGAAAACATCTGAAAAATTCCCTGACGCTGGATTCACAATGCCGCCTTTAGTTCACGTTCACAGGATATGCGTTGCTCGGACCTTGTGCTCCGATAGCTGTGCCAAAACAAGCAGGGATTAGAATTAGAAATGTTAGGTTCGAATCCTCGTAATGTTTGAATTTTTTATTTATTAGATTTTGCAACTAATATTAATATTCGGCAGTAATATATATTTTAACTTAGCAAGGTATATATTCATTTTAAGGCAAACAAAAAACGTTAATTAGTAATTTTTAAAATAAATATTTTATAATGATTATTGTGTGCGCCGTGTGTAAGCATAAAAAACTTCAGATAAGGCTTCGCAATTGAAAGCTATATCAAGTGCATAATAACCATTATTTGTACTTGCAAAAAAATAGAACAATTGACGGAGGGTAGGATTTGAACTTGCGCAGTCCCCATTACTAGACATTTTTAATGGTTCGATTGAAGTGTACATCTTACATGGAGAACTCGAGTGACTGGTGAATGAGGCTAAAGGTTGTAAAACCCGCGCGCGGAGACATGCCGGGGAATCGAGCGCTAGTCGAACAGAACTTGATAGACCTTTTTTTCCTCTCTTTTCCTCACCCCCCTTTCCCTCACACCTTAAGAGATTTGAATTACAAATTAACTCTTTACATCAATATGTTTAAAAGGGTTACGTTTAGTCATTTAAAATAGCTCATACAATTGTTGACAGAACCCTGCCAGAAATATAATGCTAAGAATAATTTGTTTTATACAATAATAAAAATCTATTATTTTTACAATAGAAAATCCCAATCGCACAGTGCGAACTATTCTAAAGTAATATTGTCTTCTTGTATAGCATAATAGTTGGTATGAATCGTAATAACTATTTAAGATTTAATAATAATAATCATAATAATAATAATAATAATAATAATAATAATAATAATATAAAAAGGTTATTCCGACAATTAATACAGCGAAATGTCTGTATGCTATGTCCATTGGAGCCTAGGAAGTGTTTGCCCTATAAACTACACTCTGATTCTTTGTTATAAAAAAAACCGATAGTGTCTTAAACTAGCCGAAATGTGTGTGTTCCTTTTGACACAGGACGAAATGTGACTAAAGAACCCGTTAATATCCTTTCTTACTTCTTTCATAAACCTGGCTACCAGAATTAGTTTTTAAATTCAAATCATGAACATACAGCTGAATTTTATAACTAAGCCCGCTTCCACGTTCAATTTCCAATAGTCGTTCCCAGTGCCCTATTGACTCCACAGCATGCGAAGGTATCTTTAATAACGTTTTGTCGGCGCATGGCATCCGTAGCAGCAGTGTCTTCCTCTTAACTAAAGCAGACCTGGCGGGTTCCTAATAGCACATATCCTATGGATAATATATTTTAAATGTCACTTGGTAGAGCACAAGGGTAATACTACACGTCTTCCCGTGTGCCATCAGCTAACCGTCCTTGACCTACAAGAGCTGTATTTGGGCTATGCATCCAGTGGGAGTTAGGAAAACATAATGCGAACGAAGGTGTAATTTTAAAATAGCTCATAGTGTACCAAGAACTGTGATCCCTGAACGCAATTGGCATTCTTTTCAATAACCCTATAATAGGTGCAATCTGCATTAGCCATTCTATGGTAAAGGCGAAATAATCGCAACAAATTTTACGAAGACATTCGCCCATATTCGCACTAAAATACGAGTCGTTTACGTAATCTAGAAAACAGTGTTTTAATCTGAAGGCGCTGCCAAATATGAGTATTTTAACATATCCTAAAACAGCACTGAGAATGATTTTAATTAAATGGAAAGTCTGCTTCCTAGTTTCTTGAAATTAAATTCTCCAAATTTACATCCTTGGAACCAACTTTGCATCTTATACATGATGGATGAGACCAAAATCGCTTGAAGACACTCCTTGGTTGAGCGATCGCTCCTAAAAAGCCAATCACTTTGTCTGGGCAACACCCTATGACATCAGCAGATGAATGGCCGGAGGCATTAAGTTACAATTCGAGAATCTTCGTGATTTTTTTAAAATTATAAACTAAAGCTTTTATGGGAAAGGGTTCAAATACGATTACAATGGAATAAGTTGAAGCAGTTCCACAGTTCTCTTCAAAATGTCTTCTGTAATAACGTGATATAGCGCGGCCTTGAATGCTAAGCTTCCATCACCAGCCGCAGCGCGGGTCGCTGGTATTTTGCCTGATCCCTGTGCTGGCTGGCAGGCCGCGCCGAGGCTACCCGACCGTCGCTAGGCGAGAGCTGCTACTAGCCAGAGCTAACCCAACTAAACTTCTCTCTCTCTTCTCTTCACTCTATTCCCACCTTTCCAAGCCAAACCACGGCAAACGATATACGGGGGTTCAGCGACCCACATAGTCAAGCGGTATAACAGCCGACCCAAGTAATCAACTGCTTCGGACCCCAGCTTCAAAGCACACCTGGAAAAGAGCATTCCAATCGTGCTATTTTCGAAGCTCTGTTATTTACCAATTGTAGAGACCGATGAAAATGCGACAAGAACATGTTGCAAATGAAGTGAAGCCAACAAATGTAGGAAAGCAAAATGTTAGTGACCTATCCCGTTAAACATGACTATCTAAGCAAAGCAGCTTAGTGACATCGACCTCTACGCTTTCAAGTATATGTTAATAGCTTTAGCTGTAGAATCAAAAGCACACATCACACACATATATTATACACACATCAAGTCACTCAATTTGCGCCGAATTCAAACGAAGAATTAATCGGTTAATATGTTTGAACTGACCACAAAGTGCATAAATAAGAGAATCAACCGTGTCAATATTTAATTGTAAGCACTTAAACATACAAATAAATGCTCAAGGAGAAACAAAACAAGCCTTATTTCACCCCTACGAAAAATTCGTGTGAAATGCAAAATGTTTCCTAATCTGAAAGTATGCTGTCTTTTTGTATTTTCATGCATTTTCCTTTACTTTTAAAACTTTCCTGAAATTTTCTTGGAAAACGTCTTCAAAGTTGTTTCCATTCCGCCTCTAATGCAAATAAGCACTGGATTTTATTTGTGATTTATATTAATATTTTAATGTTTTCTTTAAATATGTGACATACATTCTCGTGGAATCAACATCCAGTGATTGTAGTAATATTAGCTTCCATTTAGGTGTTTTACATAACCAAAGTCCTAAGTCTAAGGTCGAAAGCTTTGGACAATGCATTGTATAAAATTATAGTCACTAAACAGGCCCATGTCTTCCTCATTTTTACCTACAAAGGACTTCAATACAGAGACCTTCAAACTCATTTGCACTTACCCACCACCAAAACTACACGAGTCCTGTATTTTTGCGACATGATTTAATCCGTCCATCTGACTTTAATTTTTTTTTTTTTTTTCCTTTCTATGAATAGTACATTTCTTCAGTTTTCTCATAAGCAAGACTTCTATTTGTTTGGGCACATGCCTGAAGTGTCCTCTTATTAACCTTACTTAAATATGTTTTTCTGCGGATTACTCGCCCATAATACACAGCAAATCGCCTCCGAGGTCTATGGTAGTAGCTGCGACTATTTATCCTGAGGTCCTGGGTTCAATTCCCTGTCAGATAAAGCAGTCTAGATACGCCCAGCTCCGAAGTCATTTGCACCATCATTCATTTTATTCCATTTAAGACTACAGACTAGTATTCACATCTAATATACAGACACTGCGGGAGGGGGGGGGGAAGAAAACAATATTAATGTAAAAAATTACGTGCGGTTTTTCTAAAATTCTTTTCTAAAATGCGTTTGCTACCTTAGAAATTACTTAAAAAGTATTTAATTTTGGGTTATCTGAACCTTCCTTATTATACTCGTATAACGTTTTTCTCCTTCAGCTAGTACTTTGTGTTCTTAAGCTCATAATACTTTTGGCTGCCTGATGGGTATACTGAACGCTTCTCTAATTCGTTTGATCAATATAAATACGTTGCGTTCTTCTTTAGTAATTTCCTTTACTTTACATCCCATATCCCTTGTTACGTTCATACAAACTATTACAAATTAGGCAATTTTTACAGGTGCCTACACCTTAAAGCAGACGACTCTGTTTAACAAGGGCGACTTCATGAAATAATAGTCATAAGATGAATGTTTATTTGGCGTTGCATGCCCACGGTATTATAAGTTTCGATCTGTATCAAACAAAATATGTTTTTTTATTTTTGTAACAGTTATATTTCAATATTGTGAATTGATAAGGCCAATATCTTCTGGAGTAACTATATATTACTGCAGACCATCATATGGTTTAAGGCATAATGTACGCCATGCTTAAAATGAAGGCACTAACTAAACAAAAGAAACAATAAATAAACAATAATACATTCTGTACCAACTCTAAATTATGTCTATGTTGGGTCCACGTGATCTATATTTATTAATGGTTGCAAATTTATCACTAAAAGTTTTATTGAGCATGAAAAGGTTATGATAGTTTAAAATTAGAAAAGTTTCGTTCAACTATCCATTTTAAATGTTTAAACAGTGGTTTTTGATGTGACAATTTCTACAAGCAAAACCATTAATATAACTAAAAATTTGTTGATATGCATGAAAATAAAGTATATGCCCTAATCGCTATACAACCGCCGAATTTAGAACAATTATTTTGTACTGCTATTGGAAAGCAAATATATACACACTTCCGGTTCTATCTTTATTTTGACGTAATGTTCTAACATATTTACTAGTATCTTGTCCCAAATCAATAAGGGATTATAATTAACTAATAAATTGTCAGAAGAAATCAACTGTCAAACCATACAAAATTAAAATGCCTCGGATATTTTACCCAAATATCTTGGAATTGGATAATTTAGAAATGCCTGGAAGTGAAATTAAGTTATGCACCAGCGGTTCTCAAAACGTTTTCCGGGAAGGGATCGATTGCTAACAGCATTTATTCTTAGATGTATAGATACAAACAATGAATTATGATACAAATGTATAAGTATTTATTGTGGTAAAGTAAATAAGAACCAAACTGAAGAATGCCATATGCTCCGGAGGGAACTTTCAAATAGGGCCATAAAAATATTGATGCCTTTCGTAACTCGTGTGAAAAATTATTATCTGCACGTATTTACCTTTAAAAAAAAAAGTTTAAACTGTTTGGAAAACATAACATTCAGAATATAACTTCTCTTCTGATTAAGCTAGATATATCACGCCAACATGGAATAATATTAATAATAACAATAATAATAGTGTTTTGACTGTAACGTTATTATAAATATAACTACTGTGCACGGTTAAGTACAATAAAAATACAAATAATGAAACAAATGTGCATTTCTTTGTTTATATTTAAAAATTTGTAAACAGCAATATGGATAACTTTAAAAATGTTTATTGGATAATTTACATTTTAAACTTTTGAGTTATATTTTAGGGATTCACGTTCAAGAAAACTTAGAATCACTAGTTGTAAAACTATAACAAAACAATCATTTTATACGCGGAAAACTATTAACTCCTGATAATTACTCAATACATTATCGTTGGCACTTTAGTTATATATTTATATTGGTATAATTATATGTATATTAGTTTACATTTATCGTGTCAAATGTTTCTTAGTTGCTCATTGTTTCGGCCTACTGATTTATAGTTTCTGGATTTTTAATTTGCATTATTGTTGGATCTTGAAAGCTCTGAGCTTGGAAAATAAGTTGAGACAAGAACTGCCACGTTCATGAACTGTATATTGTATTATCTCGTAATCTGGAATGATTATTAGGCACATGAATCTTGCTGATGTGAAGTTCTCTATGTGTGCCACTGTATTCCGAGTGAACAGCACATACACATTATATAGTACATACAACCCTCCGATACCGCTTAAGTGGCTGACTAGGCAGCAGGCGTCGAATCCCGCCAATTACATAGCCCCATTACCTCCTAGTTAGACAAGACAGCCTGTCTTGCGGAAAGAAAAGACTTGAGAACCCAGCAACTGCTATCCTTGCTACGGTTTTTTTCAGCAAGTATGAATTTGCAACAAGCCGCATCGATTAGAAATTTTACATTATCGCCGTCACTAATGAAAAAGAAAAGTGTACTTAGGGACTTGTCAATAAAAGCAGTCAAGAGAAACAATTCGTTACTACTATGTAAAATATTTTTACACGTTAAAATTAAACGATTTTCGTACAAAATGAAATTACTACAACTGTAATAGTAATTATATTATATTGCTTATATTTATTTTTGTGACCAAAAAACACAATTTGACAATAACTAAATTGGATGAAGCTGAAGGGAATGGTGAGTTTGTGAAACATTGACAAATCAGTTCCCATCGCTGGCTTAAGTAATAATTTTATAACTCATTTTTCATTGCTAAGTAACAGTTTTCAAAGCACGGTTTAACGTGAACGTAGACGATGAGCTGTGGCACTTTAGATTCTTTCGCTTATGCTTATTCAACACATTTCTAGGAATCGTTGGCCAATGGCTTGGTCGGGGAAAAACCTTCTAGTGAGAAAAGTAAGCAAAATAATTAACACCAACGCAGTTAGAAAGTGGTCAACAAAGCATAGTTTGTTTTACCCTCCACCGACTGGTAAGAGCCCGTTATGTACCCAATTTCAGTATTCTGGAGATGTTTGCACTGTCCAGCAAAAAGCGAAATGAATGCCAAAGCATGTGTCGTTGCTTCGGTGCATATCATTACACAAATGCCGAAAAATTAATGCATCGAGAACCTTAATTCTATAATCTATGGGGTTAAAGGTTTTCTACCGTCTTTCTCTGCTCCTGAGAGGAATTAACCCTCTTTTTCACTTCCTGCTTGCTGAAGAGTTTCGTATGTCATTCTATTCGACCATCTGCCTACAGGAACGCCAGAATTAGTTCGGTCGGTGATCGTTTTCTGCATTTGTGGCTAGTAGATGAACTTAGTGAAACGCATGATTGTGAAATGTAAAAGATTGCTATTCTGGGATATCATGAGGGTGTAGCAAGTTTTCTAGGAGTGCGTTGTCTGTTTCAATCCAAAGCGAATTTCCACTGACAAGATATATTTCCAGGTTCATGCTAGACCTAAAAATACTTGAATACTATAGTTTACTAGTTGGGCTTCGCATAGGGGCACACAGTCAGATTCAGTTCTGTCGCAGCATTCAAGTACACGAATGGGGCAGTACGGAACTACTCTGGACTAAGTTACATGCATACCCGTAAAACACTAAATATTGTGACGCGTACTCGTTCTATTTCTTCACGAAAAGATGTCGAGTTTCAGATGTATAATTTCTGCCTTTTATGCGAAATTATTCCCAACAGGATGTGAAAACCATCATGTTAAGATGGTTAAATGTAAAATATAGCGTCATGAACATCATAAGAAAAGATCATCTTTTAAGAAATAAAAAATGGAATAATTCTTCAAATAAGTTCCCGCCAACAATGAACAAAATCTTGTGAAGCCGTCATGAAACACGAGAATAAGAATGAAAAGGTTTCTATTAAGAGTTTAAGCTTTCTCGCCGCTAATGAATGGATCGCCCAAGGCCACAGAGTAAATATGCTGAAAGTTTGGAGTTCGACATCCCATGAAGGCATTATCCATAAGCGTTTCTTTACAATACTAACATACTTATTCCGGTGGTCGAGGTCCTTAAGACACGGACTTATGAGCGGGAGGTCTGGAGTTCGATTCCCGCCAGGACTGTCTTCTCAGATTTTCCTCAGTCCTTACAAATGGCGAATGCCAGTAAGGTACTCTAAAGAGCACTGACAGGAGATGATACATGGGTACACCATTACTAGCCAGAGAAGAAATATCAGACCACAGAATATCGAAACAAATAATTGAGAAGTCAAACCACGGTTTTAGGTGGATAATTCAAGCAACGTTTTCTCTCTCTCTCTCTTCCTTTTTCTTCTGACGCAATTTTTCCCCCTTTCTCCCTCCACATAGGAATCCTGGAAACTGGGATTAAAATAATCTTCAAACACGTTATTAAACCGAATCGAACGTTTTCCTGTAACAAGACAATTCCAAGCCACCAAAGCAGCAATTGACCGATTTTTCTTGCGACTTCGTGGCACCCTGCGATTTCTATATTGAAAAACACCTCTCTGGACATCGTTATGCATCCAATGAAAAAAAAAAAAAAATGAGATGGATTAGGAACTAGTTGAGAAAATAGAACGTGATTAGTTTATCTAGTGACTATCCATAACAAACATCACTTTGTTTCCCTCCAGTAACGAGCCATTTTCGTGCATATATTACACTTCATTCAACTCTTGTCTACCGCAATGTAGCTAACTTACTTGGGTATTAGTGCACTGAAAAAAGACATTAATATTAAAAACAGATAGTTCAAATGTAATCAATTCGAACCGAATTGTAGGCTGTACTACTGGTTTATTGTTATGTTATGGCTTTAATGTTCCGTCTAAACCGCTTCTTTTAGCGTTTTAGATCTGCTCATTTTCTCTTTATCTCGCTCTCTAGTCCCCACCTTAAGATCAACTAGCATGTTTTTGCTTGTCCGTATAGGATCGGCATTAAGCACAACTATAAGTCAACTGCAAGAAGCTTTCAGTTGAATTTTCAGGGACTTTCCGTGCGTCTGTCTGGAAGAACACTTGAGGGACGACAATACCATAAGAAAATTCGCCCACTACAGGTAATGCTGGCGATCTAGGGCGCCCCATTGGAACGTGAAGCTCGTATGTGAGTAGGTCATGGTCTCTCTCTCTCTCTCTCTCTCTAGGACGTCACAACGCGGCCTGTTGTGGGGGCCGGAGCTCGCTCCTTGATTGACTGCAGGTCGCCGCCGCTTTCGGTAGGTTCCTTCGCTCGCGCCGCCAGACGGGATGACTACACAGGCCGCTAGCTCCAGGTTCAGTGATATCGCCACCGCCTTCGCGGAAGGAGCGAAGAGCAGGGAAGTGCTAGGCAATGGTGGTAAGCTGGAGCGCTGGCGGGCCCGCACCACACAATGGACCGTACAGCGCAGTGTTTCTGAAGTCTGTCGGACGCGACGTGCTAGTTTTTTGATAAAGAAAATGGACTGCGTAGTGAAATATGTTCAGTGAAATGTTTCTGTTTCTTGCAACACAATATGCTATTTGGACAAGTTTGTTGTTATAAATTAAAAATAACGATCTTTCTTAATATGGCAACATTGATGGTAAATGTTTTTGGTTTCACTGGGCAACGATTGCAGCAGTTTGTAAATGAATTCGAGATATGTATAAACGAACGAGTAAAACTGGTTTCAGGTTAGCGTCATGTGATAAATTTGTATTTGTACATATTAAAAGATTACCTAAAGAAATATATAAATGGAAACCACTGAGAACAAAGAGAAATATTTAAACACTGTGTGGAAAAATAACATAATAAAAGGCTTAAAAGAAAATATATTGCAGAACATGTGTACATGTAAATTTTTGAGAAGGCCAAAACTTTCAAAAGATAATCCATATTATCAAGTGTTCCGTGGGGGCGGGGAGTTGTAAATCAGACAAAAAGAATAAGTGAAAATGCGTAAAAGTGTGTATAATTACTGTGTGCCTGAATGTAATTCAGTTATGTGTAGTGCCTGTTGAGTTCCTTTATTGAAAAACATTTAAAGGCAGGATACATCCTTTTCCTTGCTATTAAACTTTACCAAATATGGAACAAAACGGCTGTTTTAAGATTCTAGTTCGAATTCAAGTGGAGTGAAAAATAAAAGTCCTTTTGTTCTTCCAATGTGAAACTTCGAATCCCTTCCTTAAAACAAATTTAACACAAGGTCATTCATAGGTTAAAATCTTGATCTACAATTGGGTATAAAACTTTCCATTCGCAAGTTGGTGTAAACCGACCATCATACAGTGCACATTTTATAACACGACACTTTGCTTAATTTACAGAGCGCAAACCAAAAACTGATGGCAGAAATAATAAACTTTATTAGTTGTTTAAGAATGAAGTGTTTCTGCCGAGATGGATATTAAAGAGGGCCTCAAGCCTTGAGGATAATCTGAACATTTTTCATGCAAACAATTCCCAAACACGGCCTTCAGTATAGGGATCATAATTAAAAAGCATTTAAGAGCCACGAACCTAAGAATATTAATACTTGTTTTGAGTCGTAATACGGTAAATTACTTTCGTTTAATTTTAGATACAAACTTGGTGTCCTTTGTTGGTTTTACTATTCCAAGGCGATGAATAAAACATGGCACCATTATTTCTCCTCCGCTAAAACAAAACGGATGTCTTTAACTATAGTAAAATTTGAGACGTTCCTCCCAACTTATAAAATGGGCTACCCATTTTATTTTTGCTGTAGCGCCATTCAAATGAGCAAAAAACTTGGCCAAAAATATTTTATAAGAGCAGCAGTTGAAGTAACAAACCTACAAATTTGGTGTTATTGTTACAAATCATTGGATTTGGATCATAAAATGCGTAGTTGAATTTCATTAATAGCAAATCGAGTTGCGTTTAATTTAAATATTTTTGTCACTATCGTTGCGATAAAATTTACTAAACGAAAGTCGAAATGATGATTTTCATTTTTAGATTTTAATAGATATGTCGATTCTTCCACTTATTTTCACAAATTTTTATCTTTGTGCTGTTCTGCACCATTCACTCAGTTAACGTCAATAATTTTGTAAATATTTGCTATAGAGTTCTTTTTCATACATTGTTCAGTAAATAAATAAAAAAGGAAAAAAACATTACATTATCAAGTTCAAGATAATGAAACAGTCTGGAGAATTTTGAGATTCTATTTTGTGACCTTTCTTTTAATTTGTGCATTTAACTAAAATTTCTGGGGAGATACTTTTCCAATTATATCAGGAACTTATAAGCATAAAAACTTGAAATTCATTGCAACTTTTTAATCAATCAAGTGGAAAAAAGTGTTCATAGGTACATTATGCATAAATCAGCTTTCTTAGTTTCTTGGGTATTGAATTTTCTAAATTTAACAATGGAGGGAATAGGAAATTTTAACTTCCTTAATATATTTTCAACACCTGTGATTACAGCAATTAGTTACTATTATCTACCTAGTAATGAAGGGGTGCATGTGGAATTGTGCACATACTGTTGCCTCAGATATATTCTATCTTGTCTATTTCAGGTACTAAAGCCACTGTTGGTATATAAAACACAATTAGTGATACACTAAAACAAATAACTTCAATTTTATTTTTTAACAAACATTCAACACATTTTCCTATCAAGGCGTTAAAAAAACTACCATTAAAGAACAAAAAAATAAATAAGCCTATACTGAGCTGAACAAACATGACTTTAGGGCAAACCGACAAGTATTAGCAGATATTTGAATGTTCTAGAGCCTCTACACTCCTGAAAAGCGCTTTCCTGTAAAACACCTGTTGATATTAGGTCTTGGAGGGTGGGTGACGATGCCGACTTAAAACGCCGCACGGTGCTCTGAGGAACTGCACAATGTACACATTAGCATCGTGGTCACTAGAGGATGCAAATCTTAAAAGTGATTTTAATGATACAAACATAGGCACAGTGTGGCAGAGAACTTAAAAGTCTATCAATGACATGTGTACCCCCCCTCCCTCTTTTTTGGGCTAAACGTCGCAAATTTTCATTATCATATCTTCATTTCCCTCTTACGTTAAGCAGCCATTATTTCTACATTTTATGATTCACACGACAGTTTCTAAAACTTATCCTAATCTTTTTTTTCTCCACCAGGGAAACGACACCAAATCGAAAGCCCTTTCTTTTACATTAATTGCTTCTTTTCTTTTTCTTGCAGTTATCTCATTTATAATTCCCTGAACGTTTATTGATCCAATATCAGACTAATCAAGACATCTGTTTCTACAGGCAATGGAAATTACATGTCCGCTAGATACTAAAATGATTACATCATTTCAAAAAATGTAATTTAAAGAGCAGAACATAAAAAATTGGCTCTCATCTACTCACTGTATATAAAGTACAAAAACATCAACCATTTTCCATTCTCTTTTTGTAATTCGTAACCTAAACTTCCCATTACCCCTATTAGATGTAGCTGAAACACTATATGCTGCTTATAGGTTCCACCCTCTAAAGAATTTTCTCTTACACTGAAGGGTAAGTTGCACTCCCAAAGGAATTGAAACTCATTTGCATGAGCAATAAGTATTTAATTTATTCTTTAGACGTATTAATATAACAAAATAATTCATTACTAAATTACATCAATAATTCAATCATTCGTAATATAATACTATGTCTTCTTGTATTAAACATTGGGAAGAAATCATGTGCCACTCGATGAATCCTAATCCTTTAAGACAATTACTGTGTAATACAAAAAGCCTTCTTAAACTTCGTCATACTTTATCTTTCTCAAACAGCAATATTTGCCATCACCAATAACTCAAATACTCCACAATTTGATAGTACATTGGATTGCAAGAAAGTAATTTAACAGTTTATCATCTTACAATGGATCCCTTTCATTGTGGCATCATAGGGAACGATGCAGCAAATGAACTACCGAGCTGTACTATAACCACCGAATGTTGATAAATAGAGAAGATGAGTGCTCTGGGATGATTGTTATATAAATTACTTATACTTTTGATAATATATTATGTAATTTATTCCTCTTTTGAAGTGTTATATTTACGGCTAATGATATTCTCAAAGTCACTGCATTAAATAAATAATGTAATAGGACTTCACATGCTATTTTTCTTAAGTTCATATTCTTGTAATTCTAGCAGTGCGAACAATCCCATTAATATTTAAGTTTTAACATCACGTTTTACTGGTCTACGCCGTAACATTCCCCTTAGCGAATATCATACATCGTATCTACATGTTTTCTATTTATGACGATCGTACGTGACTGTTTTGCTTGCAATCCCAAATCTTTCACAGGTTTTTCTGAACATTGGTTTCCCTCAATATATATATTGAGTCAATTCCAAGTGCCCCCATTTTGCATCATTTCTGGATATGACAGGCCCATAAGAAATCGAAACCGAACCGGCTAGAGGACATGTGACATTAAGAATGGAAATGGATGCGTCAAGGACCTACTTCCGCATCGCATGCGGTATTCGCGTTCCCTGAGCACGAGGAAATGAAGGGGAGGGGCATTGGTTACGCGAGGGGAAGGGGAGAGGGTAAACCCTGACCTTGCGCCACTTCACCTTCGGCTGTGAGCGGACTGGGCCGGGCGGCAATCCGGTAGGGTGCAAAGAGGGGAAGGGGTAACAGTCCACCCACCCCCAATGTTACACATTGCCCACGTGACACAAGGACCAACGCTGCTGAGGCGATAGAGATGCAACAACTGCTAGGTTCGGCAACACGGCGCCAAGACGCCGGCTAAAAACAGAATCTACCAACACAGCCTCTCCCTTTTGCCGAGGGAACCGCTCGGTTTCGGCCTGTGCACGGCAGGCTCACCATGTCAACTGAAAACAGTAAACAGTGCAGCTCTCGTGCAGCGCCTGCCAATCCAGGGTGGTCAAATGCGCCTCTTAGTCGAAGATGCGCAAGCACCCTTTCGCGCAATTTCTTTCATTAATGTTCCATCCCTGTGTAGACATGTGCATTCTATGACTTGATTAAAATGTATATTTTTTTACAATTCTTTTGTGCACATTAAACCTCCTGTTTCATGGTGTGCCTGTCTGGCTGCAAATCTGGAAAGCCCCGATTCGATCCCCGGCACTCCTAAGGAATTTTTTCCAAGTGTGCTTTTATTTACGGATGTTCTTTACCTCAGGTTATCAGCGCCCCATTTAATTCAGGGCGGGAAACAGTCGATATATTTTACTCAAAAGGCCTTTTCTTTAAGGTTTAAACGTGCCGTAAATCTACGACACAGGACCCACGGCTTTACCTGTCTTCCTTCCGAAGGAAGCCATATATTGGATTTTTACGCCTGAAAAAAATCCACCAACTCTGGCCAGGATTAAACCTGCGAACTTAGGTCTACGAGGCAAGTATGGTTACTACTAGATCACCAGGACAGACAAGAGGGTTTTGGGATGGATGAGGTGACGGCAATCGGAAAGTTGCCGAATGACGAGTTTGCTAATTCGACTAATGAGGTACATTTTGCTGACAGCTGACTCCTCATTGCCGTACCTTTGTCCCGACAGCTGACTCCTCACTGCCGTACCTTTGTCCCGACAGCCAACTGTGCAGATTTTGGCCTTTCGCAGGCTGTCAAGCTAGGGATTATATTGTGAGCCTTTTCTTGGACAAAGCTGCAATTCCTTTTTAAATTTGCACTTTAAGACTTGAAAATACCTAACAAACAAAATCTATCAAACGTTCCATAAAGTTTTTTTTTTTTTTTTGAGTAGTGTTTTAACGCCCATTTTTACTATTGAGGCACCACAGGCGGTGGACACTGATGATACACGAAATGAAATGATATATTGGGAAAGGCTTTTTTTAAAGGAAGGAAGCGTTCCAGGCCTAAGTTTAGGTACCTCCCCGGCATTTGCCAGCTATTAAGACTGAGGAAAACCTGGAAAAAACCCCAGTCAGGGAGGACGGTCCTGGCGGGATTCGAACCGCAGATCTCCCGCTCACGAGTTCCGTGCCTAAACGACTTCGGCCACCCGTGGCGGTTCCATAAAGGTGACCTACTTTAACTTTTAATGCAATAAATGCAGTAGTGATTGCAAATTTGTTAATGTCCTTACGTTAGCAGTAAAGTCTCATTATTCATACATCTACAATAACTCTCCTTTTCCTATTTATACTCTTATGAATTTCATCTCTGCATTGCTTTCCCCTCTTCAGCATTTCAGAGTATTCGGCTTAACGTTATGCTTTTAAGTTTTAATGTTTGAAATTTGCAATCTGTTTAATTGATTGTATTTTTGTGGTTGTTTTGCAGTTCAGTAAATATCTCAGAATAAGCTAGCTGCAATTTTAGGATTTCAGACTGCAAATATTGAATATATATGAAATAAGACATATCTCTACTTTCAGTGGCAATTCCTGTAAGAACTTGGTCAGTTTTTTTTATTCTTAAGGAAAGCTGTGACGAGTTTTTCTATCACTGTGTTTCAAGTTTACACAGAAACCAAATTTTCAGGCTTCACCTTCATATTCCTCGCTTACAAGCACATTCTAGATTTTCCCCTTGCCTCTTTCTGAAAGAACCTGTTGCTCTTCCCCACCTTGGTTTTGAAGCTTTTCAGAAAGGAGACAATCGGCGTTAGAGATACAAACTCAACAAAAAGGGAGAAAATGAGATAAATTGAATGAATAACCTAAAAGAGAAAAGAAGTTTCTAATGATAAATCTTCAGATATCTTAGCTGTTACCTACTCACTTTAGGAGTTTGTAAAATCCAGGGAAGCATAACCCATTTCATTTGACAACTTTCAGATATATTTCAGTCTTTTATATAAGAAAATATAACAATGCAAAAACCTTTGGATTTTACATAAATAAAAGAAATTATTTCTGCATTTCTTTCTACTATATTTTACCTCTTCACCCTGAAAGCTCTAAGCATCTCCTTAAAGCCAAGTTCTTTCCAGCATAGTTTAACTTCCCTGACAGGAAACATGTAGCATATTTCTAAAATGATAAGTTACAGCAAATTTGGCATCTTACTGAAAAATATCAGTAAAGTGTTTACTCAATTTTGTCAACTATGCTTCAGAGCAAAAGTAAAAATATTTAAAACTTAGATTCACAATTCTGTATCTGCACTGGTGGCTGAGGTTGATTAAGATAGGACTTGTAAACTAGAGATCTACGGTTTGATTATCACCACTTGTGTTGTGCAGCCACAAACTGAGGTTTATTCCGAATTTTCCTCAGTCTTTATCAATGGCAAATATCTGGAAGGTACACTAAACTAAGATATGGAAATGCATCCCTCAAAAAAAAAAAAGGGGGGGAAAGGAGTAATAACATCAATAAATTTTCCCAAGCTTTTAATTTCATCTCATGTATTATTAGTGTCCTGTATGCAAAAACCCTCCTGAAAGGAGCAAGTCTTAACACAAAGCTATTTGGGGAAAATTATATAACTTGATGATTGTAATGACAATTGTGTTTAGACATGAATAAAACGGAGCTTCCAAAAACATTTCCCAGTCTTGGACTAAGCTAGATGAACCATGGAGAAAATGTTCACAATCCACATTTGGAAGTACAGAAGAATTCAGCCAAAGTTGTCAATGCAATAGTTTTAAATACATGAATGCAAAATCTTACACTATTTGTGGGGGAATAGGTTATCAATATTTTCACTTTTCTAGGCAGCAGTATGCATATGTAAGGAGTTTTAATTTCAGTATGACACAACGGAAAAACTGGCATTAAGAAATATCTGACTACAGTTTGTGCTCAAACTTTTGGTAAGTTGGATTCTAAATAAAGTGCACCCATTCTATTTTCATTATGTACTAGAGATGTTCAACTTTGACCAGCTCTTGCTTCATACACTCATTATCAAAAGTATACCTCAATTACAACAGGAAATGTTATTTAAAGTATATCCTATACACAAACTCAAATGCATTTGACTGCATTTGTTATATAATTGATCTCTTTTGTCTTTGTTATTACCATTAATCACTTTTCTTGGTTCAAAGAATGTATAATGCAAGGCAAAGATAACAGACCACTACTACTTTGCTATGGATCTCAATCGTGAAGTATCCTATTTTGTAGGTAGCATACTAACAGAAGGCTTTAATTTACCATTATCCCCCCCCCCATTTTTTCTCCCTCTTTTAAGCAAAATAAGCCTCTCACATATTATCTTAGATTTAAGTAACATTTAAGACAATGTTATGTATGACAGTTTTGAAAAATACACTCCTGATTGGTTAGCATGCAGACTGTTAAGTTCAATGATTGTCTTGTTAACTAGTAATAACAATATTAAATATTATGTATAACTTATAGTACTGAAAAATAACAGGGCTTGCACAATACAATGAACTTCATTTAACAGCTTTGCAAAGTGCTTTAACAAATTTAAAGTTTTATATTCTTGCGACTACACTACAATTTAATAAGGTGATAAAATAAATGACATTTATTTGTTTTCCCTGGATATACAACATTTTACAGATCTAAATTATATCAACAATAACATTGGATATTTCTCCAATACAGTGAATGTTCAATAAACAATGATGTAAGATATGTACATCATTTCTGCTGCAATAAACTATATATACATTTTCTTATCTCAAAAAAGAACAATATTTACTTAGTGCCAAAATTAATAAAAAAAATTATACCTACTGAGACATATTCATGAAAGATTAACTCTTTAAAAATTAGTTTTATTTATTAAGTATAGTCAACATAGTTTCCTGCTCGTTAACATGGATTTGCATTTTAGTCACAGAAATTTTCAATGCTGAAGCACATACTGGTTATTAAGAAGTAAAAAATAGAAATAAAATTATCAGAAAAGATCATGCTTTTGGTGTTTACATTATTGTACAGGAAACATAAAACTACCATTTCTGTCATTTACCTATACAACATTTCCAGAACAGGTATAAAAAAATTACAGAATTAAATGCTCATCAGAGACCTGGTTCAAAATATAGGGAAAATGTCATTGCACCATACCAATAGCATTCAACTGCTCCTGTTTTTATTTTCATCACTATGACGTGCACAAAAGCCAAAATTTTCAAAAGATTGGACATTTTTTTCACCACAACATATTTACCAATTAAACATATTTAGGCTTGCTTTCAGATCAACCATTCATTTACAATGATTAAATTAACCATCAAACATTTTTGCTTTATTATCATTTTTGCTTTGTTATAAATGCATTATGAATTAATGTTTTTAATAAGCACAAGACTAATTCACATTTTACTGTAGTATGAATCTCCAGCAGTGGCAAATTAATTTTCACAGAAACAGAGAAACTCTGCTTTTAAAAACAGCATCTTCAATAAAAACTTCCAAACTCCCATTTTCTTCTATTAATGGCTTCTTTGGCATATCAAACAGCACATAATCATACACCCAATTTAAAAATATTGCACTGTTGAATGACAACAGTATCTAATATTTTTACAAATAGCTCAAAATTAAACAATTTGCCATTGTTGTGCTAATCTCAATCTATTGTTCTTAAAATTTTAAGTTTTCTTTTAGGAATATATGTTTCTTTTATGCTGATAAAAAACTAAAAACTGCTACAAATGTATTAATAACAGAAAAATATACTATAGCCCCAATCATTAAAAGTTATGTAACAAATCTAATCTTAGGACACAAAAGGTAATATTAAGCTACCTATCTCACACCTGTGTAAACATGTCCAATATTGGCAAAAAAAATTAAATAAAAAACAAAAAATGGTGATGATTTAATTCTGAATGAGGAAAAGAGCTTAAGTTAACTGTTCGGTAAAATGCATATTAAGCCCAAGGTTGTAAACAAACACTGAACAGTATCTGTTAATAAGAAACCAAGTAGGTGTAATACAATTATATCCACTTAAAAAGTACAAGCCAAAGTTTATCTTCTGTAATACATAAAATGAGAAATTTATTCACATATTCTCCCGAAGTTTAACACAGATACTGCAAATTTTTGCTTTGGTTATGGAATGTTAGCAAAAAATCAAAACTTTACAAAGTACTGAAATATTCCTCCAAGCAATCTAATAATTGAAGCATTAAGAAGCTATTAAAATTTAATAATTTTGCTAATTAATATTAATACTTTTTAATTAATGTTTAAGTTAATTTACTTACCTTTACCCATCCTCCGTGGGCAGTTACCAGGACATACAAAAGGTATAGATCTATTTCACGGCCATTTATCTTGGGTGTTTTCCGAAATGGTGTTCTGCAAAACAGAAAATCATTGCGTCATGTTTGTTGTTTCCAATTGCTGATAAAAATATAAACAATTAGTTGTAAACATTAAAAAACTAAATACTTACCCACGGGTTTCGTGGAAATGTCGCAAGTCCCGTATAAAACCATCACGTTCCCGTTGGTATGTGACTGGATCCTTATTGAGAATTTTGGCCATATTAACACCAAATCACTTATGTTTACTACACCACACGTGTTCCATCGACGCATTTATACTTTGAGAGGTCCGATACGCGCGACGCGGACATCGGGAAGAGTAGATTCACCACAGAAAGATAGCAGTTGAGCCTCAACCGACCAAGGGTATTGTTCGACTCCCGCACAAGTAGGGTAGACTCAGTTTCCTACTCCCTGTGCTTTCTCGACGTTGCAACTCGCTTAAGGCTGCAATAATGCGCAGATCGCTTGCAACACAGAGCAGCAAAATCTCTCACTTGAGTTGCTTACCCACCCCATTCTTAAGGTATTTAATAGTTTCCGTCCGCACTACTAGTAAGCATTACCTACGCGCCTTTCACACCACAAACTAATAACACGGCTCACACCAAGCATAATGTCACTCCAGATCAAAATGGCGTCGACCATCAAGAATTTAAGTCTATATATTCGAACAGTCGCGCAAACCAAAACTTGAGATTACAAATTGCATGCGAGAACAGCGTATGTATAATTTAAAACTTATTATATTTCTGCTTAAGAACACTGGATAGTACGCAGCTAATTTCCCATTCCTACTTCAAACGTGGAACAGTTGCCATAAAGGACTACGTTCATTCACCAAACTGCCACAGATAGCGGTAGTTACTACAGCAATGATTTTTCTTGGCGGTATACTAACCAGAACGAATACATTGCAAATAAAAAAATTGAAACTGTTGCAAACTCAAAAATGCCGTTTAAAACCAACATTAAGTAAGATTTACAGATACATTATAATACATAATTTTATATTTTATGCCTGATACATAAGCAGTTAAAAATAAAGTAATCTTAAAAACCTTTCCAAAAACATGAGACAGGATAGGTAATCTGTGGAAGGGTAAGTCAAAGGCGCTTGCACTGCAGTTCCACATGTGCCTACCAGCTCTAGGATAGATTTTCGTGCAGAAAGGTAAAACACGTGGTAATTAAAAGAAATAAATTCAGGCAATTGCATAATGACTTACAAAAGAAAAAAGTACCATTATGGTGACACACATCTGCAAAAACGCTGGAGAACAAAAAGGAGGAAGAAGGATCTTGATGAAGTAAGAATTAGTGTAAATTACGCATATGGGAAAATAAAGCAAAATATGTACCAAATGATAATGCTACTTATAACATTATAGTGCAAAAATTAGCAGTATTAGTGATTAGTGTCGGCTTCAATTTTACGTAGGTTTGAACGAAAATTATACAAGTCTTTCATAACCTATATTTCTAATGTGAAGTTGCAGCAACGATACATTTTATGGTCATGCACGTTGACAGCGTTAACTAATTGCAAATTAAATACTTGGATTTGTTATTTTCCTTTAAAATCATACATTTTCCCTCATTTTGCAGTTTCAAAGATCAGAAATAGCATGAAGCTATGCATCTGGCCTTCTGATACAATAAATTAACAAATAGATTATATGGCCTAACAAGTTTAAAAGGTACCATTTACTTGTTTTTTACGCCATTTAGTTTACAATTTATGACTTCCCCATGTGATTGCTAAAGTGATTATTGATGAAACAAAGATTGGTGCGTAGCATTAAAATATTGCATTGACATAACCGTTTTTTTCCCCCCTAATATATGCAGAGAAAAACATACAGTACAAAGACTTAAGGAAAAGGGGTTCTAACCACACTAGAATTCACTTAAATATAATGTTTTAAAAGCAGAAAATTGATGTGGGATGATAGAATTTCAAAATACAGAGACTAATAAACCTACTGTTATATCTTCCTGTTTCTTGTGTTACAGATAGATAAAGATTTAAAAGAGGAAAATGCAGAAAAGCTGTTAAACCAGGAAGTGGACTTCGATAAACCAGGAAATGCCCAGTTCTATTGCTTGCATTGTGCGTAAGTATCAGTTGTTATTTGGCTGCATAAAGCTATGGTCACAAGCCCAAAAAATTTGTATATAGAATAAACTTAGTGCTTTAAAGTAGTTTTTAAGATACTAGAAGGATTTTTTTTTTCCCCTGCTGGAAAACTGGGGCATGCACACAATTTTAGTTTAAAAACGTAGAATTTTTTCTGTAACTTTGCAAGGAATTAGAAACAATTATTGTTAATATTGGGAGGGAGATTTCCATCTTTATAAGTTTCCATCTATAGGCTCAGGTTTGGATATCTTTTTACATTTTCCTCCACCTCTTTGGATTTATACTATAATAAAGGAAATATAAAATGGACAATCTGATTAGGCAACCAATGCATATGAAAAACTAAAATGTTCCCACAATAAACCAGTTACCACTAAAAACTTATTAAAATACACTTTAAAACCATATTTTGAGTTGATTAGCTCTTCTTGGGTAGGAAGCTAATGTAAAAAGGATGGACTGACATATATAAAACTTTTCCCTAAAATTAAATTGGAATGTTCAGAAAATTGGGCTGTAAGCTAATTTTAAAAAAAAGGCGTGAAAGTCTATACATCCAAAACTATATTATTTAAACAAAAATGCTCCTATTCCTATAATTTAAAAAAAATGTAGCTTTTTGCCACAAAACATAATAAAATTGGGTGACAGCTATTTGCAGTTACTTCATAATTTCAATATACCTGTTTATTTTATTTTTGTCAATGAGCAAGAAAGCAATTATTGTTAAGAACCAAGTGCTGCCAATAACACACAAGCATGAACATTACAAAGTTGCTAGTTTAACATCAATGTTAAACTAGCAACTAGTGTAGAGGAAGGGAATATTCTATCTGCTGAACCTGAGCTGAAACCGGTATATCTTTATTTTGTTTTATGTCCATTACCAATGCAGCCTGTCAAAGTTGTTTCTGCGTTTGTGCCTTCTGCTGGCATATGTTCCCATACAAGACAGGGGTAACGGAGTATGTAAATAGTTTGCAATGCTCCCACCAAAACTGGTAAACAATAAAGAGGTAATAATTGATATGATTTAGTCCACTCTGAATTTATATTTTTCATGGAAATACCAAAACCACATCAGGAACTAAACCATCATAAAAACTATGAAAAGTACATTATAGGTCTGTTCTTTAATTTTTCAATGATTCATTGAACACCATATTATTAGAGTAATATGTAAATTATGAGACATATGATAACTTAAATGTTTGAAGTAATCAAAAGTTTGACAGAATTAAATTGTTGACTCATCATATGTAAACATTGTTTGTTTCAATTTGAAATCCTAAAGTAGAGATTAACAAATTTTTGTGCTATGTTATATGGGTGTTTGCTTTATATCTGCAGTCAGCACAGCCTTGTTAATCTTCATCCTGTTTTGGTATTTCTTGCACTTCCTACAAAAGGTACCTTACTGCCCCATTATTCCTGTATGCCATGATCTACAGAATCCTTTTAAAATCTAATTACCATATCTGCTATTAAGAATTGAGCATGGAATGCGTACAAGCATTCTTTCTATAAAATTGAATGCATTTTAAAGAGGGAAAATTTTGCAATAGTTTATTCATTTTAAAACATGTGGGAATAAAAATAAGCAATTATAATTCATAATTTATTGTTTAGTCTATTTAGAGTGAGAATGCAGTATTTATTCAAAATATTTCATTATAATTTTTCTTTCAAGGAACACAAAAGTTGTATTTTCTCTATAATAATTATTAATAAGGTCTATTTTAAACTTAATTGTCTCTATTTTCATAATGCAGCCTGTTATATTGCTTAAGCTTTCATATAACTTTCATATGATTCATGGTTGATAGAAAAATGGGAAAGAAATCCTCTAAAGAAGAAACATCAATAATAATTTAAGTAATTGAGGATTCATTTGTAAGGTTAAGCCTATGTCCTGATTTTGTGTCCAAAGAACAAGTTAGCATTCTTGTACAAGTGAGTGTATTCTCAAACACTTCCTCCATTTCCAAAAGGTGTACAGCAATTCCTTGCACTGGTAATAGGCACAGTGCATAGATTAACAACCATGAGATACTACTACTTATGAGAAATTTATATATGCATAAACACTTATAAACTCAGAACATAAGAGCAGTGCAAAAAGCTTATCAGTTGTCTTGCTTAACTCTGTAAGGTAGTTGTTTTACTAGAACCAGCAATTTTTCTCTTTTTTAGCCAGGAAGACTTTTATGAATTAGGAAATTCCACCACAATAAGTGGTGCCTCTATAACAGTAGTCAAGTATTTAAGCACGGTTAAAATTAGTAAAGTAGATGCCTATTAGGTCCCAAATTCAACCATAATCTATTGATGCTATAGATTAGCACTAACATAAATTGAACTAGCAGTTTATTAATATCTGGTCATAATGTTTAAAATTGTGCAAGATGCACATTAACAACTTGTTTGTGCTTTATATAAATGCAGCCAATTCTCTTTTTGTTTCAGTCGTTATTTCATTGACAATCACGCACTGCAAGATCATTTTCGCACCAAAGTACATAAACGTCGGTTGAAGGCCCTGGAATTGGAACCGTACAGCATAGAAGAATCTGAGAGGGCAGCTGGAAAAGGAAACTTTCAGGAGCCCAAAAGAAGGAAAATTGAAACTCAGCCATCTTTGGATGAAACTATAAAGCCAGAAAGTAGTGCTTTAAATTAATACTTCTATATGCATAAAATCTAAAATGTTTGCAATTAGAAGAACATTTCTGGGCTTATTTTTGCATCAGAAAAGAAATATAAAAAACTTTTGCTCTCGGGCTTGTGGCTCTGCACTTTATATCACTGGTGATAAGGCTAAGGACATATTTTCCACCCTGACACCTCATATAGATGCTGAAGAAAGGTTCAAAAATATGCCCAGCCTCATAGAAAATTTAAAATGCCGTGGAATAAACCCCAATATAGATGGACTAAACAGTCTTTGGAATGTACTATCAGGTTTGGAAAAAGACAAAAACAAACTAGAAGAGAGACGTATTGTTATTGCACAAAAAATTAAAGAACTAAGCGAAACTAACAAAGAAGAACATAACAAAGAAATAGAGAAATTGAAAATGCAAGGAAAAATCATTAGAGAGGACTTGAAAGTAGTAATAAAAGCTGCCTGGGAACTGGAAAAAAAAACAATGACAAGGATTTTGAGGCTACCCAATGATCTTCATTCTCAGACACCAGTTAAGGAAGCAACTGTGATAAAGCTTGTTGAAAATGAGTTCATGGAAATTAAAACAGAATGTCATGTGGATATAGGAGTAAAACTGGGTGTGTTAGAATATTACAGTCCTGTTTGCTACTATCTAAAAGGCAATGGAATGCTATATGAATTAGGTACCATGCATTATTTCATGAATGAGTTTTGCAAAAATGGGTTTATAAAGTTCTGTAATTCTGATTTTGTAAGGAGTGTTGTTGTAGAAGGAAGTAGTACAGATCATGAAAATCCATTAACCACTTTTATACTTGAAGATGATCCTGACATACTTGAAACAAAGGATGTTAATCATCTTCACTTAGTGGGAAGTGCCTCATTACCATCTTTCTGTGCCTTTCTTGCAAAAGAGATGGTATCATTAAAATCATTTCCTCTTAAATTTGTTGCATCAGGCCGCCAGTACTCTCCTACAAATAATATGGATACAGAACATTCTTTGGGTTTGTTTAATGTTTGTCAGGCATCATCTGTGGAGGTTTTTATAGGGACAACGTCTTACACAGAAATGACGGATGAATTTGATAAATCGTTGAACCTTATTATTAACATGTATCAAAACTTGGGATATCCTTTTAAAGTTGTTTATGTGCCTGCCAAGTCATTAAAGGACTGGGAAAGCTTAAGGGCTAGTTTTCAGATGTACTCACCTTTTTTGCAATCATATGTTGAAACTGGAAATCTTTCATTGAGCAGTGATTATATAAGTAAGCGACTCCGTATTTGTTTTGGAAATAAGGCAGAAGAAAATAAATTTATTTATATTGTGTCAGGTACTGTGGCGTCAATACCTAAATTACTTGGTTGCATTTTAGAGATCAACAGAAGCATGGGCGGAAAATGTGATTTTATTCCACAGATTATTAAACAACATATTTGCTTGTCATAATCACATATTTACAAATGTATGATAAATAAACAAAATATCTTCTACAGTTAATGTAAAAAAGTTAATTTTGTTATAATTCCATCAGATGTCCACTCCTTCAATTCCTAACAGGATAGTTTTTGGACGTATCGTTTCCTGATACTAGAAAGAACAGAAAATCCAAATCTAGACATGGTAAGTCATTGTCTGAGATTCCTCCTATGATGGCAAAAGGTTGTCAATTGTTTTCAATGTTTTATTCTCTTGGTAAAAGTTTTTCGTAAGGAATGCCACATGAAACTTAATGATATGATCCAACATTCAGAGAACTTGCTAAGCCAAAAATCTTTTTACCATGACAATGGCCTCAAAAGACCATGTCATAAGTTTTATTCTCAGTTTCTAACTAAAATAATGTTGAAGAATACTAGTAATCACATGGAGTGAACAATATGGAAGAAGATCTTTATCCAAAAAATAATAGGATTATGAATCTTGATATTTCACCACTGGACAAATTGTATCATATTGAAACCACCAGAGGTCTCCACATATACCAATGTTAATTTCTCTCCAGCAAGGTGAGCAATAGACCCTGAAGCAAGTTTTGTGAACAAATAAAACTACTGATATTGTGCATCTTAATACCAACATATTAAATGTTTAATGTTTAACTCAAAGAAAAATCCATAAGAATATAAGTATTATATTAGAATAGTTTGCTCCATTATATTCTATTGTAATATATATCATCTGAAAGTTTTATGGCATTAAAAATTTAATACCCAAAAAATTCTACCATCTAATTACTTGTTTGTGTAGGTTATTATGCAGTCAAAAGTCAGAGATTTAAATTCCCGGAAGCATTTAATATATTTGTAACAAATTGCCTCTATAGATTTATTTCATAAACAGGCTTGTCCAGACCACAGGCTAATAGTTCAGAATTAAAATCTAAACATTTTTTAAAAAAATTGTATTCAAAAACATTGTGCAGTGCATAAGTACATTTTATTTCTTATTGTGTTATTCTGCCTGTATATCTTGTGCAAAAGAAGCAATTTTGTAATTATTTTGGCACAAATAAACATTTATTCATAAATGAGTTCATTTTTATTGGCCTTGTGTTTAGCTATATATATAGAGTAAGGCATTTATAGTATTGCAGCCATTTTCCTCTGAAATGAAGGTAGAAATCAAAAAATGCTTCTGACAATTGAAGTGCTCTTAGGGGAAGGTATGATAAGTAGAGCTGTTCATAGCATAACTCATCCTTGAAATGTCAATGTCATTTCAAGGTCAAATTGATTTTTTCAAATGGAATGGTGTATTTTATTTTTTGGGAATGAAAAACTATTCAGTTTTCAGTATAAAAGTTCTAGTACATCTATCAGCTACGGGTGATAGATAATGCGATATTAGGCAATTAAGACAGGAAATGTTCACCTAGTTTCACTTATCTCTCTTTTATTTTGTTATTGCTATGAAGGAAACTAGTTTGTTTACAACAGAAGCCCATTATTGACAGTACACAAACAAATCTTATTCTCAGCCAATTTCACTTCATTTATTAATCATGGATGTTCAATACATGACAAATGAAAGGATCGATATGATTCACATTCATGGCAAAGTGCATAAGAATGCTAGAGCAGCTTGCAAATTATACAGAGATCAATATCCTGAAAGGAAGCAGCCAGAAATTTTCAACAACTTGCAAACTTATTCTCCAAAATGGGAGGTGTCGCACCAAGAAAACACCATCGAATGAGAAGTGCTACTGGGCAAAATTTGGAAGTCGCTGTATTAGCTGCAATTGTTGCTAACCCTCACCAAAATTTCCGACAACTGGAATGTGATTCAGAAATCTCTCAAAGAAGAGAGATTAAGTGTCACAAATACCAACCATATCATATTAGCCTACATCAAGCCTTTCATGGGGATGATTTTCAGAAGCGTGTTGAATTTTGCAAACAGCTCTACTACAAATTCAAAATGGTAACGTTTCCAACATGCATAAATTGATGCCAGTAAAGTGAGAGTGAGTGAAAAACATTTGCTGTCTAATTTGTCCAATATCACATCACCAATCCACTCCTAGTTGACGGAAGCACTAGAATTTTATACTGAAAATTGAATGCTCTTTCTATTCCCAGAAAAGAAAATACACCATTCCATTTGAAAATATAAATTTGACATTGAAATAACATATCATTTCAAGGACAAGGTAAGGTCGCTATCTTATGTCCCCGTAAGAGCACTTCAAATTTTGTCTAAAACATTTTTATGATCTTCCTCTTCACTTTGGAGGAAAATGGCCACACACACACACACACACAACAGAATGAGCATTTATAGTGCTTATAAATGCTCATTCTGTTGTGTGTGTGTGAGAGAGAGAGAGAGCACACCTAATAAAATACTGAATTATATACAAGAATATCAAAAGTATAAAAAACAGTACAATTAGTGTATACATGGTCATTCTCACACTACTAGGACATAGTGCAGATATGAATTAGTTATTTATCATTATGTACAAGGAAAATTTTGAATGCCAAAGTCAGTGGTTAATTAGATGTGCCTTTAAGGATAGTTTGAAAATGTTATCTTGTGTTTCCTTCTAAGTAATTTGGAAGGTTATTGTATATCTTTATGCCAGAGTGTAATATGCTTCTTTCGCATAAGGAAGTATTATGCAATATACATGTAGATTTGAGTTTTGTCTTGTATTATGTTAATGGACTGCTTCATTTTTAATGAAAGGCAAATCTGTATTGAAGGTTTTACAGTTAAACATTATTATTACAAATATGTAGATGCAACAAAGAGGAAGAATGCTTGATATTTTTAAAAAGTAGTTTACTTGTTCTTGGGCTTGCTCCTGTCATGGCTTGAATTATTTTCTTTTGCATTATGAAGCATACTTGACTTGCACTTGATTCCCCCCAAAATATGTCATACCTCAACCTGGAGGAACTAATGCTAAAGTTTGTGAGTTATGAAAAGTAAATAGGGAATAAACTGTTCCATTATCATGTTAAAGAAAACAAATTAGACTGTATTCCAAAGAAGTTCCTCTTTTTAGCCACTGCAAGCTTTTTCCTACTGAAGCAACTGTTGCATCTTCTACTTCCATCTTGAGATATCACTCGTAGAGTGCAATATTGCCAGAAGGCATGTGATCAGTATACCACATCCTTCCAGTCATCATCACAAGAGTTTGATCAGAGGTCACTACTTCTTTATAAGGCAACTTGCAAATTGTCCTCAAAAGGCTCAGTGGATCCTGTTCAAGATCTCCCTAACTTGGAACATTTCTAATTAGGTGCCAGAAATTGAACCCAGGATCTTCTGAGCAGCAGTCAGCAATGCTAACCATTAGGAGGTTTCAATAAAAATTTGAGTTCCAAGTCATATTAATAGGTAAGAATAATGCTACTTCAGATGACTATGTGAAAAATGAAAAGTACATAACATGTATAAGCAACTTTAATAAATTATAAACAAAATGTAATTTAAATGGTTGCAACTCTTAGTAACCAAATAAAATATAACTACTTGAGAAAAGGCGGAAAACTTAATAATCTAATGCACAGAGCAATGCCACACCTCGTTGTATCCAATGCTTTTGGGGTTGATTGCTTCGCAATTCAATGGTAGTCACGAAATTTGTGGAATGGCCTGTTGTGGATAAAGTGCCAGCTCTTGTTAGAGTCTTGTACAAAGGACACAGGTATACTCCTTCTACTGGAGGTATTCTATTTACTTCAGGGATCAGCCATATTATTGGCATTTCTGTAAGAAATAAAGGTCATCTTAATGTATATTAGAATAAATCTTTGCCATTCCATAAGTTTGTATAATAGCCTTAAGACTTTCAAACCAATATTCTCAAATTTAAATGATCGCTTATTTATGTGACATATATATATATATATACAATATTTATTAAGTACTAAGCAAAATACAAAAGAAATTAAAATCTATATTTTAACTAGGAAACACTTTTTTAAGCTGAAAGATTCTGCTGACTAGTATGCTCATGACCTGTTCATAAACAATTTTATCATGTTTGAGTCATATGTGTATATATTTATTTATTAAAATTTTCTTCATTTTTATTAGGATTGACAGTTGGAAAAATCAAGATTATTTTGTTAAAATGTAATTTATAAACCATTTGCTTTTTTTTTTTGAATAGAAATTATATAATTTCTATGTTATTGGTTTAAAAAATGTGATAGATGCATGTTGCAACCGGGGGCAAAAAAAAAAAAAACTATATTTAGCACATGAGAGTAAACTTTTGCAATGAAAAACAAGTATTTTGTGGTTCTCAGCAATACAGTGCAATCCACATTTCATTTTAATTTGATTTTTGTCATTTTACTCTACTAATGTCCACTTTTATTAAATATATGTCCAGATTCTAAAGGACCATAAGGACAAATCTCAAAGACCAATTGTAGTTCATGGACTTTTATCATATTTCATACATGCAGTTATTAAGTTAACAATTAAAAAAACGTAAAATTTATTACTTCACCTTATAAAACAAATTTAATTTATGCATTAAAAACTCAATTTTAATAAGAAATTCCATCCAACCACACCCTAGCCCTTAGAGGGCCAAGGCCAGCTGCAGTGCCTACTGCTTCCTCTGTTTAAGTTCCATTACTTCATTGACAGAGGGTGAGCAGTGATCAGCACCCACCAGAGGCCATCATGCAGTTCCCAAGATAAAGTTGATTAGGACAGCCCTCCCCTTAATTTCATGCTTTACTTATTGAATTTCTTACTCCAATACCTAGTCCCTCTCTAGGCGTAACATATTTTCAGCTACTGTACCAGATTCATTTTATTTTAATGTTACATATAAAATTTCATAAGGACACAGTTTGATGATGGTGCTGAAATATTTTTTTAGAGGTATTTCTTTAATAATCATCTTCTTTTTTGTTGTACTTTTACTGCATTCCATAATTCCTTAAGACAAAGAGAATTTGAATAGGACCCTAATCTTTTTCATAAATATGGAAAATGCCTTGATCTTCCTTACCTCTATAACCTTCGTGTTTCCAAACCCTTAGCCTAAACCATATCATCCTACCCTTTCATTTTTATTGCCCATCCCAACAGCATTGTACAAGTTTTCCTGAGGGCTGGGACTGTGCCCTTGGTATGTTAATTGAAAACGTCTGGACCACAAGCTAGCTTGATTTTCAAATTACCAATTACTTGTACCTCTTCAAGTGCAAACAGTTGATGACTTTCCAGCTTGTGTTTTTACTAGGTACCCACGTGGGTCTGGTGTCTTTTGATTTGAGCACTTGATTGAAATGTGTGATCCAGGTTTCTATTGGAATGTCACATGAAAATTTTTTAAGTTCTGGGTTTAAGTGCTCTGTATGGGGAATTTTTTACTTCTAAGATTTGTTTTCTTCCCAAGCCTTCATAGTATTCTTCCTTTTTTGGTTGGTTAGGGTTTTATATGATCTCCATCTCGCAGCATATTCCTGGAGTGCAGTGCCCAATGTCATGTCTCTGGTTTTGTGGACGATTTGGTTTATTTATGGATGCTCTTTAACATGAGCATCCCATTCAATTCAAAGCGAGAAACAGCTGATAAGTTTTGCTCGGAGGCCTCTTCTTTCAGGCATGAGATTCTTTTTTCATGCCATAAACCTACAACATGGGACCCATGGCTTTACTTTTCTTCTGAAGGAAGCCATACTTAGGATTTATATGCCAGAAAAAATCCATTGACCGTGTCGGAGTTGAACCCGCTATCTTGGGTCTACAAGGCAAGTAGACCACCAGGACCAACTCTGGTTTTGTTAAATGTACATAAAGTCCTTTGTCTGGCCTTGTAACATGACTCATCAACTAGGGTTTGGCTTTCCTATTCCTGGGTCTGACTAGTTAATTTACTGCGAGATCAATGTGCCCTGCCATTAGTAGATTTTTGGCATCCCTTTATATGTTGTTTTGCAGAGAGAACTAGTCTTATATTTCATTTATTTCAATCTGAAATGCAAATTATAGTAAATACAAAGTACGTGCATAACAAAAACCAATACTGAAGTAAATATTGAAAGATGATTAAATAAAATTCAGTTGTGAAACCGTTGCCTTGGGAGGTATGGTTGATGATTTGTTCAAATTCCAAAATGAAGCCTCCTTCCAATAACCCAATAACACTTTCTTGTTAAAGCCTATGCTTTAGTATTTTAAAGAGATTTTGAATCAATTATAATTTATAGTGTTAAAATCTAAAAAGATTATAGGTATCTTGTTAAGTATATACATTATTTTGAATTATACTGTTGCTTGCTAAGAGTTAATCTAACCTTAGTTGTTTTAAAAATAACAGTTTCATTTGGTAGAGGTGCAACTAAGTTAATACAAAAATTTAAAGAAAAATGAGCACAAGCGATGTTTGTGATTATTTCATGTCTTGGAATCACATAAGGTGTCAAGGAATAATATATTGTTTTTGTCATTAGATAATATATATAATTTATAATGTAAATAGAGTTTTATTGATATTGAGTTACAACCCAATGGCCTGGAACAATCCTATAGGCTCATTAATAAGTACAAATTGCATCAAGCTCTCAATTATTTACATGCTATGAAAACAGGACAATAAAATGTTTATAAATAAAACAGAACCACTTCTGATTTTATACTGAAGATTTAAGTAACTTTCCATTATAGCCTAGATAATGGAAAGTGTTCTCTATTATCTATATTGGAGTCGAAGTACATGTCTTGAGAAAGTAACCTTTTTTATGAGTGAGATTTTCTTTTAGATGATAAGTAGCTTGTAAAGTGTGCAAGTAAGAAATTGTGATTTACTTTTCCTCAATATGCTAGTACTTTAAAAATAAATAAAATAAAAGTATAAGATAATCCCATATGGTAACAAAATTAGTACAAGAACCCAAGATCCCCACAGATGACCATCTAGAAAGGTGTATATTTACTTGCCATTAAAATATTTATATAAATTATTAATTCATATTTTTATGAAAAACTTTGAATTTTAATGATATAAGTTTTTTCTTTCATAGAATATTATACAAGAACAAACTGATAGGTATAGCCATTATGTTGCTAATGCCTTAACCTGTTAACAGACTTATACATTGCAATATGGTTTTCTGGTGTCCTACAAATGTGATTTAATTTGATCTATAAAATTTTAAAGAAAACTAGGTATTACACTAAATTATAAAATATCAAGCAAAGAAATAAGGAAGAAAACAGTCTTCAAGATGCTCATCATCTGCTCATCACAGCTAGAAGTTTAAAATGGAAGTGGGCAATACATGTGATGAAGTAAGACCCCAATAGATGAACTTACAGATTTACAGCTTGGGACCCTAGAATTTAAACTAATTTAATTAGCGAATTTAAATAAGCTAGTGATGTATTGTTTCTTAATACCAAAGTCCTTTATTATAGTTACATATATTATTAAATGCAGTATTAACCAGTAAGCAATAACCCTATTCATTTCTTGTATATGTAATTAGAAGAACCTTATTTTAAAATATATAAAAGTAAACCCTTCATGTTGTCATTCCGTAATTCTAAATTAATACATCTCCATTTATTATAAAAGATAAATGGTTATTTATGGAACTCAAAAGTATTTCTCTCATGTTGACATATGTTATTGTTGTTATTGATCTAATGTGCAGGATTGTGATCCATCAATTTTTCCCTGGCCAGCCAATATAATTTGTGTATTTTCCCGTCAGGTACAGCTTTCCTCAGTTCTGTGCATTCCAATAGATGATGTTCTCCGTTTAGAATCTTGTCAATATTGCAGATCTTACATGTGTTATCATTCATAAAACCAAATCTGTGTAGATATTCCGCCAGGCAATCATATCCAGTTGCCAGTCTAAACTGAGCAATTGCTTCCTTCCTTGACAGATTTTTTTTATTTTTTGTACTGTTTCTTTTATATTAGAATAATTTTTATTAGATATTTCCACTTGAATATTATGTTGATATTATGAATATTGACATATTACTATTAGTATTCCTTTATAGCAGAAGAAACTCTTTTCAGGATTACAGAATGTTCAGAATTTTGTGGTAGCATATTTGAATGAAGTGGTGTCACCATTAATCAAACATTCACTCATGGTTTACATCTTCTTCAAGCATATACTTTATTTTACACAAAATTATGTATCCATAGTTTTAGTATGAACATATAATGAAATTTGCTTTTCATGTTTTGTTAAACTTTTCCACCTAACTGATAAATGTCTACTTCCACATTCTTCACAGGTGCCAAAGATTCATATGTTACAACCTATAGCTTCTAACCCAATAGTTACTCAGTGTGCCACCAAAGTTTAAATTAATGTAGGCAGAATTTCCTATTAGATTTTTGGATAATTGTTTTTATACTATTTTAATAAAGATGGACCATTTTAAGGAACCCAATGAAACATTCCTTAAGGATTATATAGTTCTTATAATATAAGGCAGCACCAAGGTACATCCTATATCAGATATACCTATTAGCCTGCGAGAAGTAGCACAAAAGAAACTAGCTGCTCAAATGTCCACCTCAAAAGCAATTACTACTATCATATACTAATTCAATGGAAAATTTTTACATATTTTATGTTAAAAATTTAACAACACATATCATGTCATTTTGGGCAGAATAAAGCATTGCATTTAGCTATATAATAAGAGTTGAATGTTTTCTTTCCTTTTGTAATTATTTAACATCCTGCCAACTGTCAAGGTCTTGCAAGATAATGAATGAAATGATGATACAAATGAGTTCAGAATCTTTAGCATCTAATATTATTTGATATTCACCTTTTCAGAATAAGGGAAAATTCCAGAAAAAAAGCCAAACCTTGCAACATGTCCAAGCTGGCAATCAAATCCAAGCATGCCAGTTGAGAAGCAGACACACTACCATTTGAGCCAGGGTAGTGAACCAGAATTATGAAAGATTATGACTTAATCTTTCCACATGCTTCATAGTATTACAAAAATAATTGCAATATTTCAGTTATAAACTGTTTCAGAACTTCATTAGATGATCAGTGTGAAGTGTTTTAACCATTAGCTGTATATCTTCCTTCAACATCCATTGGTTCATCAGGAAACCACCACGGGTGACAGGTCATTAAGGCATGGAATTGTGAGTTGGATTTTCGGTGTGTTGTGGTAATAAATCATTTTAGTGCAGTGTTGATTCTCCAGGAACAGAAGAAAAACTTTTGTAATTAATATTTTCATTAAATTAATGAAGTAATTATTGTCCACTTTGCTTGAATGATATGCTAGCACTCACTGCCATTTTACACAGAGCATATGGGAATGTGTTTTGTCTGTTACTGAGGTCCTCTTTCACATATTTTATTGATTGTTACCTGTTTATAAATTTAAAATCTGTTCATCTGTAACTGTCACCTGATGCATTTCACCAGAACCAATTATAGCCAAAATTAGCCGTGCATCATAAGACTTTGTGGTACATCAGTAGTGTAATTAATAATGCAAAAATCAAATTTACATTAAAGGTTAATTTTGAAAGTAGGATCTCATATAGGGTTGATTTTGAAGTATAATTAATGAATTAACAAATTTTAACTGAAAAAAGATATACTCTTAATGTATTCTTGCACAGGATATGTAGAAAGTATTCTATAAACGGGGCTCATCTGTATAGAAAAAATTCACCATTTCAATGATAAGTCATCTTCAGCTAGGTACTTTAATGTTCCAAATTTAACAAAGAAAATGGACTTACTAATAATGAAGGGAAAGAACAGTAATACCAAATCGGTATGAAAATATATAACATTAGGTGTTATTATTAAAAATAAAATATCTTATTAATATAGTATTAAACATAACTTTTGTATGTGCATGTATATATATATATATATATATATATATATTTATTGAAGAATAATCTGTTTAGTTGAACATATTCAGTTACTATGTTAGTAGCAATCTAAGATTCAGAGACTAATGATATACTATTTTTAATGTTTCCAAATATCAATATAAAATACCTGTATATAGTTCCTTTGGTCTTGATTCTACAAGCATGCCTTCTTTATTACCCCAGCGACAACCCTCCAGGTATAGGCCATAAATGCAGCAACCAGATGTAGGAGATTTTGTAGGTGCACTTTGCAAGATCTAATTAAAAATAGAATTATAAATAAGTTATCTAGTAGCATACATTTCCTTTATAAAATCTATAAATCCTACATATGCAAAAGCAGTTAAAATAAATAGTTAAAAATATTGCAAGTCAACTGTGTAAGCAGAATCTTTGTAAAGTTTTCAGTTTATGCTGCATAGATAAATTTAAGCAGTTAAAAACCCATATTTTGAAGACGTTACAGCCTGAGATTTTTGATCTGGTTATAATAGTTATATTCAGGTTATAACTCTCTGATGAGGAAGGCAATGATTCAGATCTTAACTCCCAGTGAGGGCTCTAAGATCCTGTTGTTGTTGTTGATCTAATATGCAGGATTTTGATCCATCAATTTTTCCCTGGCCAGCCAATATAATTTGTGTATTTTCCCGTCAGGTGCAGCATTCCTCAGTCCTGTGCATTCCAATAGATGTTCTCCGTTTAGAATCTTGTCAGTATTGCACATCTTACATGTGTTATCATTCATAAAACCAAATCTATTTAGATGTTCCGCCCGACAATCATATCCAGTTGCCAATCTAAAATGAGCAACTGCTTCCTTCCTTGATAGATTTTTTTATTTTTTGTACTGTTTCTTTTATATTAGAATAATTTTTATTAGATATTTCCACTTGAATATTATGTTGATATTTTTGTTCTATGGTCTTTTGATATTTTTTAATTTTACATTTAATCCACAGGGCTTTATTGGTTTTGAATAGAGCATGCCCCCTTTTTGGCCAGAAAGTCTGCATTCTCATTACCTATCACTCCCACATGTGCTAGTTTCCACAGTAGTATTATTTGTTGAAATGTTGTTTGGAGTCATCTATAATAAGATCTCATGTCCCTTACATTGTAAGATTCATATGAAATATCATATCATATTCTATAGTTTGTATAGCTGAAGCTGAATCTGTATGAATCACTACTTTATTTCCTTTTATATCAGTTCCAACTCTCATATTGCCACCATTTCAACCTCATAACTTGTGGATTGTCTAGGCAGTGTAAAATAATGCGAGAAATATTTACAATATATACCACCTCCAACATTATTTCTCTGTTTGTCTGCAGATCCATCTGTGTAAATTCTAAGCCACTCTGTTTCTGGGAATTGGTTGTATAAATGTTCGAGTGTTATAGTTCTGCATACCTCTGTTGAGTCTTCTTGTTTATTTAATTGTTCTGTCAGTTTTTTATCTGTTACTATCTTAGTATAATCCATTGGATTAGTTTTTGAGGGATATGGGATGTTCTTCTGTGCCAGGTTTAAATGATTGTAATTCTTCTCTAAGTAAGCTTTATTTGTGATCTGTGTTTTTAGTTTGTGTTCTTTGGGTAGTTGATGAAACCATTGATGTTTACTTGGGCCTATTTTTAATTTTATGTATAATTGTGCCGCTTGTGTTTCAATGCTGGTTTTCGTTGAATTATTATTCGTTCTGGCCAGAAGTGCATTTATTGATGTTGTTTTTATGGCACCTGTTACTCTAAGATCTTTGAAACATCAATTTTTAACTATTATAATTCATCTCAGTATTGTAAGTCAAAACTTTAATTGGATTAACTACAGCCATGAAAGCATGCATCAGAAGAAAATTAAGTAAGCAGAAATTTCTTGGCTTCAATTTGGTTATTGGAGATGTCCAGTTTATTATGCTGTTATGCTCTGGTTAGGAAATAAGTAAAATAAGAAATAAAAATAGCTCCCAGAATCAAAAATTTATAACTTAGGAATGAGCCTTTTACATGAAAATTAAGAAGAAATCAATATAAAAAAATCAAGTGCATGTGTCATTCATTATATATTATAGGAATATTTAAATATCTACCATCAATAAGGAATTGGGGTTCTGTTAGCTCTATATTGTATATAGCTATGTATTGGGGAGGAGCAGATCCAAGTAGTTTCAGTGACAGTGTAGAACAAAAAGGTCAAGATGTTCTTATCAGATTTTTTATTTACCATATTAATATTATTTGCATTCATTATATTATAATTTTATTTTCTTATTAATAGTATTCTATCTTTTGTCGTATTTAAATATGAAAAAAAGAACATATGGTCTTTATCCTGGCAACAACAGAATTTAATTCTTTCTTTCTGACAAAACAGACCTGAAGGATTAGGGCCAGCTGTAGCAACCACTGCATTCTTTGCATCCATTAAGCACAACTTAATGGACAAAGAACATAATTGTAAAGGGGCATATAATTGGCACTGATATTTTGTTGGTCACCATTACATCACTTCGCATATTAAAAGGATGCCAACTGTTTATCAGCAACTCCCCAGTTAGCTTATCAAGGCTGAGTGGGTCCCATATCAGATCCTTCCTAACTTAAAAATTTCCAAGAGATATCAGGAGCTGAACCCAGAACCTTCCAAGCCATAGCCAGCAATGCTGGAAACTAGGCCAGAACAGCTGAACTAGTCAACCAAAACTATGCTTATAAACTTTTATTTTATGTTGTATTATGAATGTCTTCACAAAATTTGACTTATATGTCACATCATGATCCATGGATGCAATAAATTTGATTTGATTACAGAAACTGTAAAAATAATATGCACATAATGTTAAACTAGTAATCATTTAAAGCATAAGTAAGAGATAGCAACCATTAATTTAAAATTGAATGATTAAATCAATAGACAATGGAGGTGAAGTGCAGAAATTGAACTGGTTCAGAATAGTGTGCAGAAAATTGCACATTTATTGGGAGAGTTGAATTCTCCTGGAGACAGTTTACGATAATAGATTATTTTTTTTCCTTTTGTATAACTAAATGTTACAAGGTTTTAGAAATTGAACACCTAACACATTACCAAATTCTAAAAAAGAAAAACAGCTAGTTTGAACTTTCAGATTCTTTTTAGGGAGTTCCCATGATATTGAGGTAAAAGTAACACATTTCAGCAATTTTTAGGCAAAAACAGTACATGTTTATTTGCATTTTGTCTACAATTTCAGGAAATTATCAGTAGTATGTCGCAGTTTATCTGGATAGGCTTAAATTTCCACCCTAGTCATATGAAGCTTTTAAAGACTTTTCTGCCCCATTCAACAATTTAGGTATTAAACTGGAAATTTACCACAAACTGCTGCTGACCAAGTCAGTCTTCTTCTCCTTCTCCTTCTCCTCCTCCTTCTTCAAAAAAAAATGCTGTATAATTTCCTTACATTATCTTTTACAAATTATAAACTGTTCTTGGAGTGCTTTTATTTTAGGATCTTATACAATTAACATCCTGGTTGTATATGTAACAGATCCTACTTTCCACTATCTACCCCTTTAAATATTATCTTATACATATCCTCTTCCTTAAATTTAGTCACTTTCTTCCACCACTGTCTTACATTCCCTACATAGTTATCAAATTTTCACAAAAATTTCTTACTATCATTTCCATAAAATTTTAAAATCATTATCAAATGTAAGTTATTCCATTTCTAATCCATACTTCTCTACATGTTTTTGTTTCTGGACATTCAATTATAAATATAACTTAATCTATTTTCCACATAATGGACACTTCCTTTTTCATTTTTACCCCAATTAGCCCTATTATTCCTACCTCAAAAAAATCCCTCCCTTTTTATTACAATTATTGTCCAATTGACTCTGCTCTTCTCCTACTCTCGCATTAAAATCTTGTAAAATCACAAATTCATCATTTAAGTACTTATTTTCTAGTTTTTTCATATGAAGCCCACCCTTGTAATTCTTTTGTCTGTCCCTGATCTATTAGCACCATCTATTTAAAAAATACTCTTCAAGGGCGATGACACTACACTCCAACCTCCTGTCCCCCAAGCCACCTGCAGTCCATCTGGAGTCCCCCTTCCAATGCTCTCCACCATCGCATCTTCTTCATTCAGCTGTTTCAGTGGTCTAGCTCTCTTTGTTGGTGTCGTCACCTTTTATATTGACACTTTCGCTGCTGCACACTCCTCCCCTTTCTGTTGTATTCTTGTCTCTTGGCTGTAGGCTGTTATCCTTTTTTCTCTCCTCCTCCCTTCCCCTCTGGCCATAGTTCCAGTTGTAGCCGAATCATCTAAATTCAGCTGATCCATAGCATATTCCACACATAAAGGCTCTTTTTCCTTCATTTGTTGCTTTTTTCATCTCTTTTATTAATTCTGCTCTTTCTTCTCATTCTTTTTTCCTGTAATCATTCTCAATAAATATTCTCCTGCCTTTTAGTTTCCTGGTGTTACCTAATACTTTTCCTTTAAAATTCATTCCTTCAATAATTTCTCCCACTTTTTTTTCCCCATATATTTTTCCTCAAATTTCTTCCACTCCAAAAATCACTACATTCAGCTTTCAACTTGCATCTGCAGATTTCTTCAATTTAACTATTCTACTCTTGCATTCCGCTAACTCTCCTCCTAATTCTTCTTCAAGCCATTTAAGAATTTATATGCACATTCAGTCGAGTACCTAAACAGTTATATGCGGCACACAGCTCTTAAAATGTTTCATTTGACTAGGGCTCAAGAATTTTAGACCCATCCAGGATAAACTGCAAATACTGTTGATAATTTCCATAAATTGTAGACAGACATGTATTATTTTTACTTAAAAATCCAGGGAATATATTGTTTTTTGTCTAATGATCATGGGAATTCTCAGAAAAGTAAACATTTAAAACATAACTAAGAAGTAGTTGAAAATTTGACATATTCTGTACTATATGGCCTAGAATCATACAAAAAAAATAACAACAACATTGACCTAATCTTGTTTATTTTTATTTCCTTGCAATCACTAGTCATTGTTTCATTTGTGCTGGAAATACAGTTTCTAATAATTGCTGGATCTTTGTATGGGATATATTGATCAACTCTTGTTTGAATTTCATTTCAATAAAAACAGTGCATCAACACTTTCTTTTCAGAAATATATAGTTGAATACCTTAAATCCAAAATCAATCACATCAATGGACACTACATTTCTTCTTGCAAAGTTCTGCAATGTTCCCGTGAGAAAAGCTTGAGGGAAATAGAAGCCTGATATCCAGAACACAGCTGGTATCCCTTTTTCTATCCAATTGTTCAGGAAATTTATTCTTGCTTTAAGATCAGCTACCCATGGACCTAAAAAGCAATAAAAACAACAACTATAATCATAATCATAATAAGATATTTCCTTTACTTTATGACCAATGAAACATATTACTGGAAAAAAAAATGTTGATCATTTTTACAATCATTGACTTTTAAAAAAAATTTCTGATGACTTCTAGCTTTACATTGAAACTGAAAATTATCTTTATTATTCCAAAGTTTATTTCATTTAAATTGAAAGCTGATTTAGTAGATCCAGAAATATATTCTGTAGAGCTATTGCTTTCATGAAAATTAAAGTCAATACTTTCATAACAATCTAGTTAGAAACACAAACTTTCCTCTTTTTTTATAAAAATGTACTTAAACTAAGATGTGTAATGTGTAGATGATAATAATTTAATGTAATGAGTACATTATTGGGTGTTAAGGCTTTAAAAACGTTTTAGGTGCCTAAAAAGCACTAAAATTTTCAAAAACTTAGGCAGAACTAAACATCTAAAAATTTAAGGAAAAAGGTGCTAATATATTTTACTGAACTTGCATCTTATACTAGCCAAATTATATTAATCACAAAATACACATAATGTAAAGAACAATTAGTGAAATCATTGCTGTGTTGGGTGAATTATCTATTGAAACTAATATCTACACGATGAAATAATGACAAAAATAAGTATTCTATTAAAATGCAAATTAGAACTTGAACAGTGAAGCCAATTATATAATTGATATTATTGTATAATTTAGTTGAACTACACACTTTAATGCTTCAATTACTTGTCATAACTTTTAGAACCTGTTTCGAGAACATTTCATTATCATCAGCCAGGCTGTTGAATTTTAGCCTGACTGACGATGAGAACAAAATTTTCTCGAAACTAGTTCCATATATTATGACAAGTGAAGCATTAAGAGTGTGTGGTTCAACTAAATCATACAATAATATTAATTAAGTATTCTATTATTTTCTTTTTGCTAAAAAAACAGCCTCCACAATTGGCATTACATTAAATCAGTAACAATTTTTAAGGTGGGAACACTCCAATTTGTGGTACTTGTTTGATAAGATAACTTTGTACACCCTTTGACACCCTCCCCCCAAAGTATTCATTCCCAGATTCTATTTGTTAATCAAAGAACTTCGGAGATGCTTGTATATGCTGTATTTACAACTTGCATGCAGCAACTACACACTGTAGGCAATTTACCTGTAAATGTATGTCATGAACATTAGATTAGAATAGTATTGGCTGGGTGGCTTAGAAGGCATTGCTCTTCTGCATAAGCTCCTGGGTTCAAATCCCACACAACATTTTTGTTTTATTTTTAATTATGGGTTTTACAAATGTCTATGTAGAACAACATGTTACCTTAATATCATATTATATTTTAACATCATTTGAATTTAATGGCATTATCTATGCACACACAAAAATATAATCACAAACTAGCTATTCTTTACAAATAACTAAATAATATATGAAGAAACATTTATCTTCTAAAGTGAAAATATAAAACAATAAACATAAATCAATATCAGGGATATGAACACCCTCAACATATATAAACAAATGCTCTCAATCTTTGGGGCATGGATGATATCAGATTTCTGCAGTAGTGTGGACACTGCACACTCTGTCACAGAGTTAATAGCAAACATACCTTGTGAATCGCAAGTAGGACTTAGAAGAATTTTGCATTCAAGAGATGACTAATTTTTGTTTGTCACCAGGGGTACATAAAAAAAAAAACTTTAACTGTCAACTATGTCATATTCTTAAAGAATCCCATTCTAGCTACTAATCCCTTAATCCCTAAATCCCTTTGAAGCTTGCTACTATTTGCATTTATTACATTAAATCGAATGAATAGTTTTATATCCAGAATTTTCCTGGCTCCTAATTGCAGAATAATATTGGCTAAAAATGTGAAATTTGCATCAATTCATACCAAATGTACCTTCACTGGCTTACCTTTTAGTACAGATTGTGCTTCCTTGATACATTGTGCATCACTATCTTCAAATTCATTCATATGCTATCCATATATGGCATTGTTTTCAACCATGTCCCACACCTTGTCACTGCAAGTTCTGAGGATAAGGTATGTGTGGCAACTTTGCTTTAAATATACTAATTATCAACAGTGATTTCAAAAAATATTTTTGACACAAGAAATAAAACTTATTTACTGTTCAAAATATTTTTCTTACTACTTCCATAATCCAAAGGAGACTGAGGGCAAGACAAGCTAGAAAGGTAAGATTAGAATTGTTTGAAGTTGATTTGCTGAAGTAAGATGATGTTGCATCTGTTAACTTCAAAAGCACACATTGGTCTTCAATATCATTGGATATAATAATCGGTTCTAAATTAACAAAATAAGCAGCACTTTCAGAATTTGTTTTCTAGGTTTCTTTGGAATATAAGAAATGAGCTTTTCCTACAGGTGTTGACTGATATGCTGGTCCAAGGTAGTTGTTGTAATATCAACTCTTTTTTTTGAGTAGTGTTTAATGCCCGTTTTTACTACTGAGGCACCACATGCAGTGGACACTGATGATACATGAAATGAAATGATATATTTTGAAAGTATATTTTTTTTGGAAGGAAGCGTTACAGGCCTAAGTTTAGGGTACCTCCCCGGCATTTGCCAGTTATGAGGACTGAGGAAAAAATGTCAAATATGAAGATATACTTTATTCTTACTTCTAAGAATACTTTTCTAAGAATTTTTTCATTATTTAATTTTGTTCAATATTCCAAATAATTTTTGTGCTTGCAAACGTATGGAATATGCCATAGCAAATCAATTTTGTTTTCGCAAGTGGAAGGCTCAGTTAATAGTAATTGACTATATGTTTGCTAGTGCTTAAGATTTCATTCATGTAGGGTAATTTTTACTTGCTGAGATGGGTGGTGTTTATTATCTGTAGCACTCTATCAAGCACTAAAATAAAAAGTGTTATAAATTCAATAATTTTAAGAAGAATTTTATAAAGAATTAAAATATTTAGGTCTTTCTGTTAATTTCAAATCTGACATTTCGGCTGGGACTGCTAAGTTTCGATATTCTTTCTAGCTCTTTCCCACATTTTGCAAAGATGCTAAATAAACAACAAAGTGTCAGTTCTTACATCAGAATAAACATATGTAAATGATAAAATTGTGAGCAATTCAAATTGTAATACATTTTATAAATTAAATTTCAGGGAGATTTTATAAATAAAAAGCTTAATTTATAACTTGCAAGTAATAAATCATTCCTTTTTTTTTTCTAAAACACTATTTTTAGGTAAAAGATAAACAAGAGTAAAATTAAGGGCAGTTATACATTGAGAAAAACTATTTAACATAATTAACAGGTAAAGACAAATTTTTTGACAAACACCAATACAAACCTGTCTTACTGAGTTAAATTTTGGTATCTTTACACAATTGTACCATTGCACTTCAACAGAGAAAATCTGAAACAGTTTGTGTGACCCCAATAAATAATAAAACTAAAGTGTGGAATGGAGAAGTTACTGATAAAATATATACTGATACAATTTTTAGCACTATACTCTGTAAATATTTTATTGTTTTGAAGTATTTGTAAGAGAATAATATTGTTATTAAAATGATTATTACATATTTTAAAAGATTATTTTTTCAACATAAGCTGGAACAAAAAAGTAAAAAAATGTTAAAAATATAAATTACAAGTAAAATAGGCATTAATAAAGATGAATTTGATTAAAAAGACATTTACAAAAGACACCAAAAAAGCAAAAGAAAAATTGATAAGAATACTTTATTTTTCTTGATTCACGCTTATCCTTAGACAAAAAAATCAGGAACATGATCAATTCGGAAAACATTTGCTTAACAATATAAATTTTAATACAGTTCATATTCAAGTTAAGCCATAAATATGAAATAACATTTACTCAGACTGTGTGCCCTGATGACTGAGTGGACAAAAAAAGCATGTGTCTAGTAAAAAAAATTGCCTAGGTTCAAATCTTCCTGATGCATGAATTTTTTTATTTGCTAGTTTTTTCAACTAAAATTAATGCTTAATATATGACAATAATATATATTTTTAATGGATAGCTTATATTTGAATTTTAAGGCACTTATATTCAAATGCTAAAACAGTTTTAATCATATTCTTTTTCAAAATAAATGTTCATATTAATAAATAATCTAAAGTGAAAAACTAAAAAGAAAATATAAATTGTCTATTTAATTTAAAATTAATGATTACTTTCCTATTTATTTTGTAAACAATGATTACTTTAATTAAAGTTCAGCTGTGGCATATTATTTTCCATGAGAGTGTGAAGAAGGCGTACTCAGGGACATATAGAACTGGATACTTGGGAAAAAATGTACATTCATAAATACAGAGATCGATTACTGAACTTTGATATTCCAAAGATAGATAACACCAACTTTGAGTACATTAAAACACCACCAGGGTGGCACTTCATCTATACAGAGCCGTTGGATTCTCCTATTAGTCGTACCCTTGGCTGAAGAGGAAGACGAAGGTCTTCGAAACCAGTTCCAAATATCACACAAATAAGTGAAACAATAAGAGTGTTTACTACGACATATATCACATGAATTTATTCAAATGATTACTTTACTTTTTTGGTGTGTAAGAGCAGAAATTCTATAAAATTTAAATAAGTTTTTGCAATTGGAACATTATTTTTATTTGCAATAAATAATAAATAAAACAATTGATGCATGGGTAGGATTTGAACTTCAATAGTTCTCATTACTAGACATGTGCTTATAACCATTCAACTACAAACATATGTCTGCCATAGAACTCTTTGTGATTGGTGATGATAGGATAGGATAAAGGCTGTAAGACCTGTGCATATAGACATGCTGTGAATTTAGTTTCGAGGCAAACAGAATTTAAACAAATTAATGCTTCAAATTTGTTCATTTTTTTTCTTAGGGTGCATATTTAAAAATTTTAAATATGATTATAAAAATAAAATAGCATTTTCTTCAGTATCCAATGTCAAATAATGAGTAATGCACCTTCAGCCAAATATGTCTGCAATTATATGCATGGCATCTTAAAAGAACTGTGTTATAGAAATGTTGCTTACCTAATGGTTTCAGAGATGGATAAGCTCTAGATGCCCACATTTGGGGTACACTGTTTGTGAATAAGCTTGTTGACATAGCCTCAAATTCTTCAGACATTACAACAAGACCTTTTAATGCCTTTAGCAGTTCTCTAAGACTTTCATGAATTATCTTTAATAGACGATTGAATCGCATTACTTCTTGAACAAGTACTGTATTTAATGATTCTTTATATAATACAGGATATCTGTTGAATTGAAAAGTAATGATTGTTAGTATACTATTGCTTGTGGTGCAGAAAAATAAACTTTAAAGGTGGTAATAAGAAATTAGGTAGTTTTTGATCTCATATAAAGAATTTGCTTTATTTAAGAGGTTTTGAACTGAAAAGGAGCATACTTAGAGTTTATAGGCTCAAATTAAAATGGTGGTGGCAGTGGTGGTGGTGATTGTCTTGTAATTAATTATAAGACAATAAAAATTAGAGCTTGCTAAGATTAATAGACTCCAAAATCCATAGCTTAAAAAATCATAATGCATTAAGCATGCATTACACTGTTATCTGCCTAGTTCTTATTGAGTACCTACATAGTTTTATTGCTTATTTAAATTGGACATCCATTACATGAAAAACTTTTTTTTTTGTTTGTTTGCCTATTTCCTGGTTTCGCTTTCCTCAGTGAACCAATATTTTGTGGATTCCTATCAATAACTTCCAGAATGTATAACTCATTAGAAGTAAATTGCTCACTTTGAATAGATTTTTTTCTGTATAAGATTTCAGGCTTTCTCAGCATTTAGAATTAACAAGGAGACATTCTTAGTAAATCAATCAAGCAAATACAGCATCGTTGCCAAGCATTTGATAGTCGGTAGTTCTGCCATCTTCTTTAGGGAAAAGTGAAGCTAACGACCATCAAAAGCTTGCCAGACAAGTATTACAAGTATTTACTTGACTGACTTCCAGAGAACATCTCCTTGCTAGGTTTTTATGCTGTATTTCCTTTTATTTTTAGGTAAATGATGTGTTCATAACAGTTCATCTGACAGCCTAAATATGAACAACAGTCAACCAACTAGGAATACACATTAATAAAACATTCTTTAAGTATATTCAAAAAGTCAGTTTAAATTTAAACTAGACTCCTGGAGTATTTTTATATCCCCAGGCAATTGATTGTAAAAACATATTGTCATAAAAGGATCTTTGTTAATATATTTTGTACTAAACTGTAGCTGGTAGATATTTAGTTTTATTTGCACTGTAAATACCACTATATCATATTTATCATTATGTTGTTATTGTAATTCTTTACACATTTGTTAACTGAATATTGTAAGAATTTAAAGGATTCTATCAACTGTTTTTTGCAAGAATTAAAGTTCTCAAAGTTGAAATGTTTCATCTTTGGTATTCCCCTAAGCCTCTACACTTTGGAACTGGTACGTTCTTTGTTTTAAGTGATACTAAGTTCATCTTCATATGCTGCTATAGCATCTTCTGCACTTGAAAACAGTTTATTTCACAGTTAGTTCTTCAACTAAAGGAATAGGAAGAAACTGCAAGGAGGATTGGGTGACAAGTTTCACATGGTACTGTCCATGAAGTTAAATGTGGCATTGGCAGTGAAGGCAGGAGGCATTGACATGGTGCAATCTGATATCTTCAAATTTAATTCTAAGTCATTTTTCACGCTCTTTTGGATATTTTTTGGGAGACAAACTGTTCTGTTCCACTCTGCAATAATTTTCCAACAATCTTCAAAGGAAATTGCTACCTTATCGTAATGCAAAAGAATGTCAACACCATTTTTTTCCATACTCTAGCCTTTTATTGTGGGTGTGGAAAGACTCAGACTTTTTTTGAACAATGTTTAATGCCCATTTTAAAGATCCAGATTGATGACTGATGCTTTGTTTCCAAATAATATTGGTAGATACATTTTTCATTATTTATTTTAATTACAGAAACATGGTGAAATTCATTGCCATAGATGGCTGAGGTTGTTAAAAAGGGATTTTTGAGCAGGTCTGGGGTTCGATTCCAGCCAGGACAAAAAGGAACTGAAAAGTTACAATATACATAGGTTTTCAAAAGTAAAGGAACACAATTAACAGCAAAAACATTCATTTATTTTGAAAAGCTTCTTTCAACATTGGCACTTATAATAAGAGTATATTTAAAGTATGTGCAGTTACTAGATGTCAGTTCTTCTTCAAAATATGATGTTATGAAGTTGACACCAATTAGCACTTGAGACATAAAGCACATGGGACACTACCCCAAATTTTTACCTGACCACTTTTCATTTTATTTTTACCATTTCACCAACTTCACTACACACATTGCCAAGAGCAACTCCAACTTTGTTCAGAAGTTCAGAGATTTCAAAATTCACACCACTTTCTTGAAGTTTTGCAATTGTACAGAGTAGATAGTCAAATTTTGCTTTTAAATCTGTCAGCTTCCCTGTCATATCACTGTCAAAAAACAGCTCCTGAGCTTGCAGGATTGCTTTAGTGTCTTGCCTTTTCAGAGCATCATTCAGTATTTCACAGTTTAGAAGTTGTTAGAGAGTAGCACACAACTCTTGCATAAAAAAGAATTTGTTCAAATCAAATCAGATCCATTGAAAGAATGTAGTAAAACAGTGAATGATGCCATAAAAACATGCACAGTTATTCCGAACATGCTAAATACAAATTAAAACACAATAATCCAGTTATAGCAAAGATATATGGTTTACCTAAAATTCACTAACCTGGAAAAAGTATGTGACTTATTATCAATAATATCAATACACCATCATATCTTTTAGCAAAATGGTTGACTGATAAATTTAATATGTTATCAAGTTTTCCAAGTAAAAGCATAAAGAACTCATTTCAACTAATAGAGAAGATTAAAAACATTAAGTTATTACCATCTGATACATTAATTTCTTTTGATGTAGCATCATTGTTTCCAAGTATACCAAAAGAAAAACTTTTACTTTATTTAGATGAGTGGTTAAATGAGATTGGAATTAATGAGATATATAAAAAGGAATATATTAACCTCACACAAATTTGCATAAAGCAATCATTTTTACATTTAGAGAAAAATTTTATAAATAACAAACAGGACTTACTATGGGTAGCCCTTTATCACCTTTTTTGGCAAACCTCTTCATGAGCAGATTTGAGATGCATATTACTTCTGCCTTTCCAAACTTTTTTAAGATTTGGTACAGATGTATAGATGACATTTTTCTATAGTAAACAAAAATCTGACTGATGATGCCTTAAAGCTGCTGAACATACAAGACAGAAACATTTCTTTAACATGTGAAATAGAAAATGATAACATGTTACCATTTTTAGATATTAAAATTATGAAGAACCATGAGAATCTGAGCTTTGGGATATATAGAAAAAATACACATACAGATAATCATATCAAGGCAGATGGTTTTGACCTTTTAACACACAAACATGCAGTTTTCAACAATTTGGCTTATTGTTTGGTTAATTTACCAATTTGTAAAGAAGAGTTTAAAAAAGTATACAATAAAATAGAAGAAATGGCAATTTTAAATGGCTTTAATAAAGATCTGGTACATGTGAAAAGATTTAAAAGGAAAAAACTTATCAGAGATACCAACACATTATCTGCAGATATAGAAAAACTAATTTTTAAAAAGTTGACATATCATCCAAAAGCAATGACAAAATTTCAAAATAGTTTTAAAGGTTTGAATATAAAATTAGCACCCAACAACAGATTTAATTTAGGAAACATCTTGAAAGATAAAATGGCTGTAAAGACACCACAAGAGAAAAAAGCAAATATTTACAGATACATGGGCAGATTGTGAAAAGATCTATATTGGAAAAATAAAGAGAAATATAGGTACATGTTTAGAAGAGCATTTCAGGAACATAAAATATAAACAGACAGATAGATCAGCTGTGGCATATCATTTTTGAACTAAAAACCATGAGATTGTGAAGAAGGTGGGTTTATCAAAAGAGACTCAGGAACATATAGAACTGGATACTTGGGAAAAAATTTACATTCATAAATACAGAGATCAATTAATGAACTTTGATATTCCAAAGGTAGAAAACCCCAATTTTAAGTATATTAAAACACCACCCGGGTGGTACTTCATCTTTACAGAGCCGTTGGATTCTCCAATAAGTCGCACCTTTGGTGTTTAGTATGACATATATCACATGATTTTATTTATATGATTTGGCTTCACTGTGTTAGTTCCATATATTTTTTAAAATAATTTTCTTTTTTAAAAGATATGTTTTAGTTGACCGGTTGTTGAATGGTTAACTCCCAACACTTAAGAGTTCATCAGAAATACTTGACCCTGGTTGTTGATTTCCATAGTCCTCACAATGATTTGGGCTATGGAGCAGCCTTCTATGTTTCATCAATAGAAAACAATCTTGTTAGCTTCCATTACAGTAAGTTCCTCAGCTTTGCATTACTAAGTTTCCATAGGGAAATATGCACTGCAACTAGAACATCTCACAGTTATTTGAAAAATTCTGAAAATATACTTCTTGCTTCAGCCTCTGTTATCAATAGCAATATTGATGGTTTTTTTTTTGGGGGGGGGCACCTTTCTCCAGAGCATGTATGTGCAACTAAAAGAGCTCTTTTGCATCAGCTGATTTGCAGGCCATCAAAATAACTGTTTTCTTAGGTTTGCTATTTGCCTGAAAAGGGGAGAGAGGGTCCAAAAATAGCTGTCAAATTACTAGGTAAAGCAGTGAACTTAATATATAAGGCTCAATACCTTTTCCTACATTTGCAGTTATTTCAAAGTTAAGGCATGTCTCGTTTAAATTTTTCATCATAGATTTGCTTAAACAATGAAGACAATAGAAAAAAGTGTAATTAAATCTAAAAATGCAATGAAATTTAGCAAAACGAAAAGAATCATTGGAATATACACTTTGCATTAAGCTCAAAGAACACCGAAGAAACATCAAGTAGAATCAAATATAAAAATCAGCATTTGCACATCACTTTTGGAGAAATAAACATGATACAGAAATGGAAATCAAATTATGAAATTTGTAGACAGACCTTTGGAGCTGGGAATATGGGGGGGAAAAGTTTACAAAATAATATGAGCTTCCAGATCCCAGCAGAAGACAAATTAATCTAAAAGTTCATAAAATGTCCATGAAAGATATGCCCATCCAAACTTAATGAATCCAGCAGTAATAGGAACAATGGCCTGTGGAACATGTTCTGTATAATTTAATGGTAATTAGAGCATAAGAGTATTAAATTGACTCACCAGGTAATTAAGAATGTATAAGCATTTATTTATTTATTTTATTTTTTTACTTCTTTCATTTTTTGAGGGGAGAGGAAGATTATTTCATTTAGCTCTTTAATTAAAAGTTGCTTTGTGCTCATTCCAGAACATGATGTGAATGCTAAAAGAAAATTTTTCTTTGAGTCTGTTCAGTTGAATCTCTAAAAGATTTTCAATTGGTTAAGTATAATTTCAAGCATTTGTAAATGTAAAGACTTTTAGAGGTATATGATGAACAGGACATTGCAAAGCTATTATCATTTGTATGACTAATTTTCCAATGCAACATGAGAATTTTTGTTTTGTTTTGTACAATTATATGATATTATATATAAACTGGTAAATATGATACAAATTATTAATTTTAGAAAAGAATTATGTTAAATGTAATAAGAGAAATATTGAAAAACTATTCTATATTTTGCTGCAAAGTCTTACATATTGGGTCTCAATGACTGCTTTTTGAGCAGTGGTTATCTGGTCACACTAGGGGGAGGACATACATCTTATGCTGTAGATTCATCTGCCAAGAAAGTCAAAACATTAAGGTAATGCTATCATAACTTGTAGAAAAAATTATTACGATGTTACTAAAATTTATATACTTAAATTAATGATGCATTATGTGAGTAAGTTAAGCCAATTGCAAAACCTCTTATCAAATTTGAATAGTTTGGGATTTTTACAGTGTTATATAATCTCTTATCAAATATTTTTAAAATTTTTTACTTACTTTTTTGCTATTCTTTCCTCATCAAATGTACCAGGAATATCATTCATAATGCCCATGGCTAAATTAGCTGTAACTTCTTCCAGATTCTGTGCAGCTTCACCAACTACTCGAGGTTGTAGAGCTAATAATGTCTTCAAGCAATTGAAGGTTTCGCTTTGAGCATGAGTAATTTCTGCATTTTCATGCATTCCAAACAGAATTGGGTCATCATTTAGAGGCAGTGTACGAATATATTGCAAATAATCTTCAATATCAGATGAAACAGGTATCTAGTTAAGAACGAAAGATACTATCAAAGTCTGAAGAGTATGCCACTCATTATACAGCTAGCATATCTGAAGTCTATATCAATATTGTTTATATTTTAACAATGATTGTATACCTCCTGTTAAGTAGTAATACATTACTCTTGCCTCTTATTAGCATAATGCATTTTATTAACATTATCCTTATGTTTCCAGATGGCCTTGAATGCTTTTTGACACCAGTTTGATGTAGGTAGTATTGTATAAGTTTATATTTCAGAAATGAAATATTTATTCAAACAAATTTCATTTTTCATGCTAATTTCATTTTTTTTTCTATTAGCAATAATAACACTTTATAATTCAATCACTAATTATCATTTGGGATATTGTTTGTGAACTGCATTGGATAAAGATAATGACAGATTTTTAAGTCAATTCCCTTCCAATTAAAAATTTTATTCCATATCCCTTATGTTTCGTATATGAACTCTCCAAAATATTGAAAAAATGGACATTTTCCATTGAGCAGATCCAAGAGGAATGGATAAACACAGCTTTACTGGGTCAAAGGTATCATAGTCAGATTGCATACAGTAAAACTGTGCAGAAAATCATGGAAGTTTCATGTTGGCACATTGTAGACATACAAAAAAGAATTTCCATTATTATCTCCTGGAGTGCCACAGAGATACAAAAGGCAGAGGGATAGGATTTATCCATTCACAGCATCATTCTAAAATGTAGTACTAAGTTAACAAAGATTAGAGGATTTTTTTCCAAATAAGACATGATAAAAGAGCTGGAGGGAATCAAGCAATTATGAAGCATAGTGTCATTAAATCATATGCATAAAGGGAATATGTGGTGTACCTGGGACTTGTAGAATTTGCATAAAATGATATCTTAGAATGCATGTTCAAAATATGTTATAAGTCTAACAAGAAATAGATAAGCAGATTATATAATTATTATTACTGTTAAAACAGCACTTATGATATTTATGTGCACCTTTTCTGACTGAATTCCAGCTGTAAAATTTGGGTACAATTAGAATCATTGGCACATTAGATTCAAGTGCAAATCTAAACCTCCTTTGTTTACCTTAACTCTATATATGGAGAAAAAGAGATACAAATGTTAAAGGTTTTTGGAAAGAGAGGAGAAGACATTTTGAAGATAAGAGGTACAAAAACTATTTAATAATTTAACTGGGAAGACATCATTTGAATTTTATGTTAAGATGAAATGGGCATGGGAAAAGGAAATTTACATAGATAAAACAAATAAGGAGGAAATAGAGGGTGTAGCATGGGTGAGAGCAGGCATGTAGAGGAAGTTTTACACAAGTGGAACTCCCATTATGTGGAGTGAAAGAAGACTTAGAACATATAGTGTTTGATTGTAAGGAAACTGAAAACTGGATAAATAAACTCATTTAGGTAAAATTTAAAAAGGATAATAGAATAACAAAGAGAACATTCATAAAAGAGTGCAGGAGTGTGGGTCAATATTTATTTAAAGTTAAACAGAAGTGAAAATGGACAGTGAAGAGAGAAGAAGAAAATTCACACAAATAATAGTATATAATCGCTAAAATAATGGTATAGTTAGAGTAAGCTAGATATCATTTTGGTACCTGGGGTCGAGTCAGAGCAGGTCCCCTGGAACTCCAGTACATTGTGCTAATGAACCCGGGACTGGGGTCTGATGCAATAGAAGTTATTAATTGAATTGGTATTCTGTTTATTTGGAATTTAGATTAAAGCATTAATATATGATTAATTTCTGTAAAAATTGTAATTTTGAGGGATACACCTAAAATGGCCTGGGCCCGATAGATGGAGGTCCCTTGTAGTTTGTATTTTCTTAGCACTCAAATAAATAAACAAGTACCTTATCTCCCTCCAACTTTCCCAAGCCAAGCATTCTGTCTTTCATTAAGTTTCATTCAGTTTCAGATTATATAGTGGGATGTTATTGTTACCAACAGAGCATTTAGGTACAAATTGCTTTATAATTTATCTGAATTCAATACTAATTCAGACCAATTCTCCAAGCATTCCAATGACAGTGATACTGAATGATATTCTTGTTTGTTATTTAATTTTGTATATATTATATTGAATTAAACACAAATCTATCGTTGCACTTATATGAAAGTGTTGCTGGAATAAAGCATAAGTCTACTGCTGTATAACAATTTTATAATATACTATAATCAAATTAAATTCAAAATAATATTCTGTTTCAAGTTTCAATTGAACTTTATTCCTTAGTATGCATTACGTTTGCTGGAATTTTTTTTAAATCAGAGTTTAAAATTTGATATGTACTTTAGATTCAATGGTGCATTAGATGTAAATATGATGCATTCAATCAGTTACAGAGGTATATCATGATATATTGTTGAAAGGTATGTTCACCATGGTATTATTAGAAAAACAATTTTTTACTATTTCCAGTTACAACTATCTAGACATTGTGACTTCTGCCACCACTAATAATGACAAGAAATAATGACCTGAACAATAAAGTTTGCCACCTATGTCACTCTAGAGACCAGAATTGCCAAAGATCAGATGTTTGTTCCTTGATTGAGAAGAAATGCAGGAAACACTTTAATTAGGTATGCTGACTAATATAGAATATGAATTTTTACTTCTCACATTCACGTGCTATGATTTAGTTGACTTTGAAGTTCTAAAATTGCTTATTTAAATATATTTCACTCATAATATTTAAAAGAAAGTTCGATATTATAGCATATTTTTGCAGTGAATATCCATTTAAAATTGCATTAACATAATTCTTACTTGCTGCAATTACCTGATGGTATATTCCATTGCCATAAAAATCATAATTCTGCTTTAGTACTTCATCCTTATAATAATCCTGTAAGATGTTCATGATGCATCTACGATCCCAATCATCAGTCACCCGTCCCCCATAATTTATTTCACCTGCTGTGTACAAAAGAACCTGAAAAAAATGTTCCAATTTAAAAATTAGAACATTACCTGTGACAATTAGTACTAAGTACAAAAAGTTGACCCTTCTGGTATAGGATGTATCCATATTGGTATTAAACTTGTGAGAAATGATCTACTGGAAGAATTGTTATGTAGGACCCAATATTAGTAAATGTAAATGCACCATTCATCCCATTCCACCATTTGCCATCATGGTCAATCACTGACCAATAATTATTATTCATGGATGTTAGTAATCCTAGGATTTGTTCAGTTAGTGACTGGTTATCGTATGTATGGTAGCAGATTCTTGACTGGAACATACAATAGTTATCTAACTTAAAATAAGTTATGCTGAAAGTAATTAATACCAACCCATTTAATAATCAATCCTTGGTTTAATACATGTAATTTATTTTTTGTGAAACTCTAAAACAATACTGTCACACTTGATGGGTTACTGTCACCACATACTGCTGTAAATGTTTGCAGGTCTGTTGCCTTCCTTCCACAGGAACCATGCAGTCCATCTCTGTCCATTATCTGTCACTGATGGCAAAATAACATCAACAAATTCCAAGAGGTCCTTCTACCAAGGAGCTTATTAGACTGTGCCATCATAAACAATACATCAGTGTGTTGCATTCATGGTATGGCTTCATAAAGCATGTAATAGGGCTGAAGGGCAAAAATTATAACTGAAGGACAATATTTGAACACTTAGTTGTGATATATTAGGATTATTTTATTTTAATTTTCAGCAACAGGGATGAAAATTAAGTGATATAACTAAGAGCTTTATTTCATATTCTGACAGTACTAAGTAGATAGGAAAGCAAATATCCTTTAAGCCTTTAAGATCTTTTGATTTTCAAATTGTTGTCATTAACTATTATCTCTATCTCTCCTAACAAATTATAACATAGTCACTAGTAGTCATGTTCTACACACAGAATACTACAGTAATTTTTATACACTTGTGTCTGTACAGATCTGTAACTATTTACAAGGAGTAAGTCATAAGTCATGGTAACTAATTTTGCTCCCAACTGAACTTCGGGACATGCTGAAATATGCAGCTCACACACCATTTGGTATATTTATTCAAAAGTACATTCCTTACACTTTCAATCATGTATCTTAGATTTTTGATGTTGTCCCTTGTTCACGAGAAAAAAATAATTGTTATGACTTATCCCTGGTTTTAATTCTTGGGTAACTTTCCATGTTACTCCCTGGATATAAATACTTTAAAATTAATATGAAAATGTTTCATAAGATGTACCTTATATGGAATTTTGTCATACTCAAGAAGAAACATATGAAGTTGTGAGATACATATTCGCAAATCTCCATCAGTAAATTCATAAGGAATGTTGAATCCAAGAGCTCCAAATTTACGTCGCTCCAGGCAGATTCCATGGAATAAGCACAGGGAAAACAGTAGAAGTTTGAAGTTAGCTACCTTTGGGTGTTCTGATGTAAGAAAAGTTTGGAATTCACTGATTTCATTCAAATAAGCTCTTAACAGATTTGCCTGAAAGGAAAAAAGTGGAAATGATTGTTAATTATTTTATGAAGATTTAGAGCTTTATAATATTTAAAACAAAAATAAACAAAATATTCACCAAAAATTATTTATTGCTACTTCTTTAGTTTATTATTTACTGCTGGCCAAATAAGTTTGTATTCAGGACTGTGATAAACTAATGCAGTTCTAAAATACCACACTTATTTAATTTAATTATATCCCATTTTTGCATATTTCTAGCTGGATTGCATGTTCAGTTTTGTCACAAGTGCCCTACCGCCACGGGTGGCCAAGTTCATTGAGGTGCGGAGTCGGGAGCAGGAGGTCTGGGGTTCGAATCCTGCCAAAACCATACTCCCTAAGGTTTTTTCTAAGTTTTCCTCAGTCCTCATAAATGGCAAATGCCGTAGAGATACCTAAACTTAGGCCTGGAATGTTTCCTTCCTTAAAAAAAAAATCCTTTCCCATTATCTCATTTCATCTCATGTATCACCAGTGTTCATCGCCTGTGCTGCCTTGGTAGTAAAAACGGGCGTTAAACACCATTAAAAAAAAAATTGTGCCCTAAAATTATGTTCCTCTTAAGCATTATATATGGATTTGTTCTCATGTTTGAAAAATATTAAGTTAATTTAAGCATTTTAATTAAAATACAAAAGTATAGAAGTATATAAGGACTGAGAAATTAAACATCTTAGAAGTGCTCCTTATATTTCATTTCCTTTCTTTTAATTTATGAAATACTCACAAGTATATGCATTTGTGTAGTTCACTGTATGAATATTAGGCAGGTCAAGCAACTAAGAGATGTAAAGCATAAGTAATGTTATAGCAGGCATGCTTAAAGGTTCATTTAAACCATTACTGAAACTATATTAATTTATGAGATAATAAAAAAAGTCATCACACTTACAGCCAATGACACTATTCTAGGTAAAACATTACTTTCTGGCTATGAAACAAAAATAATATAAAATAAATCAAATGTTCATTGAAAAAATTAAATTAGGTATGCTTTGAACCTCCTTGCTCCATTAAAATATGCCCCATTAAGGCTTATGTACGAACTAGTTAAAGAAGGTTTTCTAAGTGAAGACTAACATAATGGACACCTTCTGCCAACTATCCAGAAATAGACATAACTGTCAGATAAGTGCAGATAAAGAGAATAGATTTGGTCAATACTTTAAACTGTTAATGCCCATTTTAACTACTGAGACATCACAGGCAGGGGGCACTGATAATACATGAGATGAAATATTAAAACTTTTTTTTAAGGAAGAAAGTATATCAGGCCTAAGTTTAGGGTACCTTGTTTAGGGCATTTGCTATTTATGAGGACTGAAAACTGGGGGGGGAAACCTCATTCAGGGAGGTAATTGAATTCCAGACATCCCTCTTATGAGTCCGGGCCTTAATGACCTTGGTCACCCATGGCAGTTTTTTTTAACACCAAACCGACATAAGTGACTAATACTATTACACACATTATATTAAAATTTCAAAACAAGAATGAAATCAGTACAAACAAATATTCCAAATCATGAAAACAAATTGATCAGTCAAGTCTGTGTTTTTTTTCCAAATGTTGAAGCACCAACAAAGCAAAACAAAATACGACAATAGAGAAAAAAATTGAAAACTCTATACAAATAGAATGACGTGCTACATTCCAGTTTTATTTAGTTTTCAGTCATTTCCATTGAAGAGACATGTTATAGAACAAGTATCTATTTCCTCCTTCATTTTTTATTTACTTATTTTTTTTAAATAGTGTTTAACTACTGATGTACCACAGTAATAATCCTTCATCTTTAAGAGGCATTACAACTTCCCTACAATTGTCTTCCATTCCATTCAATCTCTTACTATTTCTGTCCAGTTCCTTATTTGCATTTTATTGAGACCTTACCTTTCGTCACCCTCCCATCTGTGTTTAACTCTTATTTTGAGTGCTTATTTTGAGAGATTTCTACTTGTATATTTGTTGACTATTCTTTCATCTGACATCCTATAAACATGTCTGAACAGTTGTTTAAGTGAATGGAGTTTAGTGTAAAAAATGAATACCTAAGTTGAGGTTATGTCTGAACAGTCTTAGTCTTTGTGATTTTATAAAATTTATGTTTGATGTGTTTTTTTATTTTATTATATAATTAACTCTTCATTCCTATGAATCCTCTATTGGCTGTTCTTTTCTTTAATTAGTCCAAACATTGGTATTAAAATTTTTTCTCAAATATTAGATATTTTTGCATTTGTGAGCCTTTAAGCACCTCAGTCTCTTATCTGTATGTTACTATTGGTCTTATAATTGCATTGTAAATTCTTAATTTCTTACTCAATGAAATTTATTTTCTCTTAAATAAAGATTTAATTTACATAATATGCTTTTTTCCCTGAATCATTCTTAGTTTAATTTCTTCTTCAATTCAGGTATTATCATTTATTACTGACCCAAGGTATTTAAACAACCGAACCCAGTGTTCGGTGAGCAACTGAAGATGGGAGAGATTCTCCCGAAATGCGTCTTACTTTTATGTAAGTAAATGGAGTGTAGTGTAAAAAAATGAATACCTAAATTTAGGATAAAAACTTTATTATTATTATTATTATTATTATTATTATTATTATTATTATTATTATTATTATTTATAATCCAATATTTCATTTTATTTGATCCTTTAATACATATCAACTGTTTTTGCCTTTTCTGTGTTTATTAATAGGCCAAGCTGTGAGAATTCTTCTTAAAATTGTTCAAATGTTTCTATAATAGCATTAGTGCCTATTTCTACTTCACTAAGTTCTTTTATAGTCCTATTATTTTTGATGTTTTCATTTTTCTATAACTTCATATTTCCTGCTGGTATTAGGAAATTATGTGTTCTATTTTTCTCTCAATTTTATTCAAAGCTGTGTCAAAAATGATATCTGTTTCTTTGCAAGAGTATTTTTTTTTAATAATAAATTCTTTTCAACTCTGAAAATTAGCATGTTCGTAAAAATCTTTGGTTAAATTGTTAACTGCCTCTACTGTTTAACTTTTTCTTTTTTCCATTATCTTGACTAAGATATGTTCTGTCCTTATCACCACCTATTTCCATTATACTGACAATTTACACCAATGAAAAACCCTTTGCTTTAATTGGAACTTGGAAAGTAAAATATAAACATTTGCCATAATTCAGTTTACAATATATCTTAAAAATATTTGTAAAAACTTGCAGTTTTGTTGCAACTGAGATAAATTTCTGTTTTTGTTTTTGTTTTGTCTTTTGGTGGAAAACCATCTACCCTGCAAAACTCTGTGCATTTTCTTTATCATTTGTTTTTTTATATGTGTGAATAAAGCAAACTGTAGTAAACAAAAACTGAGAACCTTAAAATGCTGAATCAATAATTGATAGAAAATTTATTGTTCTTTGATTCAGGAGGAGGAAAAAGTATGTTATATATCTCTTGAACAAAAATGTTGAAAAATTATATATACAACTGATGTGAAATATGGTTATCACACTTTGCCTATAGCCTTTGAAGTGAAGGCTGATATTAATGGTCAGCCTGAATGTTTCCACTTTGGGGTTTTGGAAGGAGAAAGTTATTGGTTATTTGGCATGGTGTTGATTACTGAATGAATGGAAAGTAATACTTATTTTATTATTGTTTTGATTGGTACATATGCCAAAAGTCGGGAAAGTATATTTTTAAAGGAAGCATTCTAGGCCTAAATTTGGGGTACATCTGAGACATTTACCATTGATGAGGACTGAGGAAAATCTGGAAAAACCTTCTGTCAGGGAGGATGGTCCTGGAAGGAATCAAACACCAAATATCCTGCTCTCAAGTTTGTGCCTTAACAACCTCAGCCATCCATGTTGGTTTTGGATCTGTCATTTAATGTGCTACATTTGGGAAATTTTTAGGATAGAGTGATTAGTCATTGAACAACTAACCTTTGGTAGTCTATTAAAAACTGGCTGAGCTCTTTCTCAGCTTTTTCTTAGTGAAATGGGAACACTGATACATCATAAATGTTTGTTAAGAGAGGTCTACAATCATGTCGTATATATATGCAGACTAGTTGAATCCATGCTAGTGAATGACAATGATGCATATAATGATCAAAAGCATATTAGATCATACATCACTATCACCTATTGGATAGCAGCATAGAATTATAGAAAGATAATAGTACACATTTTAAAATCCATAACTGGAACTTATATGAAACTTCTGTTACTCAAATATCTTGGATTGATCAGCCACCTGATTCATATTTCAATTAAACAGAACTTTACACCAATAACTTCTGTGGATCAATAGAAACATTTAAAATGTATACTATTTTGTTTAAGCATAAGTGAAATAAGCTAAAAATAAATCCACCCCTAAATATTACAATTAAATTACCTTGAGGCCCCGAGGAGGTTCCACAGTTATTTTGCTGCCATTTTGCAGAACAGACACTGGGAAGAAAGGAGAAGGAGTAGATGTGAGCCATATTCTGAACTCTCTGTGTGTTGTCTCTGCTGTAATGCTTTCAATCAGCTGCTCTAATATTGGCATCCAACTTGGAGCTAAATGACAGTTCTGCAATTTTTAGTTTTAAAGTTGTAAATAAATAACTCCATTTAATAACAAGACATTTATAATTTTACATATAAAGAAAGGGATTGAAACATTAAAACAAGTCATTTAATGGTGCCTTGCATAAAAACTACTACATTGCATACAAATTTTTAGATAAGGGCAAAATTGACAGGGTATGCTCAAGATCACTCCTTCATGGAAAATTTTCTGTATTGTTTTATGTAGGGTTTTAGTTATAGTACTTATTTACTCTTGCAGTGTTTTGTATTTCAGATACTAGGCCTACCACAGCCAGCAGCACCTATACTTAAACTCTGCTTTTCCAATCCTATGTCATGCCCTTGAATTCTGATTTCTGAACCTGTTCTCTATCAATTCCACATTCACAAAGATGATTAGACACTTTATTGTATAGCAACACATTTTTGTATGTAAAAGGCTATTATATTTGTGCACAATTGATTTGGAACTTTCCTGACTAATAACCTCCTTCTAGAATTCCAATTCATAATATTTTGCTCAATTTTTAAACTATTGGTTTAATACTAAATAAAAACATGAGCAGAGGAAAAACTAAATGAAATTGGAGGAAATTTTAAACTTTGTCAGTAAAATTACTCTTGAAATTAGTGCATGCAGGGCTTTTGTAATGTAGGAATACATTAGCAATGAAATCAGAAACATTATAGGGTTGAAATGATGTGGATCAGAGTGTTCGTGATTAAATGCCAGTTTAGCTGAGGCAGGCCAGCCATGCCAGCATCTTTTGTAGTTAAGACTGTACACACATTTTAGGAAGCAAAGTTGAATTATGAGTGCTACCAGCTTTGGAAGGCTTAGTAGCTGAGTCACAAAAATCTATGTGATCAGGCAAGGTTTATAAGTAAAGCCTTGTGTACCCTTTTCTTACTTTTTTTCATTAATAAACTAAAAATAACATACTCTTTGCATACATTATAGATATATATGGTATATTGATCATTTCTTCTTCTTCTTCTTCTTCTTCTTCTTCTTCTTCTTCTTCTTCTTCTTCTTCTTCTTCTTCTTCTTCTTCTTCTTCTTGTGTGCAATATCTGAGTATGTTGAAAGTATAATAAATTATATTGTCTCTGGAAATTATACTGTTGGCATAGTATTTGGATCTGACAGAGGCTTTACACTGTACAGATGTAGACTTGTCTATATCTAAATTATCTATGTTAGATATTAGGGGATTAGAGTATAGATTGATAAAATCATATATGACAAATATGGTTGGTGCAATTAAGAATAAAGAATGGTGAAACACAAAATATAACCCATGGTGTACCCCAATCATCCAAACTTGACGGATATTAATTATATTATATATGCATGGTATCAGCAACAAAATACAAATTGCTAACATCATACAGTTTGCAGATGATACTACCATCTAGTGTCACCACAGTCACCACTAGTGACTGAATTGTGATGATTTGGAAAGGAATGCAAAGACAGTTTTAAATTCAGCTGTTGTATATTTCAGTGTATTAAACTTAAGTATATATCCTGGGAAGTGTGAGGAAATCAGCTTTAGCTTTAAAAACCCTGGTAAATAAATATTGAGAATATAGTAATAAAAATACTAATGATGCTAAATTTTTAGGATTATATATTGACAAGGCATTTAATTATAATACCCATATTGAGAAGCTAGCAACAAAACTTAGTCAAAATCTATTTGTTCTGAGATACTTGAGCAAGCATGTTCCTCCACAAACATCCAAGACCATTTACAGCCTATGCTGGTAGTTAAATGTAATTCATTATACTTTGTAGTGCTGCTTTAGAGTCATTTAAGATAACAGTTCTTTTATGTTCTTAATTATCTAGTGAGTCGATTTGATAATTAAGAACATAATAGTGGCTTCACTGTAATCATTCAAACACAAAATTAAATGTTATATTTAACAATTCTTTTATTTATGTTAGAATTTCTAAAGCTACTCTAATAGAGTCACTTAAGATAACAATTCTTTTATTTATGTTAGATTTTCTAAAGTTACTCTAATAGAGTCACTTAAGATAACAATTCTTTTATTTATGTTCTTAATAACCTAGTGAGTCGATTTTAATAATCTTATGCTCCACTTACTGTTGAATTATGCAGAACTAGTTTCACAGGCTTTTGCTTGCATCCTCAGTTGCGAGTCGACTGTCGGCTTCGTTGTTGGTTGGCTGGAGGATTTGGTGTAGCTCTTGTGGACATTTTATGAACTTCTGGATAAATTTATCTTCTGTTGGAATCTCAAAGTTCATAACCTTATCCTCATATTTTTTTTTTTATATAAATTTTTTCCCATAGTCCCAGTTTAATGGGTCGATTTACGAATTTCAATAATTTCACTCCCATTTCTATATCATGTTTATCTCTCCAAAAATGAAGTGCAACTGCTGATTTCTCTACCTGATTGTACCTTATGTTTCTCCAGTGTTCCTTCAGCCTGATTCCAATGCTTCTTTTTGTTTTTCCAATATATACTTTGTTACATTCTGAACAGTTGATTTTGTATATTCCTGGCTTCCTTTCCTCCGGTATTCTATCAATATCACCAGAATTGAGCAGATTTTTTTAGGCTAAACTTGTTCACTGGTGACAAAGTAATCCCAAACTCTCTGAGTATTTTTTGGAATTTTTTGGTGGCCAAAGGATGATAAGTGAATTTCATGTGGATGTGGATTCTTTTATTGCTGTCAATGTTGTAACCTGCTTTAACCTCTTCTTTTGTTTGAGCTTCTTGATTTTCTTATCTACAATTTCTTGGTCATATCCATTGAATTTTACTGTTTGTATAATATGATGGTATTCTTTGTTGTATTCAAACTCATTCATAGGTATGTTGATGAATCTATGTGCTAAGATATTGAGTACAGCATGTTTGTGTGCTGTGGGATTGAATCCACTTACCTTTATGTAATTCTCAGTCTGTGTGTCCTTTCTGCACATTCCAAATTCCAAATTGTTGCCTGTTCTTATAATCTTTAAGTCGAGAAAGGGAATCATGTTGTTTTGTTCTGTTTCGACACGAAATTAAATGTTATATCTTTTATTTGTTAGATTTTCTAAAGCTATAAAGCTACTCTAATGGCTATTATTTCCATCAAAATTGTTAGCATACTGTCCCAAAGGTGTATATTGAGAGAATTCTTCACAGTGTATTCCAAAGCCTGCTTCTCCATTTTTAAGAGAACAGTCTGTTTACACTCAACATCATGTATCAGTCGGATAAAAGTTGTTTAGTGTACTAAGTGCTGTCAATCTTAATACCTTAGGTAGGTCGTTCTTCTTGGAGGCTCTATCCAGATTTAGTTCCACATTGATAAGTGTATATTGTAAAGGAGCAGTTGGCATAAGGAAAGGTTTAGTGTTCATTTTTAAAATTTTGTCAAAATCTTCTTTCTGTATGTAATTTTTTAAAGTCTATTATATTTTTAATCATTATGTGCTGTAACGAAAATGAAACCATTTATTCATGTGTTGATTACTTCTTAATTTCTTTCCCAGTATAGTCGTTTTAATATATAGATCTATTTTAATTGGTAGATTGTTAGTTATGTTCTGCATTGTAGCAATTGGTGTAGTATTATTGGCTCCTATTATTATTCTTAAGGACCTGGATTGTATTGTATCCAATTTAGTTTCAATTGGTTGTTTATTGTGGGCATTATCTCACTTCCATAGAGCAGATTGGATTTTATGTACCTCTTGTCATTTAGGAAACCTATGGATCCTCCCCATATACTACTGTATAATATATGTGTATATGTGTGGGGAAATTTGGTAGTATATAAGTTGTCACTTTTATTATAAATTTTGGTATGTTATACATTGACATAGCATAATTATTTATAACACCATATCAAGCTGAAATAAATGAAATGATATATACTAGTATTCAAACAGTAAAGGGAAAGTGGTTAATAATAGTTCCTATACTCTTATGCTGATATACATATTTTTGTATGGTATAAAAACGGTGATCAAGCAAATAACTCTTTCATCTTGATTGAAATAATTTTTGGCTTTTTATTGATTTTACTGAATAATGTAATTTATTGAAAAGCGATATGTTCATGTGCACTGCTCTATTTTGAAATGTACTTGCTCATTTTATTTTGTAAAAATGAGTGACTCACATATGTAAATACAGTTAAGAGGCAAAATTTAGAGGTCTAAATACAGTTAAGACATAAAATTTAGGAGGTTTTTGAAGAGAGGCCTACAAGAAGATCTCTGGTTCTTTTAGTTAATAATTCTCATTTTTGCATGATGAATTTTACATGGTGGAGAGTTACCTCAATATAAAATACCCCTTCTTGTGCACATAACCAAAATATACTCATTTAAATTCTCCATTGACACCACATTCACTAATTGTCTGAAGCTGTAAAATAATGCGCCCATTGAGTTATCTTTGACCATGGTATCATGTGGTTTATGTTGTTGGGCTTGCTTTTGGACTATCATCTGCTGTTACCTAGCACATCAACATCAGAGACTTCTCTTGCTTAACACTGTGATTATTTGCATGTCATTCCTGTTATTGGAACAATGTTTTGTTTATAATAGAAGGCGTAAATAGAAATCAAATTGAAAGCCATGCTAACTATTTAACGAACAAATTAAAGGATTGGTGTGGAAGAAAATTGCCCCATCCAAATCTGCATATAGAAAGGTAACCTAAAACCAGACCCAACTATAAAGTACAATAATCAAAAATAAGAAGACAAAAAAAGCAAAATATTTAGGCATATATTTAGATTAGAAATTAAATTTTACAAAACTTACAGAATTTTTTAGAAAAAAATTTGAAAATGTTATGATAAAATTGGCAAGAATAATGCCAACAGATTTAAAAATACCATGCTATTACAACTTATCACACATGCACTTTTAACTCTTTTATAATTTATGGGACAGGCATATGGGTGACAAGGATGAATGATATCAATATTAAAACTCTTCTTAGATGCTTGAAAAGAAAGATCTTATTAAGATTCATGGGAGTGCTCAGTACCTTGCCCAGCCTAGCTGTATTCGTATCGACAGGAATATGGCCAATTGAAGGGTACAATTTTTTGGTATAGCAAAAGAAATCTAGACAAAGTGACTGAAATAATTGGCAGGCAATGTAATAGTGTACAGGAAATAAAAAATACATTATAACAACAGTGGCAATGGGAATGGGACACTGTAGAGATAGGTGGGTAGAAGAATCTATCAATGATTTAAAAATATTTCAGAAAGATTGAGAATTAAACATATTCAACTGAACCTAACTGGACACAGTCCATACAAAATGTATTGGAAAAAAATAAACAAAACATAAATGATATATGTGATCTCTGTAATAAGCAAGATACACTTGAGCATGTCTTATTTGAATGTCCCCACTTTTCAAATCATGTAAGGGATTACAGAATCAATTTAAGTGGTAATCACATTTCACACATCCTAAGATACAGAACCTTGTACAACCAACTACTCAACTTGCTGATAAAATTAACAAACTGACATGGGAAGTGAAAGTACCACAGGAGAAGATTGAGATTGACATAGCCCGAGAAGATTGAGATTGATGTAGCCCAAGTAGAGGAGGTAAGACGATCAGAGAGATTATGTACCAAAATACATCACACACAACAATAAAGAACCTTATACTTAAATGGGATGAAGAATAATGAAAGAATTAATTATAGAAAAAGAGCTAAGAACTGGAAGAAGCAATTTATGTGATGGCCGTAAAGAATGAAGAAAAAGAAGCCACAGAAGAAGATTTAAAGAGTTAGAAGGTGAAAGTTATGCATAGGAGGCAAAGAAGGAAGAAAGAAGAATGTATCAAAGAAGATTTAAAGAGCTGGAAAATGAAAGCTATGTGACAATAGAAAAAAAGAATTTACAGGAGAAGATTCAAAGACAGGATTATGTAAGATATGTGGCAGCGATGAAGGAGAAAGAAGAATAGGAGGCAACTAACTTGACAACAACTTGAAGACATTGAGCACAATAACCTTTACACACCACAAAAATAAAGACAGTAAACAACAGTAACAACAATCAATAATATGGCATTGATAACAAGAAGTATGAAGGTTAAGGCAAAGAAGAAAGAAGATGGAGATGTAACAGACATAATGACAACAACCTAAAAACATTGGCAATAATAACTATATAAACCATAATAATGACAACTATAAATACTATAAATTACAAACAATAGCATGACATGACAACATATCATCAATCAACAAACCTATAACAAGAAAACATATAACATTAATGACTTTAACATTACAATAATACCCATTGGACTATAATTTAAACCACAAGAAGAGACTGGTGACCAAAGGGGAAGAATGGAGATGGCGAAGGGAGGATTCAGGAGTGATTGCTGTGTAAAGATCCAGGTAGGAGCAGAAGGGATCAAATGATGGACTGGAGAGCCACAGACGGGAGGAGAAGAGGAAATTATGAAACATATGAAATTATGGAAACTATGAAAGTTTATAGAGTGGTGAAAGTATAAGCATGTGGTGTATGGTGAGTAAATAGTGTATTTATTGATTAGTTTAAAAGTTTTATTTGTTTTCGGTCATAATTGTACACTTAGGAGCGAAGTGAAGATAAGTGAGATGTTGTTTTTGATAGAAAATGGAAATGGAATTCAAGTGAACAAGGTGAAAGTGACATAAATAAAGTGTAGTAGAATAGCCATAAAATATAAATATTTATAAACCAATAAAATTGATAAAGCTAATAGATAGATTAAATAAAATTTAACTTAAAGGTGCTGGTTACAAGCACTATAACCATTGATTTCCAATGGACGGTAGTTTTAGTTTTTGGTAGTTTTAGCTTCAGTTTTTAGTTTTGTATTTAAGTTTTAGTAGTTAAATTATAATTGACTACCAGTTATAGTTTTGTTTGTTAACTGACTTCCAGTTAGAAAATTGCATGAGTGTTTTAATTTGAGGTTATTTTGTTCATTTGCATTTTTGTTAATCACTTTTGTTTAGTTAGTTATAGATATAATTTGTACAAATAATGTTAAAAAAATAAAAAATATATATATATATAATAATAAACTAAAACTTTAATATATGTCCTGATATAGGTGCCAGGATTACATATTACAGATCTATTATTATTGTTGTAGTAGTTGTTGTTGTTGTTGTTGTGGTTGTGGTTGTGGTTGTTGTTGTTATGTCATTCCTGTTGTTGAAACTCTTCATTAAGCTGTTAGTACTAAAAATATGGAATGTTTTGTGGGTCTAACACAGATGGATTTTTGTCTCTGGCATCACATGAATGAGACTGATAAATGCATTACCAAACTGATGATTTTGTAAATCAAAGCTCAAGGGTGCTATGTTGATTCCAGGATATGACACTTGGAGCTTGCAATCACGTCAATGGCAAGCATGTCAAACAATTTTTGATAAACCATAACATTAAATAAAAATTGCTTTAAATGATTTTTATAAAAAAAATGTAGTAATGAATAACACTATGCTTTGAATAATTTGCATTCATGTTATTTTGTTGTTCATGTTGTATAAGAATGCATTTCATCATCATTTCAAAACATTTGCAATGTTATATTCATCAAAATAATGGCATACATTTCTTGAGCATCCTGTACAAAGTAGAAGCATTGGAAAGTCAGTATAAGCGAAAACTGTTAATTCATAAATTACATTAGGTCAAAAAGGTCCATTAATTTTGCTTTTACTCTTGCTTATCAACCACACGTTCTTATTGAAAAATGTATGCACATTACCTGAAAGAAAACCCAGTTGCCTATTTCAAGTGCATTTTTAAGCATAGCTTCTGCTCGTGGTCCTTGACCTTGTCCAAGAGATATGCTGAACATCCTTTTTGAAAACTTCTTCTGCAAATAGTACACAAAAATGCATCAAATAAGATGGAAACTCCTGATTATATCTTATTTTTGATTCAATATATTTTATTCTATGGTTGCTCATTAATTTGTGACTTAAAATTTGCTCCTGCTACAGCTGAAAATTCAAAATTAGCAAATAATTTTACTCTCAAGCTACCTATTATGATGTTATTTTAAGTGTCAGAACATTTTTGGAAATTGTTGAAAATTATAAAAATCATAAATTGATTTTATTATTATTGTATACTGATAAATGAACCAGGTGAAAGTCTTTATCTGTTTGGAAAATTTATTAAATTACTTTGCAAAAAACTAATTATCTTATTATAATTTAATTTAATTACTAGCTGTTGATAATCCAATATGTACAAGCAATTTACAAACTAAATTTCTTTTAAACTCAAAAGGCAGAAGAGAAAAATATAAAGAAAAAGGAAAAGTAAAGAATTGATGGAGCACCTTTCCTTAGCAGCATTTTGTACTCTGTATTAAAAATAAAAGGAACAGTTAAACATGAAAATATTATAGGAAGATGTTAAAAATGTGGCTGCATCAGAATATGAAAATGCATAACTTAAAGCTGTAAGTAGTGATTTGATACTGACATTATTTTTTATCTTAAGACATATGTGCCCACATGCATGCACATAACTGCATTAAATTCAGTTTTGAAACATTATTTAATTGAAAAAGCCTACTACAGCAATGACAAATATTATTATAATTTAGATCTTCATTTTAATGCATCTTATAAATGAAATGTTGTAACATCCTTACTATGCATATTGTACTGTTCTTATCCATTTTTTAAGTCCGATTTATTGCAATCCGTATTTGTACTTTTTATCCTGCAACCCTAATGTAATGTATATTTTAATTACTTATTGTACACATTTACTAATGAACATCTATTAGGGTATATTTTTTCTGTATATAATTATCCTTAGCTGTAGCTTCATACTCACATAGTTCAATTATGTATCACACTGTACTGAACTGTAATAAATCGAAGTTGAAATACACAAACACTTTAAGGTATAGTGATTGTTTGATACTGAATTTTTTTATCTTAAGATATGTGTGCACCATGCATGCACATACATCAACACATATACACATGTAAATTATATCTAATCTGTTATCTAACATACTCTTATGCTTCACTTACTTTTAAATGCGGTGGGACTGGTTTCAAAGAGACATCCTCTCCATCTCCAACCAACTTGACTGGTATGAGAAACTAACATCTATGAGGACCTGTGGCTCCATTCTAGTGGTGTTTTTTTCTTTATAAATTGGAAATTTGTATTAAATTCTCCTGTAATGTGGAATTTCATAAGATGATCCCTGTGATTATGAATGTAAATCTTCTCCCATGTGTCCAATTCTGTACATCCATGTGCTTCTTTAAGTAACTTTATTTCTCTTTTTATGTCATGATTATCTTTCCAGATATGATGTGCCACTGCTGACTTATCAATCTATTTGTACTTAATGTTCCTGAGATGTTCCTTTTAGTTTTTCCAACATATATCTTATCACATTCTTTACATGTTATTCTGTAGATGCCTGAATTTTTCTCCAGTGGAATGTTATTAAAACTGTTGTCCACTAAAGCATTTTTCAGAGTGTATCTGTTAACAGGTACCAATTTAATGTTAATATCTGTAAATAATTTTTGGAATTTATTCATAGCTACTGGATGGTAGGTGAATTTTTTAAAAACCGGTCTCTCTTTTTCAGTTAATAGTGTGGTGATATTCTTGATCAATTTCTTCTTTAGGAATCTATTAAGTTTTTTGTTTACTAAATTTTTGTTAAAACCATTTATAATGGCAATCTCCTGTATCTTCTCAAATTCTTTTTTATACTCCTCTTTACTGATTTGTAAAATCACCAGTCTATGTGTTAAGCTGTTGGAAATTGAGTACTTGTGAGCTATGGGGTTAAACCCATTTAATTTTATATAGTCATCTGTGTAAGTATACTTTCTATAGATTTAAAATTCAAAATTTCCATGATTCTTATTAATTTTTATATCAAAAAACGGCAACATTCCCTTTGTTTCTGTTTCCAATGTGAAGAATATATTCCTATCTTGTATATTTAAAAGCTTCAAAGCATCTCCAACAAATTCTTCTTTCACTATACTAAAAATGTCATCAACGTATCTGTACCAGCATTTAAAATAATGTGGGAAGGCGGAAATTATTGAGTTTCAAATGTAATCATAAATAAATCTGCCAGAAAGGGAGACAAAGGATTTCCCATTGTGAATCCTGTTTTCTGTTTATATAATTCTCCTGCAAATGTAAAATAGGACTGGTTTATACAAATGTTAGTAAGGTGGACATATCGTCACATTGGTTGAAGATGGAGAGGATGTCTCTTCGAAACCGGTCCCACCGTATTTAAAATTAAGTGAAGCATAAGAGTGTGTTAGACAACAGATTAGATATAATTTACATTTAACAAGCTTACTGTGTGAGTACCAACAGAATTTTTTAAAAATGCCTTATTTTTCAAAAGTTCTTAAATGAACATATACACATGTTTGCAAGTTATGAAGTATCCTGTACAGTTTTCTCATCAACACAAAGATTAGGCTTAAGGTCTATTCCAGGTCCTGACATATGAACCATTTGAATTTAGTTATACTTAGCATCTACAGATGTCAGAAAGATAAGTGATCAGCCCATCACTTCAAGCAAGTGCAGTTATTAAATTGTAGATTAACTACTACCCATATAACTTAAGAAGAACAACAACAAGGAGGAGGAGCAGCAGCAGAAGAAGAAGTCATCTGGGATATTGTGTTCCTGTTTTCAACATATCTTTTTCATTATTGCTGAATATCTTGGTTATTATATTGTTTCAGGTATATAAAATAAAACAAACAAATAAAATATATTCTGTACATATGATGGAGGATAATTTAATGTTGAAAGGTTAAATACTTTTTTATATAATACATGAGTCAATCATACAATGTTATTTTTGTCTTTCACAAATTGTTGGCCAAAGAATAATAGCTATTGTCTTGCTTTTTCATGAATGCATTAGAGTTTATACAGTGTGGTTGTAATTATAATGGATACGTTGGATGAGTTATAATCTTAATAATTATATATATAAAAAGGTATGCATTTTTATTAATGACAAACCTGACAACATGTAATATTAATCAATAAATAATAAAATTGTTATATTTAAAAATAGCTAAAAAGTTTTCCCTTTTCAAACTTAAATCAACCATAATATAAATTCATCTTATTGGTTTTTATTTGAGTATATTTATTCATGAAATCAAACTTTCCATCACTAAATTAATGAAAGGTACAAATTTGTTGTAACAGCAGCCGTTTCAGTAATTACAATGTGTCAAAACTAAATGTTACTAAGTTTAATTCCATTTTTTATCTCCATATATACATATTGTATTGATTAGAGAATTAAATATACCTTCTCAGCAAATTTGTAAATTTCAGCTGCTGGATCTGTTCCAGGCGAAAGCACAAAGATTAATGGAACAGTAGGCCCTGATTCATCATACATGCTTTGTAAATCTATAGTCTGTGGCTCAATGAATTTTTCTCCTAAGTGTTTTGCAATAAAAATCTGCATTGCATTAGTTACTTTGTCAGCCCTTAAACATTTCAGTATAAGAAGGTACTGGAAATCTGTAAATTTTTCATCCCATGGCTTTGGTAAAAGTTCACTGAAAAATCAAGCAACACATTATAAATGTTAACCTTTAGATCAATATATACACAATAAAGTTAAAGCATTTTATGAATTTCAATTCAATTCAATTCATTTTCCAAAGTCAATAAATACAGTTGATAGCATGGAACAGAAAGATTAATTTAAAATACAATAGAATATGATTTGCATATAAGAACTACAATTTGTCAACTATTCTACTGATTATGCTAATCAATGGAATTCTGTCAGAATCTTTCTTCACCTTACAACTTGATATGAAGTTCTTTTGTGGGGAGATCAAGGCAAGGAATATGTTAAGCTCAAAATACACTCCTGTAAATATGTTGAAAAATTATAGTTGATTTATTCTTAATTATCTAGTGAGTCAATTTGATACTCTTATGCTCCACTTACTATTGAATTATGCAAAAGCCTGTAAAACTAGTTTTGCATAATTCAACAGTAAGTGGAACATAAGAGTATCAAATTGACTAACTAGATAATTAAGAATATATTAATTGCTTCACTGTATTGTTCAGACATGATTTAAATTTTATATTTAATAGTTTGATTATTTATATAGAATTTTGAGCGAAGTAAAATCTTTTAACATATAGAAATTTAGTAGGTCCTTGATTGCATTCAACATTTTTTAAATTTCTAGAAAAACTTTCATATGCTTGGGGAGTTTATCGGATTAATAAATTCTAAAATAATAGATTTGATTCTGGAAGCATGAGGATCAACAACTGAATTTGGAAATTAGCTTTACTTACAGTATTAATCTTATATCTGGAAGCGTTCATAAAAAAATTGCTGTTACTTCCAACTCCAACAAAGCTTAGCAACAAGACATACAAATAGAGTAAAATCTCCAAACAAAGAGATAATTTTTTAAAATCTCTTTACACATCTAACACAATAAATTGTTGCTGTCAGGAAGAAACCTATGTGCAACAATGGGTGAAAATAAGGTTATGGTATCACTTTAAAGTGCAGGCTGCACTCTTCAATTCTAACAAAATCTTGAGTAATCTTATTTTGATTTAAAGTAAAAACACTAAAAATCATGTCGTCACATTAAAACTCTCTTTAAGTTTCACAAACACACTTATAAAAGGAATTTTGGTACATGTTTCGTGAGGTACATTCCTCACATTGTTAACCAAAACAACGACTGAGGAGTCAATTTCAGTAAGGTCAATTATTTCACCTGTGTGTGTTTCACAAACACACTTATAAAAGTAATTTTGGTACATGTTTCATGAGGTACATTCCTCACATTGTCAACCAAAACGACGACTGAGGAGTCAATTTCAGTAAGGTCAATTATTTCACCTTACTGAAATTGACTCCTAAGTCGTCATTTTGGTTGACAATGTGAGGAATGTACCTCATGAAACATGTACCAAAATTACTTTTATAAGTGTGTTTGTGAAACTTAAAGAGAGTTTTAATGTGACGACATGATTTTTAGTGTTCTTACTTTAAATCAAAATTAGATTAACAAAAGTTTCACTGTATGGATTCCGACATTCCATAAACATAAAATCTTGAGTGTCATTTCAAAGTTAAAGATGCTATTTGAGGAAATATTCTTTGTGCAACTGCCTTGCACATCATTATATACATAGGAGATTTTTCGCAAGTATAGTTTTTTACAAATGCAGGAACCAAACTTCGTGTTCCTCCTATTCTCATAGAAGATCTTGTATGCTTTTCACATTTTATCTTGCACCTGAGTGCTATATATCTAAGAGAATGCAGGAATTTACTATGAAAAAATTTGATAAATGAAATTGCCATGGGAGATGCATGATTAATAAACCCAAATGTAAGGGATGCAGAAGAGCTTATAATTTGCCAATCTTACTTTTTTTAAAGTGGGTATATTATTGAGCAAATTAAAACTACATAATGTACAATAATGTGTGTGACTTGTGACTTTTGTTGCTCTTATATGAAAAGAAGTTGTTAGCGAATCTCAGTAGTATGTTCAAACAAACTGGTTATCACTTTATTATTAGTCTTTGGGTTTGGCTATGAGAATTACAATCTGTATTTAAGAAAAACACATTTATTTTTAAGTGCTTCATATCAAGAGGATGATATCATTCTCAGCTGTGGTAAAAAATTGCCAAATGTTCTTATAACTTGACACCAAGACTGCCACCGGACAAAGGTAGATATCATGCTACATCTGTGTGTGTGTGTGTGTGTGTTCTGCTGTTCTTATCATCATAATTAGTAGTTTCTTCATGTTCTCTGATGCATGTAGAAAATATAGCACAGACTTCAGGGAAAGTATAAGTTATGATCCCTGATTTTAGAAAATATTTAATGCTTGAAAAACAGCACTTCTGTAGATGACTGCAGCAATTTCAATAATCATGAAATACTTGAAGAAATAATCTGTCCAGAATAGGTACATAAAAATTTAATAATTATTAAAAGCATAATTGAAATTTTTATGTTTCCATTATTTGCTAAATTATTTTCACAATTTTGCTTCTCTTCAATGCTTCATAAACAAGAAATATTCATTGCCACTTTGTTCATCTTGCAGGAATAGAGGACATTGGTGACATTTCATCAACCCAATGGAGTAGAGAGGCAATCTTACGAATCCATTTAAATCATCTACAAATACTATATTACTTGAAGATCAAAATTGTCCACAAACTCCAGTGAAGGGTGTAGTAACTAGGTCTCGAGTTCATCTAAATGCAGTTCAGCTGGAAACATTAAAAGTCATGAATTTTAAACTAGCAGAATTACAGAATTTGAACAAAAAATTCCTAAATAGAACAGAATATAATTGAAAGGATGTTGCAGATACTGTTGATATCTGATTCAAATAAGACCCTTTATTCTTAAGTCAAAAAAGCTTTCATTCATTTCTTAGTAATATTTAACCAGCAAATTTTCTAGTTTACAGGAAGCTGGTTTTCATCTAGATCTGATTTTCATTAATTCTTCTAGGAACTTTTTATTTTTTACATATTTTTATAGGAACACCAAATGCCTAAGCAGCTAACAAATAACCAATTTCTGCTGATCATACTGCAACAATAATCCCAAGTTTGATGCCTACTTGGCATCTAATAACAAACCCAAATGATTTACTAATGGTATAAAATTTAATTATGCATTCAAAAATATCACATCCTAACAGTATATTCATACATTGAAAATTCCTTTTAAACAATATTAATTCAACTAAGCTTACTTAACTAAAATGGTTAATTGGAACATTGCACAATGAAGCTAATCATTAAGATATTATGATCTTAATATAAGCTCACTTATTTTGTTTTAAGTAACCTGAAAGATTTAACACACCCTTCTTCTCCTAAACTCAACCAGGGCTTTAAAGATAGCCATAAATGAAATATAAAACAGAAAAAAATTATAGCTAATAGAGAAAGGAAATATAACAATAACAGAGAAAACACTAACTAAATGAATACAAAAAGAGAATACAAATAAGAGGAGTGTGCATTAGTTTTAAAACTTTAGGCATGCTCTATTAGAAAATACCTTTTACAAAAGCATACAAATATTTTTTACATTGAATATAATCATTAATTTCTTATGTAATCATAACATAGCTTACTTATTATTCATGTCAAACTCAATACTGTAGACTTAACAGAAAATCTAAGGTTCCTGTTAAGAAATGACTATCTTCTAATAGGGATCATAGTTATCTCTTATTAGGAAACAGTCTGCATTGGGGTTTCATGACTTTTCATAATCAAGTAAGTCATGTTATTCATCATCATTCTAATAAAATTAATAGTTATCAGTCTAGGAAAATGAAGACAGTATGTAGCATCTCCTTGTTTGATATAGATAAGTGCATAATTTTAAGGGATTATTGGATTGTCACTCTAATGTTTCTACCACCTTTCCAACTTCACTGTATGTTTCCTACTGATGCAATATGAAGAATAGTATGCTGCATACTGTCAAACTCAGTTTTTATTATAACCAGCAGACTGCATGAGGAGGTAACCAGTATCTCTTATTAGGAGGACAATCCCTTATTTGGATACCCTAAGTACTGGCAGGAGAGTAAGTTTAACTTTTTCCAGACTGATTATGGATTATACTAGCAGTGCCGTTACATTCACTGATGACGAATGACATATTATGCTTGCATTGACACTTAAAATTTTGCTGCTTATGCATGGTCGGCTACACACGTACTTCATCTGTTCAGTTCATTAGCCAGATGTTTTATATGCATAGAAATTTATTAGATTGCAGAATTGACCAATGTAGAAGAGAAACATAATTTTTTGCGAACTCATGTTTCTTAGTAGATGCTGTCACTCCTATAACTGCAAAATAGCATTGTTTAAGGAGGGTCTTATGGATAAAGAAATTCTTGATATTTTATTTCATGATTATGGCTCAGAAGAGAAATGGAATGAATATTTTGATCTCTACCACCACCATGAGCTATCTAGTAGTAATGGCAGGTCCAGGTTCAATTCATGCCTGACTCAGTTTCATACTTGAGGTTTTTCAGAGGTTTTTTCTTAGATCTTAATGTTAATGCCCAGGAAACTTATGTCACAAAGTTCCCTGAGTTATCATCTACTATCCCCCTGGCAGCTATTCTTGGGATAAATTAACCATGCCCTCCAGGCACCCCAACCTAGAAGTGCACTATACTCTCACCAGGCTGGAAGAGTATCTCAGAAGTCTGAATGGACAGTGGTAGCATTGGGAAATTTATAAAGTTTGAATTGTATAAATTTGTATTTCAGTCATCGATATTACAAATACACTGAAGCATTTACATTTTCCTTCCCTAAAAATAAGTACAGAATTATACTTTGTGATATTAAAATTCATAATTTTTTTTTTTTTTGATTGATTTATTTATGGATGCTCTTTAACATCTCAGGTCATCAGCATCCCATTCAACTCTGGGCATGAAACGGCCGACAAATTTTGCTCAGAGACCTCTCTTTCAGGCTTGAGGTTCATAATTAACATTTACTGATTTTAAAGCATGCAGGATCATGAACATGAAAATCATTACTATACAAGATTAGTTAAAAGTCCCACATTACCTAAATTTTTGAAGCATGTGGTTCAACGACATGAAATCCAATATGTGGGGATAATCATATACTGAGAACTCAAAAATTATATTACTGACTTTTTTCTACTTTCAGTTTAATCAAAAGTATCTCCACTCTCTTATTTTAAATGGTATATGCAGTACATTTTTACATTTTAGACTAATACTCATTAAGAGTTTTTCAAAAAGTACCCACACTAGATACTTCTGTGCAAATTTATTGTTGCTAAATCAAGAAAATAAAAAAGTGTAGAATAAAATGCTCCTTCTTAACAACAACAAAACTAGTTCAATATCTAAATTCTGTGTTCAAACTGGTAGCCCTCCACTGTTCAAAAAAGTGCCAGTTGATCATACAAACCATTTAAGGAATGACTCCTTCTCCTTCTCTTTCTCCTCTTTCTCCTCTTTCTCCTCCTCCTCCTCCTTCTCCTCCTCCTCTTTCTCCCTTTCTCTCTCTCTCTCTCTTACCCTTTCTTTTTTGAGATCCCAACAGAAGACAAATGAATCTAAAAGTTCATAACATGCCCATGAGAGTTATACGAAGACATCCAACTATCAATGAATCTGGCTGTCAACTCACTGCTGATGATGTGGACAATGGCCTGTAAAACATATTCTGAAAATTTTAAGGGAGAGCATAAGAGTATTAATCAAATTATCAGCTAATTAATTATATATAAGTTGCTTCACTGTAATAGTTTCGACACAAAGTTGGTTTTAAATTTAATTTATATTGTAAAAATTGTTCAGAGATCCAGTTGCAAAAGAGAAAAATTTACCTTAGATAATATATTTCAATATGAATTTTTATTTTCTGGATGCCACCTGACAATAATGATAATTTACCAAGCTGGAGGAAAATCCTACAAAGCAAAAAAGAAAAGAAAAGAAAAAGAAAAGAAAAGAAAGAAAAAAGAAAAGAAAAATAAAAGCTCGTGTACACCTGTTTAAAGTTTAATGTGTAATTATCTTGGCAAGCATATACTATGCTAATAAAAATAAAATTATTATGCATCATAATATCTCAAACATATGGCAATTTTGGGAAATAATGTTTTAAATACTTAAAAATATGTGCGCTTAAAACAGACAAATGATGTAGATATCAAACTTTAATCTGTGCACGTGTTTTAAATTTTTTCATGTAAGTTCTTACAAACATATAAGTAGAAACTATAAATAAATAATAAAATATATTTTAAACCTTGTGCATATTATGCATACAATTGATTATTGGACATTTATGCATAATACACAGGTTCATAGATTTTCACTAGTTCTTTTTTCTCTCCTCCAGGTGATAACTGAATATGTTCATTATAGTTTTGGTTATTTCTTTCCATTCTTAATTCTCAAGTACTGTTTGAAGCATAAAAACTTACTTTTGTGGTGCATGGGAATCTAAAAGTCTTTGATATGGTGATGGATTTCTGATAAAATCTTGAACAAATAGTACAAAATTTGGTAAGCTTTCCAGAGATAAAATGTCTTGCCATGATCTTTGAGACAACCAGTTTTGTGCTGGATTTGGAATGACCTAAAGCAGAAATATTATCTGTACCTAAAAACCATAATCATATTAATAAATTTTAAGATTACAGGGCATAGCAATAACAAATTTTTAGATCTAAACCGAACAATTTGAGGCTATAATGCTTTTTAATTTTTAATAAATACATATCTGCTTTTAATATGTTGCAAAATTTTAATATCTACCTTTTTTTAATACTATTCATACCTGTATAGTAGCAATAATACTGTTAATTTCTGATTTAAAAAAAAAGGTGACCTTGCTATTAAGCAGTGTGTAAAGAGCTTAATATTTAGTCAATCAATTATCTGATGATTGAAGTGGCAACAGGGACTGCATCAGCCGATAAGTCATAACTCAAGGCCAGTTAGACTATACTAGAGTTGGCATGGATGGTGAAATGCAAGAATTGGTGGTAGAAACACTAGAGTGACAATCCAATAAATTTTAATCGCTTAAAATTATGCACTTATCTATATCAAACAAGGAGATGCTACATACTGTCTTCATTTTCCACATGTTTATGGTATCTGCTTATGTAATTATCTCTTTTAATTCTCTTTGAGAAATTAAATTGATCTCCTGATGGACTTTATTCTTTAGCTTGTTTAAAATGTGTGGATACTTCTAATTTATGAATTGCACTTTGACTTGGAGCTTGATCATCTGGAAATTTCTCTTCAAATAATCTTCTGACAGCAGAGGCAAAATTGGTATGAATATATAATTATAAACAACTGTTAGTGAATAGAATAATGAGGTCTAGTATTTGCCATTTAGCATTCTTAGCAGAATTTACTCTAGGACTGAATTGTTGTTATTGCTGTTCAAATCATACTGACTGTGTGGTGCAGGACCCAATGCCAATATAGTATTTCCTTAAACCTAACCCAACTTGACTTGTACAGCCTGGCTGACCTTGCGGTTGCAGTCCTTACTGCTGCATCAGTCATCAGAAATTGGATGATTTGATATATGGATTATCTTATTTTAATATACAGTATAAGTGTAACCTTAAACTTATTCTTGACATTTGAATAGGTAAATTCTTATATCAGGTAATTGATAAGTCATTCTGTATCCCTTGCTTAGCTGAAATTTCACTAGGGAAGCAAATTCAATTGGTATTCATATTCATATTCATTAGCAATGAGTACTTAGTGATAGTTATTCTCTTTACTTCCACACAAGCACATACTCCAACCCTTTGCAACATACCTGAGCGATACATATCACCCAGGTATGGAGGAGATGTCAATGATATGATAGCATTTGTTTTTGATATCACTAACAAGGAACAAAATAGTGTTCTATTTATGCTATAGCAATTAACAAATTATTACATACAATTACAATTATTGTACGATTGAGTCGGACTGCATACCATTATTGGCTCCACTAACTTGTTTATATTCAAAATATGTTTCGTAGACCATTGCCTGTATCCTCAGCTAACTGTAGACTGCTGAACAATTCACAGTGTTTCTTTGGGAATGCGTATTCTGCTCTGGTGGAGATGCAATGAACTTCAAGTTTATGTTTTCATTCCCAGAAGTGTTGAAGTTCATTAATCTGTTTTTGTATTTACAAATTTAGATTTTCTCCCAAGTTACTAACTCTGTGGATCCCTGTGCTGACTTTAATCATTTTCATTTTTTAAATATTTGGGATTCTCTGTCCGTAAATGAGTTGCCACTACTGATATCTCCATTTGTTTGTATTTTATATTCCTAAAGTGTTCATTTAACTGTGAGCCTATGTTTCTCTTTGTTTTTTCAATATAGATTTATTTGATTTTGCATATTTTGTTTGGTAAATTCCTGCTTTTTTTCTCCAGTGGAATACTTTCATTAATATTGCCATTCAGGACATTTTTAACATTAAACCTGTTTATTGCTACCATTCTAATATTAAATATTTTAGAATGTTATGGAAATTTGTGCATAGCCCATGAATGATATGTAAATTTTTTAAAAATTGTCTTATCTCCTGAAATGTGGTTGTTTCATTAATAGGTATTTGTCTTGAGCTTTGGTACTTTTATGAGAACTAGTTCTTTGCTAAATTCATTTTTAATTGCTGTTCTTTCTATTGCCTGTATTCTTCAGAGAATTCTTTCTGTTAATAAGTAGGTTAACAAGTCCTTGTATTAAGCTGTTGATTACTTCATGTTTATGTGTAGGAAAAGATAAAATGATTTTTTAAAAAATTCACATATCGCCCATAGGCTATGCACAATTTCAAATTAGTCTAAAAGATTAATATTAGATTGGTACCAATAAACAGGTCTAATGTTAAAAATTTCCTGAATGGCAATATTAACAAAAGTATTCCATTGATAAAAAAAGCAGAATAAGAAAAAAATCTATAATGGGAAAAAGAAGAAAAGAGAAATATAGGCACATGGTTAAAAGGGCATTTCAGGAACATGAAATACAAACAAATGGAGAAATCAGCAGTGGCAGCTCATTTCTTGATAGAAGAAGCACAAATATTTAAAAAAGCAAAATTATTAATCAGCACAGGGGTCCACAGAGCTAGCAACATAGGAGAAAGTCTGCATTTATAAATACAGAAACAGATTAATGAGCTTTGACACTTCAGGGGATAAAAACATAAACTTTAAGTTCATCACACCTCCACCAGAGAGGAATATGCACCTCCAAAGAGAACTCCATGAATTATTCAGCTATTCAGTTAGCTAAGGAGGCAGATGGTAGTCTGCAAAACATGTTCTAAATATAAATAAGTAAGTAGAGCCAATATGAATGTGCAGTTCAACTAAGTCAAATGGTAATCTTAATTATATGATTTGTTTCATTGTACAAGTTCCTAGCACTTCAAGAAACTACATGTTTGCTGTTTTAGTATAATGCTTTTAGCCCTTATCATCATCAAGGAAACAGATCATACAGGTACTAGGATTGTGAACTATCAACCATAAATTTCATAGTAATAAAAGAGTATGTTTGAAAAATTATTTATTTACTGTTCATATCCTCTTTTCATAGCTTAGACTGGTTGCTTCTGATTATGAAAAATGGGTGGTTTTGGCATGGATGCTGAACACAAAAGGCCCATATCCAATATCCAGAAATTATCCAATTAGAGAAAACTGTATTTAATGTTATTTAACCATTTTGTAATAAGGAAGCATTGATTGAAAGTAATGCTAATTTTTTCTGCACTACTATTACATATAAGTGCTTTAATACACAATAGAGTTCTGTTAATCACACTTTTTTTTCTTATGGTTCTCAATTTTATATTGCTGATTTTAATCATTTCTTATTTTCTTTTGATTGTAAATTAAAATCATCTTGAATATCCTGAAAAGCTTACATGTGATGGTGAGCCTCCTGCCAGAAGAAAGTGCCATTCATGTTGGTTAATATAGCCTTTATCCATTAATATCCGTGCACACATCAAAAAAGCAAAATGAAATTTATGTCTTGCAAATAGACTGCGGCACACATTTGAATATAAACTAAATGTTAAATTATCATTAACATTCTTGATGCGTTCATGAATATCTCCTGTTACAAATAAAAATAACTTTAGTTTCACAGACATTTGAAGACAATTTATTATTATATCACTTTTAAGAAATGTATAATAACTAATTTGTTTTAAAAAATGAACTATTTGCTCATTAATTTGGTATTATCTGTATAATGTGATGCAACAGTCATTTATCTATTTATTTATTTTTAATGATCTGTTCAAGACATGCAATGATAATTTACTCTAATTAGCTAGTTAATCAATTTAATACTCTTATACTCCACCATTGAATTATACAGAACATGTTTCACAGGCTTTTGCTTACATCATCAGCTGTGAATCGACTGCTGGATATGTTGTTGGTTGAATGAACTTGGTGTAGCTCTCTTGGACTATTTATGAATTTTTGGATTAATTTGTCTTCTGTTGGGATTTCAAAGTTCATATTCATATTTTTTTATAAAAATGTTCTCCCATATTCCCAGTACCAAGGATCTGTCCACAAATTTCAATAATTTGACTTCCATTTCTATTTCATGTTTATCTCCCCAAAAGTGATGTGCAACTGCTGATTTATCTATCTGATAGTACCTGATGTTTCCCCAGTGTTCCTTTAATCTAATTCCAATGCTTCTTTTTGTTTTGCTAATATATACTTTGTTGCATTCCAAACAGTTGATTTTATATATATTCCTGGCTTAATCTCATCAGGTATTCTACCATTATTGGCATATATATTTATAAAAACTATAAAACAAATATAAAGAAATTATAAAATAATTATAATCATAAAATATTTAGGTAACATTTTATTGATTTTATGGTTTATTAAGATAGATTTGATCCCTTTAGTGCTTATATCTTCAAAGATGCCATTGCTAAAGCCAGATCTCTTTAGGCTACCCATGGTGAGTTTTGGTAGCACATTGTTGGGGTTCCCAACATAAACCCTAACACTTCCAGATGTTCAAGCCAATAATATTCTTTGCAGTATGCAGTAGTAAGCTCATATGTTAGTTTTTCTCTGCATCCATCTTAGCTGTTTGTTTGGTATGAAATTCAAAACAAATCATTGGATCCAGGATTTCTCTATTATTGGCTGGTTTCATTGCAATGATATTGATTCTGCAATTAATTCCATCAGTGTATGTTCCATGAACCTCTTTGTAAACTGCAAAGCCTTTGTCCTATAAGCTGTAGTGATATAATTCCATAGATTTTTTTTTTAACTGTTTCATGTCCCTTATAATTAATGTTTTTATTAAATGAGTATGTAAATGAACCTGGAGACTACAAACATTAAAATTACTTGACATTCACCTTTTCATGATAAGGGAAAAAAAAAAAAACTTACCGAAACAAATGGCCTTAACAGAATTTAAATCCAAGACTGCAGATTTGTAGCTCACACACTGACATCAGACCACTGAGCCTCAATGGTTCCAAAAATTGTATACCTTAAGTGAAATAACTTTTTTTATCCCAATGGCAAGCTTTAGAAGTAATTTTTTCTTGCTTCTCAGTAGATAATGGGGTAAATTATGTTGTCCTTTTTGGATCTATTACACTGCATTGAAATAGATGGTCCATGCTCATGATGGTGGTTGGAATCTTGCAAATAGTACATGAAGAAGAGTTTTTGATATTCATTTTGTTTAGATGGCCAGGCAAACAGTCATGATGTATGCTGAGTCTAAACATTGCTATTGCATCCTTTCTTGCTACTTGCAAGTGTTTATTCCAGATGTTCTTTATATGTTACCGTGATATTTTTTTATTTAATATTTTGCTTTTGTTCTATACTGTGTCAGTGTTTGTTTTGTAATAGTGATTTAAGGTTATGGAAGGATAGTTTGGTCCTTTTTTGCTGTAGAGTTGTTTCTTTGTTTGCCAATTTATCTGCTATCTCATTTCCTATGAAGTCCATGTGGGATGGTATCCACTGTCTTACCTGTTTTTAGGAGCTGTCTGATATTTTAGACAAAATAGGCCATTTTTATATAGATCATGACTTCATGAGTGTGGGTGAAGTCCAAGCAATCTTACTTATAACACTAAAAGCATACACACAAATTCAAACTCAATTAATTTTGTCTTTTATATCATACAAATTATAGGACATGTCAAGATATATCTAATTATTAAAGAAACTACTTTATATTAATATTTATAGTTTTCCATATAATTTATCATAGTACTAGATCTTTCATAAAGATCTGGACAAAAGTAGATGTAATGATTAAATGAGATTTTTCAGATATACATTAGGATATTGAAATATATGCATACAATAATGATTTACATTTTTCATTTATTTATATTTTTTAATTTGGTTTATTTACGGAAGCTCTTTAACATCTCAGGTCATCAGCATCCCATTCAAATCAGGGCTGACAAATTTTGCTCTAAGGTCTCTTTTTTTCAAGCTTGAGGTTCTTCATCATGCTGTAAATGTACGACATGGAACCCACAGCTTTACTTTGCTTCTGAAGGAAGCCATACTTAGGATTTTTACACCCAAAGTATCCATCAGTCCTGGCTGGGATTGAACCCACAAACTTGGGTTTAGGAGGCAAGTAC